>VZRZ01008593.1:710618-733812 GCA_013398175.1 Climacteris rufus
GGAAAATAAATAATAAATAAGTAAAGTAGTAAAAGGAGTGGGAGGGGCGGCCCCGGGAAAGGTCACAAAATCATGGAGTGGTCTGGATTGGGAGGGAACTTCGAAGGTCATCGCGTTCCAATCCGCCGCGCCATGGGCACGGACACCTTCCCCTAGACCAAGGTGTGCAGAGCCCCGTCCAGCCTGGCCTTGAACACTTGCAGGGATGGGGCACCCACGGCTTCCCTGGACAACCTGGTGTGCCAGGGCCTCACCACCCTCACAGAACTAATTTCTTCCCAATATCTAATCTAAGCCTACTCTTTTTCAATTTGAACCCATTCCCCCTTGTCCTGTCACTACATGCTCATGTAAATAGTCTTGCCCCATCTTCCCTATAAGTACCCTTCAGGTACTGGAAGGGGAAAGTTTTGTGAAATAAGCTGCTATTTCTGTGAGGAGAAGGGCAGGAAGCACGGGACATACAGCCTGCGTTTGTGCGGCTCCCTAGGGAAAGGCTTTCCTCTCAGCCATCATTCCCATGGTCCCCGCAAAAGTCCAGGAGTTATTGCTTTCTCCAAAGCCAGGTGAAACCCCACCATCCTTCCCCACGCTGCCCTGTGCCATCACCCGAGCCCTGGGGCCCTGTGCCCACAAAGAGCCAAATGGTGCCTGTCCTGGCACCCAGCTCAGCCCCGAAGCCACCGTGCTTTGTATAAATGCCGCCCAAATGCCGCCTCACTGGCGCTGAGAGGGGCAAAGAGCACTGGGGTGTTTGTGTGTCACCTCTCTCTTATTCAGGCCCTGTGTAAAAGGCAGAAATTCATTCACTATACACCGAATGTAATATTCCAGTCTTTGGCAGCAAAGCTGACACTGCTAATTTTTCAAGAAATTAAGGCCTACAAGACAGCGTAGCTTAACACAAAGCAAAAATAAGCTCTCATTTGAAAAATTAATCAAATCTGTCAGACAGCATAAATGTTAACATTTCAGCAAAGGCTGCATCATTTATGTGAAAACACTTCTGCTCTAATCTCACAGATTATAGAAGCACTGTTAGTGGTAATGAGATCATGCCTACATGGGCAATTAACTTGTGATTCCTCACCAAACAGCAAACAATTGCACTGCTAGAAAAGTGAGGAAATGACACTAACATAATTGGAAAAGGAGGAAAAAGCAGAGCTGTGTCAAAATCTAATAGACATTGCCCCTTGCTGTCCCCTGAGCTCAAGCCATGTGTAATACAGTGTTCTCAAACGTGCTTAAAAATCTACTGCCAGCAAGGCTGGCTCAGTAGCATGTTCACAAGCAGCAGCCTGTGTGTGCTGAACAACTGTGGGTTTGAACAGATACACAAAGCTCAAGTGCTCCAGCAATCATAATAACCAGTGGTAATATACAGCCTGGTTTTTATCAGTGGTAATACACAGCCTGGGGGACCACTACTGAGCACAGACTGAAGGGATATGTTCCTGTGAAACCCTCCCTCGTGGGGCCATTGGCCACTTTCTTCACTATAATTAGCTCTCCGGAGGTCTGGCATACACGCACAGGGTGAGGTTGTATGCATATGTGTAATAAGCACGTGCAACAGTATGATTTCTGGGTTTTTTTCCCCTAAATTCTAAATATTAATATTTTTTTCTAGTATATGATCACGATTCCAACTCAACCCCACAGAAGAGCTCCTGCTTATTTGAGAGAGAGAACTTTGTCAGTAAGTGTTTGCAAAGAACAGAACAGATACTTAAACTGAATTGTGCAGCAAGCTGTAAGCACATGTCCAGCCATGAGGGTTGGTTTGCACAGGATGCAGGTTTTGTGTATCCCACACACGATACTCTGCCTAACACCCTAGCCTTGGAAATCACACCCAGATGCAATGACTGCACTCTGAAGGATTTATTAATACCACATCCAAAAGTGAGAGGGTGCTCTGGCTTATTGAGGGCTCTCTTTAACTGTTCTAAGTACTTCAGATCCAGGAATCAACCTTCAGAGCCTTTTCTCGGTGTATGACATTCATCCTGGTGACACTCAAGTAGCACACTGCTGAAGGACAGCCGGGACACATCTATATTTGTGCCATTGCTCATTGCTGGCATGTCCCTATCTGAGCAAAGAGGCAGGGTAGGGTTACTGCAATAAGTCTTCCAACTGCAGTCATAGGAAAGTGGCAAGGAATTGCTTTCATGTGAATTAATTTTTACTAGGGGAAATAGAAGTTAACTTTGATGCCATCTGAGCAATCAGAAGAATTTATGACGTCTTAAGATAGAAGGCAAGTTTTTAGGTAGTAACATTCTTTGTTATGTATTTACGATAATTGACGGTCACGGACTTAAACATGCTTCATGTAATTGTATCTGTGCCTGCAAACCGAGCAAACACTGAGCAACCATCTGAAAATCTTATTTAGGCAGCAGGATTCCAGACAAGCTTAATTATGCTCACTTTAATTTATTTTATTTTATTTCATTTTAGTAGGAAAAATACATGTTAATTCACTTTTCTAATTAGTAGTAGCTTCTAAAGCAAGTCTTATTGTTATAATTATGGGGAAAAAAGTCTTTGCGGGAGCCAGACAACATTTTCTGGTATGTGTCAAGACCTTTTCTCTGTTTAAAATGTTAGAATTTGCATGATTTATTTTATTGCCTTTAGTGTAAATAGTATTTCTGCCTAACTTCAGTGTTTTTGTCTATAGTAGGATATTGCTAGCTGTAGAATCCACACCCATGTCTGCAGTTCCAGAAAACAAATGAACTGTGTGGGTTTTCTTACAGATCTCTAAGGCTGGGTTCAGACAGGGATATAAAACAAGAGACTGCAAAGCGTCTCAGTATTTTTCAGTGGTTCAGGAAGTTGCTTTCTAGTAAGTCACTGATTGTGTTGACTTGATTAGCTAAGCAATCCTCAAGAAAATTTGTAAAATTTATTTTATTCATGAAATGAATTTGAGGTAATAGCAACTACTCAAAACTAAAAAGACCATAAAAAAGTAGTCTGAAAGAAAACTTGTGTGAAAGCTTATCCAGCAGCTCTGATAACACTGATGTTTGAGCGATTTTTTGGCTTTGCTTTCATTGAGAAAGTGGTTTTAAAGTTTTCATATGCTTCACTTACCTAGGACTAGATGTGACTACAGGTTCATTAATATTCAGCTGAAATCTTTCCATGAACTTTTTTGCTTGTGGTAGTAACATGCTGATAAAACTGATCTGAGTAGCTTTGTAGCTGTGATTCCATTCATGCTGGTGAGCAGTGGAGAGCTGTGGGCACATTTCAGCTTGGAGAGAGCTCTGACTCTGTGCTAGCATTATTTCATGGCTGTTGTTCATACAGGCTGGTTGGAAAGAGTGGGTTGGGGAATCAGCGTTAAAATTGTCTTTGCACCTTCAATGTCATCCCACAGGCATCTGCTTTATCGCACAGCTTTGCATGTTACCTGCACATGCTCTTTTCACACCTCCCTCATTGCACAGAACGGACAAAATGTGCAAAGTTTGGGTCAGAGCAGGAGTCTCTCAGTCCAGATGTCAATGGCCTGCCTTGCTCCCTAGTTACTGTATGCTTTATATGTCAAAATATAAATTTTTCACAGCATGAGAAACCGCAAAGGGCAGTGTGTTTTCCTTGCAGTATTTTATAGAAAGGACTCAAAATTCAGTATTAAGAACGGCAACTTGAAAAATTCAGAACAGAACTTTCCAGGGCATTTACGAGTATGTTCTGTGGCATCAGTGGTCACAACAGAGGACATTCTACATTATGCCTGACTGGCAGTTCAGAAAACATGCTTGACAGCAGCTGAAGGGTGAGCAGACTTCAAACCAGGCCATTTCCAATTGCACAAAGCAGCACTAAGTGTGCCTGAAGCACAGTCACAGTGCTGAGCTGAGGACAGGACTACTCCACAGTTTGGGAATCAGGCATCAGGGTCACAGAGGAGCCACTCAGAAAACAGGATGCACACCAGAGACAGCTCTCTGCTGTGCTTTGTGCTGAGGTGAGAAGAAAACAAGCTTCCTATGGCTTCCCTTCAGAAGCTTCGCTTAGGGAGTGAAGCTACTGACTTTGGTCTTTCCCATGCCTACTTCCAGGACCTGGGCAGTCCTCAGCCAAATCTATTCCATCTATATACTTCTAAGCAAGAAAAACTCATGCTTGGTATCTAAGTATGTAGCTAAAGATCTTTGTTATCTTTTACAAGATTGAGACTCATCATCTCAAAAGCCTTGCTGAGGACACCAATGTCATCCAGATCTGGCACCACGAGAGAGTATGAGACTAGTGACCAGTCACACGATCATTCAGCTTCCCCACCAGTCCCAGAGTCTAGTGAGACTGAGACTGAAGGCTTGATATTTTATCACATGGATCTTTATGGATCAAAGGAGAGGTTTGATATCTTTCCTGAAGAGCTCTCTGGTCAAGGAGACAGATCTCTGGGGGATACAAGAAGGGAACCTGCATTGAGTAGTGAAAAAGTTCAGCGCCCAAAAGAAGTTGGCTATGACTTGGAAAAGGAGGTTGCAGAGTTGGCTAAGATGTATGGGCTCGATGAGGATAGAGAAAAAGAGCTTGAGCTTCTTGGAGGGCATCTGGAGAAGGTGGAGAGCAGATGGCCCCTTGCTCGCACAGAGAAAGCACGATCACAAGGCTCCATATATAACGCATCAGAAAGCGGATCTTCAGTGGAAGATCAAAGTCAAAGCATGAAGCAACAAGGACTTCCTGGCCAGGCTTCTCAAGATGAAGATCAGAGCAAAGCCAGAGTAGATGATGAGGCTGAGAGCAACATATGGTCCAGAGGGGGGCTAAGCAGTGGTGGCATGTCAGATGAGTGGAACAGTCAGGCTGTCAGTGAGGAGGAGGAGGAAGAAGAGGAGCAGCAGATGTTTTTTGTTCTACCTGCAAGATACCAATCCGAGCTTTTGACAAACTATTTGGTGAGCACAAGGATCACGAGGTGTCTCAGCTCCCCAGTGCTGTGGAAAGTGAAAAGGTGAGAGTAATATGGGTGTACTGTGGTGCCTCTGAAACAGTGCTCAAACAAAGTAAGAATCATATTGGGTGTTTTGTAGGAGGAGATTCATAAAAACATGTGCAAGTTGGAAGAACAAATTGCTCATATGGAAAATGTTGCCAGTCATTTGGAGGAAATCTTCATCACCGTAGAGGTAAGACATTTTTGCTTGGCTTTATGGTACTGGAGTTAAACAGTTCTGACAGTCATATTGACATTCATAGTGTTCAATTGTTGATGAGGTGAGTGCTTAACCAGAGCACAGAGTTGGTTTGGGGTTTGCCTAAACTGAAGTACTCAGGAAAACTTATCCTAATGATTTTTTCAATTGGGCTAGTAAACCCACATTTATCATTTGCACAGAAATTTGCATTCAGAAATAAAGTGAACTCCACTCAGGTCATCTTAGTTTTAAACAGGCAAAGAGCTGTGATCTAACTAGTCCATCCAGAGTTCAGCCCTTGTGTTCCCTCGCTTTCATTCACAGAAGCGTCAGGTTCAGGCAAATCCTTGGACCAGCTGCTTCAAGCTGATGATTTCAAGAGTTGTGCTCCTGCTTGGCTGCTGTCAACTTGGCCCCAGGGGAAGGGGGTCAGCTGGCAGCAATTCAAACTGAAGCAGTAACTCAAGGCATTACTGTTTTTCTCTGCTGCATGTGGCACAGAAGGACATCGGTGCCTGAGCAGTGGGCGGCTGCTGGCAATAAAGCTTTGCCTGCTCCTTAAATCTTCCTTCCTAATGCTTTCTCCAGCTGTGAGTGAGGATACCAGCATTAGCTGCTCAGCTCCCCCAGTGCAAA
Source organism: Climacteris rufus (assembly GCA_013398175.1). Classification (NCBI taxonomy): domain Eukaryota; kingdom Metazoa; phylum Chordata; class Aves; order Passeriformes; family Climacteridae; genus Climacteris; species Climacteris rufus. The sequence continues at coordinate 716,432 of VZRZ01008593.1, forward strand.
TCCATGGATCCCACTGGGTTGCCATGGTTTCTCTCATGGAAGGATGTGCTTGACTGTGTTGGTGGAAACACTTGGGAGATTATGGCCAGGATATATCCTAGTTGTGCTCCCTGGGCTTAGGTTGCCTTACGTCATTGTCTTTGTTGTAACCTCTGTTGCTCTTATGTCTGGAACAAAACCCAACACTCTTTCATGCTTTGGTGGGGGTGAGTGATCAGAGTAAGCCCCTAAAAATACAAATTAGTCAAATTATAATTTCTGCATACTGGTAGTGTGTCCTGGTTTTGTAAATTAAACCATGACACATTGCCTCCCTGGTAAGGAGAATTTTAGGCAGACTAGAGTAACATTTTTCTCTGGATGCTCTATGGATCAGGCCTGATGCCAAGGTACAAACCTTCAAATGCCTTGCAGGAAAACTTTGGGAGGCAGGAACAGAACTTTGAGGTGCATTACAACGATGCAGTGCAAGTTCTAGCTCAGAAGTATGAAGAACAGCTGGAAGCACTGGGGGAAGAGAAGAGACAGAAGCTGGAAGCTCTCTATGGGCAGCTGGTCAATTGTGGGAAACATCTTGACACCTGCAAGGAGCTGACAGACAAAACTCAGGAGCTTTTCTTGGAAAATGACAAAGCTGAATTTATGAAGGTAAAGAGCTTTAAGTGTCAAAGCCCCTTTAAAGTGCTTTTTGCTGCTTGCAAGTAGTCCCCATCTGGGGAGTCTCAAGCAGTTTTATTGCTAGAGAGAATTTGGGATAGTCAGTCCATGGTGCTGTCACTGCTCCAGATGCTTAGCATGCTGGCACCAACTTAGTAGGGCAACACAATGGGGGAAAAATACAGAAGCAGAGGTTTGTAATTTGGGTGCTCATTGATTTGTGAGTCACACTGGGGTTCAGAGAGAAGATATCTTGCTAAAATGCTTATCTTGGGAAACTCTGGAAGCACTTAGTGTTCCTTGCCTTGTGCAGGCTCAGCTCTCTTGCTCTATTCTGGGCAAGCAGGCTGATGCAATCACTAGGAAGATGCTTTTTTTTCTTGCTCATTTTGTTGCAAAGTTCAGCTGAACAGCAGGCTTCAAACTAAATACATCAGAAGCTCCTGCAAAGCAATGGATAAAATCCCACTCTTGAAGTGGTGTCAATAAGTTATTTTCTTTAGCGGGTAGAAACATAATTGGGAAAAAAAAAAGAGAATTTTCACTACTGATGAGTGATTTCTCTAACCTCAGGTGGGTAGGGGCATTTCTGTAGCACAGCAACAGTAACCTCTGAACTGGACAACAACCAAGTCTCATAACACCTCCAGTCTGCTCCAGTGGGTCAGTTTGCTGTGTGACTCCAACCCACTGAGTTCTTCACATGAGCTGACTTTTCCCATTCCTCTGCACCTCTGGGATAACCTTATTTTCTCCTTAGCTTGTAAACAGTTTCACATCATTCCTAAGAACCATTATTCACCAAAAAGTGAATGCCTCTTGGTCATGAGGTCTCAGCTGCTTAGATTTCTCCAGGGACTGTATATCTCTCTTCCAGTTACGTGCACTGCTCAGATTCCCTCCAGTGCAGATCATTTCACTCAGTTCTTTTCCCAGCTGTTTTTGGGTTTTGTTTGTGAAGGATCTGCTGCCACTTTGGACAACAAAGGAAGGAATCAGTCTGGAGTTTAGATGGGCAGACACTGGTGACTACCTGATATTGCATATTATCTTACTGTAAATTCAGCCAAGATGTGTCCATTTGAATAGATGGGGCTGGCTTTGTTCTCAGAGCTGGGCAGGAGCCAATTACTTCACTCCCAGGTCTGCATTTCGGGCAATTTATGTAAGACAGGTCAACAGTGTGATGTAGTCTGACTTTAGACTTTTCTATCTTTAACACTCTCTCTTTTTTTTTCTACAGGCAGCAATAACCATGGTTGACAGGTAGTATCACAGTCTGGAATTTTGTGTCACATTTCTTCCTGCTAATTGGATGGGTTATTGGAGGCTCTTGCATGGTCTGGACTTTGTTCAGGCACACAAATGTTGTCTAAGCCACTAGAGCTATTGAAATATTTAGCATTTTTGTTTTAAATTGCATCAGAAAAAGTTGCTCTAAGAAACTTAACACTCAAAACTAGTTTGAATCCTATTTCAAGAAACCCAAAAGGAGAGTTAGAGCCTGAATAAATTAGTGTTTTCAGATTAGTCATAAGGAACTAATTTTACTGACTGAGAAACAGGATTGCTAAAGCTCTTGAAAGAAATGCTCTGGATACAAATGAGACTAAAACGGAGCTCTCTAAATATACTATAACAGGCTTGTTTATGCATTAATATAATGGGATAGAAAGTCAAGCAGTGGGAGCTCAAAACAGATACTGAAAAATCTTGGAGGAGTTGGAAGGATTCTTAAGGCACACTAAATCATATGCAAAAAACACCTTCTTAATTGACTGCTACTGTTTATCAAAAGACAGAGAAAAGATACCCCTTTTATTCAAATTTACAAAACCTAGAGCCCCAAGGTCCTGAATTAGTAATAATGTAAATTCAAAATAATGGAAGTTATGAGGCTAATAGGTTGCTTCCCACAGAGAGGTGTGGGCACACCTCTCTCCCCTGCTCCGTGGGAGCACAGTGTGTGCAGCCAGCTCACTGCAGGAGTGGGGCACACAAGGGTGGCCCCTCAGTCCCAGCAGCAGCTCCCTTTGGCAACTGGGAGCACTGGTCCAATGTATGGCCACGTATCTCCAAGCAACAGGCATGGGGAGGCTGAGCTTTGTACAACCATGAAAACAGCATTTTAAGGAAACAGATGTTAATTTGGAGTCTGCTGTTCTTTTTCTTTTACAAATAGGTATCATAGAAAGATATCTCCAACACTATGGTACTTCCAATTAGACATTATTTTTTTTTCTTCTACAATTACAGGCTGGAAGAATTCTTAAAGAAAGAAGTGGATTTAGAGCTTTTAACACTGCCAGACTTTGAAGAGCGAGTCATAGACTTCTCTGAAGTTGAACAACTAATGAACTCCATTAATACTATTCCAGGTACTCTTCCTAACTGATCATTATTTCAGACCTATTTACATTTGAGTAAGGATATCTATTAAACAGAAATCCATTACTTCTTTTAAAGGAGATCTGCAAAGACAAAATTAGCTTCTCCCTAACTTTCCTTCTAGTTTTGGGGTTTTTTTTTTTTGCGTATATATACAGAGACACTGGAAGATATTTTTAGATTTTTTTTTTCATTTGTTTTCAATATAAAATTACCAGAATTACTGCTAAATTTGGCCTTCCTTGCTTTTGCTGGATGATTTCCTAGAAGATTCACAAATATTACCCCCTTCTGTTGAGGGATCAGGCATTCTTAGTTGGTGATAACTTGTCTTACTGTGTAGTTGCTTGAACAAAATAGACAGGAACACCAGACTGCTTTAAATAACTTGCACAGCTCCTCTTGATAAACAGATTTCAGTGGCTTATTTCTCTGTTATTTAGCAAGATTTTTTTTGCCCATAATCCATAGCAATAAATTTTGAATAGCTAAAAAGAAAAATAAAATTTTAAATCTTTTCTGGTGCACCACAAATAGTCAGAAAAACCAACATTCCTTTTTTTACACCCAATACTGTTTTCTTAATGTAAAAGAGCATTTGGTACTTGTTTGCTTGTGCTGCTGACCCCCTGTTGTCCAGCTTCTCCCTGACCCCCTCCAGCAGCTCCTGAGCCCCAGGGTGGGTGGCAGCAGTGCCAGCCTGGCAGATGTTGGGCTCACTGGTGCAGCCCTCAGAGCAGGAGAGGCCAAGTTTACAGAGAAGGAGTAGGCTGAGGCTTATTTATGTTGTTGTTTTGATCTTGATTTGAAGCAAGACTAGTTCTCACACACTAGTGACCTGATTATCTGCAACTGTTTACAGAGTCAGCTTCTGACTCTTCTCCATGTGGGAGGAATACGACCCCATTCAGTGCCAAGGCTCTGTGCAAACACCTTTGTGAGAGGAGAGGTACAACATACCATGCTTATACATTGAAAAATTCACCTGTTTTTCTCTCTGCAGCTCCTTGTGCCCCTGTGATCAATCCCCAGGCTCCCAATGCAGCAACTGGCACCTCACTGAGAGTTTGCTGGGGCCTCTTCTCGGATGACACTGTGCAGTGCTACCAGCTGTGCTACAAACCAGTGAGCAACGAGAGGCACAGTGATGAGCAAGCAGGTAAGGAGGACCCAACCCAAGGGGACACCTCAGCCCTCCACTGGCAAAACCAGGTGATTCCAAAGTGCCTGTGCACTTCCTGTGCACTCTCTCTGCCACCAAAACTGTCATATCTGCCACCACCTTTCCTGCTTCTGGCTTTGTCCCTCTTCCCCTGCCAGGTCTGCCATACTCCCAGCTGCAGCAGGACTCATCACAGGAGCAAAGACAGGACATGGCAGCAACAGGGATAGCAGGAATGGGAAGGGGACAGTGGATAGAGTCAGGAGGATTTCTGGAGGGTGGGCACTGCATTAGACACACATGTGCTGCATCCACTGCAAAGCACAGTATTTTTAGAGAGCAAATAATTGTATTATCAGCCACCCACTGAAACCCCCAGATGATTTTACAGTTTATCTCAGTGCTAATAATAGGCTGCAACTCCCTATGATGCACATGCACACAAACAAAGAACCACAGAACCATTGTAACATGTCTCAGCCTTGTGACAAAATTGCCTTTGCTAATATTGTTCCTACAGAACCTGCAAAAGTGGAAGCCAGTAGAGTGACAATGACCAGTTCAGAAAGAAAAGCAGAACCTATCCAAATTTTATAAGATGAAGAATGAGAAATGAGTAGTAAAATAGCTTCAGCTCTTGTCCCATCTGATTTGTGCCACTCTAGAGGAAGGCACAGTGAGACTGCCTGGCAGCTGATCAAAGGGTGTGGAGCACAAGGAGCTCTCTTGAACTCAGCACACAAAACAACACTGCTCAACTCCACTCTGTGATGCAGCTTTGGGGAAGAGTGGCCAGCTGTGTGAAGGCACTGTAAATGCTTTGTTGTTGTCGTTTCAGAGCATACACTAAAAGTCAATGAAACATACTGCACCATTACTGGTCTGTTGCCAAACACACAGTATGAATTTTGGGTCAGTGCTTTAAATGCCTCCGGTGTCAGTCCACCAAGTGAAAGAGCAGTTTATGTAACAGGTAAAAATATTTTATTCATACAACTATGTAACTTTCATAGTGAAATTGAAAATCACCTCTGAATTTTATGCCAGTAATGCTTTCTGGGCACTTTGTTTCTTCTGATGTAAGCCTACTGATTGCATGGGAATTCCCTACTTTTATTTGGGGAGCCTGTCAGGCCAACTGTCCCTGTTTTAGAGTTGAAAAAACAGAAGCAGAGACAAAAATATCTCATTTAAATGCAAGCAGGTAGACCAGCTGTGAGTAAGGCTCAAGTCTCCCAGTTCTGCCAGATGAATGCCAGCTCTCCTTTTATTGACCTATAGGTATTTTGTGGATTCACTTGCTATGCTGTTCTTTTTCAGTCAAGCACACTGTGTGAAATCCTGGCATAAAATTAAGCAAGTCAGAGTGAGATTGTTCCAGATGTCACTGACATCTTTGAGCAGAGATGCACCTTTATGACAAAGATAAAAGTAATGCTAGAAAGCAAACAGTTGTGTAATCAGTCCCTATGTTACTTCTCAGTTTAATTCTCTTGGTACCTTCAGAGTCCAAAATAAGTCTTTAAATAGTACTGTTAATTGCCCTACCTGCTGTTTATTGTACACTGGGGATGCAGGTTTCTTTGACTGTATAGTATTAGTAAGTAACTTTGTTCTAATTTTTTAAGTCTTCAAAGCATGTTTGTTGCAAACCTCTTCAAGCAACAGCTTAGAAGTGTTCTTTTGCCCACTTTTTAGCTCCTTCACCACCTACCATAAAGAGTAAAAAGATCCGAAGCTGTGAAAACGCAGCACTGGTGTGCTGGGAGTCTACAGACATTAACCCTGTTGATTCCTACACGGTTGAATTGTCCAAGCTGACAGATGAAGAAAATGATGATATTATTACTGAGTGAGTTACTGTTCTATTGAGTCCATGACCTGTAGAGATGAAATAATTTCAATCATGGGGCATCAGATAGCATTAAGGACCCGTGAGCCTCTGGTGAATTTACATTTATAAATATTCCTCTTACTAAAATTAGTTGTATAAATGTTAATCAAAAATTACTATATGGGTATGGGAAAAGAACAGAAACAAATATAAAAATCTCAGTCTGTCAGAGACTCTCTCTTGCCCTGCTAGTGACAAAACTGCAAGGTAAATTGTTGTTGATGTGTTACAAAAGAAGTTGATAATGTAATTTCTTCTTTGTTGCTCAGAAAAATAATCTCAAAGGCCTACCTTTGTTCTCTATTCTATCATTTTCCACGGATTTATTTTCTGTAGATCTATTGTTGGGATTCCCAACTGTGAAGTCCTAATTCACCTCCAGCCATCACAAAAGTATTGCATCTGTGTCAGAGCCCAAAACCTGGGTGGCTCCAGCGAAAGAAGTGAACCTGTCCTGATATACACCACAGGTATTGGAATAACTCCAGCAGCCTATTGTAGCATCTATTATCTTAACAGAAAGATTCCTGCTGGTTTCAATGGCCTCTGGATCAGTTCCTAATCTCTTACATCTAATTACACACCTGGTAACCTTTTAGGAAGGACAAAAACAACTTCTTGTAACAATAAGCGCATTGCTTTAGCTCTGTAATTTAAATTATTTCTGTGTGGTACATTTGATACTTGAAAGTTACTAATTTCTAAACATTTTAAAAGACAGTATCAACCCAACACCCCCATACTGCCAGCCTACCAAGTACTGACACACCAGCGAGTAAAGTTGTAGTGTGATTTTACTTTACTTCAGAGTAATGATGTAACAATGCTGCTGCTGGAAAGTATGGCTGAGACAGCTCTTTCCAGAGTCATTTAGCAGACACCTATTCTGAACTTCATCACTGCTGCAATGATGCTGCAACTTCACTGGGTCATCCCAAAGCTCCCACATCACTCACAGATGTGTTCACACCTTACCTGTGTCTCTTCTGCACTTACCTTCTGTGAGAGATTTGCAAATCGTATTTGTTCAGCAAGATGACCACACAAGGTTTCAGTAAAACACGTTTCAGTAAAAACCCTGTCTGCTACACATCAGTGACACCACTGAAAAGAAATGCTCATCCTTAAATCCCTGGAGAGGAAGACTGTCATTGTGTTACCATCGTTTGTGTGTATTCCAACTGCTTAAATCAAACTCAATATTTGAAATTGCCCATTCTGTTTGCACAGCATGTGTTTGTTTTCAGCAGTACACGCCCGTAATTGCCCTGTCATTGTTTGTATTGTATTTGCAATGAAGTAACTTGCAGTTTGATTATAATGATTTCATTTGGGATTAGCATGGAGAGATTTGTCTTCTCAGAGTCTACATTATGCAAACAGCTGATGAAAATTGATCTGTCAGCTGCAAGAACCCACCTCCAACACTGTGAATGACCCTTGATCCTTTCTGGGGTGGGAACAGCAGCACCAACTGCAAACAGCAGCTGTGGCCCTTGTGGCTGCTCCTCACAGCCCAGTGCCTCAGAGCTGCTCCCTGAAGCCTCTGAAGGGAGAAAGGCAGAAACACTTTTATCACAGGCTGGACGTACCTCTCTGAGGGATGATCTGAAAAGGGACGTGTTGAAGCATGAGGGATCCCTTCTCTTCAAACTGTGCCCAGCATTTATGTGGATAAGTGAGGCCATGTAGCATCCTTCAAGCCCCCTTTCTCCTTTCAGTGATTAAAACCAGATCATTTTAGCTTTGAGGAAAATCCCTTGCGACCAGTCAGTCCATTGCAGGGAGGACCCCTCATCTTTGAATAGCTACTTCCTGCACAATGCCTGCAGCTTTGAGCCCTGGTAAGGTCAAAAGGAGGTTAAGGCCCCTGCTTTTCACAAGGCTGAAACTAAACAGTGTTAAGTTGTAAAACACCGGTTTACTAGACAACATTCAAAAGGACAATCTTGTCCTCTCAATGTCAACCACAGATTCTTTCCAGAGCACTGGTGAATCTGTTTGTGGATCCAAACAACATTTCAGCACACCCTTGCTGCAAATCCTAATGCTCTAAGGAGTTGCTGGAGTTATCCTCAGGCATTTTCTATTGCAGGCACCTGCTTCTACCTTAATGAGGACACAGCCCATCCTTTACTGGCAATTTTAGATGATGGATTTACAATTTCATGTGATGAATTGGAAAACCCAGAGTGTGATCTGCCCGTCTATGATAACAGCTTTACAAGGTACACATAAGCATTTCGGTTTGTTTGTTTTTTTTAACAGATGCAAACAAATGTCTAATGGGGCTTTCAGCAGCTCTCATTCACTTTTTGAGTTGAAATCTTTCTCTCTAGCTGCTCTTTGGAACTTGAAAGTTAATGCAAGTTCTTAAAGAGGATTACAAATTCAGCCACCACAATTACCTACGAGCATACTTACATGTCTGGCACACTGAGCTAAATTTGATCAGGTATTTAAGTGCCCTAACAAATGCTAAGGAAAGGAGAGGGATCTGAAAACTTACCTCTTGCTGAAAGATATAACTGATACTATTTGGACCAACAGATTTTACTTTCAAAAAAGAATTAGGCCCTTTGCCATTGAAGTGAGAGACTAAGCTTGCCAAAATGCGTGTTTCCAGTCAAAGTCACGGAAACAAAATATAACCAGGACAGGCATCTGCAGACACAGGATAATACAAGTCCACAACTTAGTCCCTCCATGGAAATGCAATTGGTAGAAAAGAGTTGGGAGACTGGTGACTCTTTTCATTAAAGCCATTATGAGAAGCTCTAATGGCATTTCATGGGTGCTTTTATGTTTCATGTAAACAGCCAGAGCTGGCACTCATCTCATTCAAAGGTTGAGATTTTGGTACCACTGTGAACTTTCACAAGTCTCTTTCATGCCAAGATACTGGGGGGGAAAAAAAAAAAAAAAAAGGCTCCCAAGCTGAAATGGCTAACATTCATACTACAAGGAAATTACATGGCAAACTCTTCTTTCTGAAGTTTGTGTGGTCTCCTAAAGGCTAATGTGTTTCCTAACCACAGCAGCTTCTTCAGTCCAGCTCAGGTTTGCCTTGGTGGCTTTGCAGCTTTCATTACTGTGGTCATGTTTTATTCCCAGATGTTTACCCATCCATTTTGCATCATTCCTTTTCCTTCTCAAGCTGTAGCAACACAGCCCCTTTGAGTGCTGATTTCAGCAGCCTTTAATCCGTTCCCAAGACATTTACATGCATTTGCAATGAACTATACACTTGCTCTAAGCAAGTGCTGCTGCAGAGGCAGAGCACAGCTCTTGTGCTGTGTGTGCCCATCCTCACACACCAGGTCCTCTGAACACTGAGTGCAGCTCTCCCTCAGCATTACCCAGAAGAGCTCAGTGTCTGCCAGCAACACCCTTTGCCTCTGTAACTTACAACTTCAGACACCACCATAGAAACCTACAGGCTGTGCATGTTTGAAAGCTGCTGTCCCCTGTGACAGCTAATACACCATGTACTTTTCCTGAGGAAAAGCAGACGTAGTCTTACAAGACCCATGTTGCCCTCTTAGGGTGTTTCAGAAGCATTTGGAATGGCTTATTTTGCCCAATTTTCTTGCTTCAGAACCTGTGTGTTTGCAGACTTGCATCTTCAAAGCACCCAGTTCCTTTGACTCCAAGACTGTACAAGTAAATCAAGCCAAAGGGTCTCTCTATAGTACATTGTCTGTTTACTACACAACTTCTAAGACTTATTTTCTATCATACATGCTAGGTACCAGAGTCTACTGTTGAAAACCTTTCATGGCCCAGGTACCCACCATCCTCTACCATGTTCAATTCTTTCTAATCTCTCCAAATACAGTGTAGGCAGGTCTCCTCCTCCCCAGCTGCCCTAGGAATTTCATGCTGTTACAGGGCTCAGTTCCTAATGGGGAGTGACATTTGAGGCCCTGGGCTGTTTGGAAAGAAAATACAAAACCTATAGACATTTTCCCCTGCTGTACTGGGGTTCACCAGAGCACTCTTTTTTCTAGCAAGTAATAACTTTCCTAGAAAACCCAGGCAACATGGGATGCTGTTCTCCATCTTCCTGGAAGTGCCCAGGGCACTCATTTATGCAAAGGTACCCACAGGTAAAAACAGGGCAGGTGTCACAAAGAAACCTGCAGGCTGTGTGTCAGCTCCTCAGTGTGCAGAGTTCAGTGGAGTCAAAAATCCACACTGCACTGCTAAGGAGACAGCAAAAGTGGCTTTTGTTTACTGGTATGTAATGTTCGGATATATACATACCTAAACATACCTGAACACTATAAAGAGCATTATAGAGAGGCCCTGCCAAAACACATATTCCTGTCTGTCTCCCACAGGTGTATTGCGATCCTGGGCAGTCTGATCCCTTTTCCAGGAAAGCATTACTGGGAGGTGGAAGTTGAGGAAGATACTGAGTACAGAACTGGCGTGGCTTTTGAGAACACTCCGAGACATGGTCACCTGGGGGCAAACAACTCATCCTGGTGCATGAGGCACATCATCACACCCTCAAGGTAAGGGCTGTGGGGGCTGCAGGTCTGTGACAGGAACACCTCTTACACCTGCAGGCAGGGCAGCAGAGCTGCTGCTAGGAGGGGGCAGCCAGAGATTTTATACCAGCCCAGACCAAGCACTTCACCAAAGGCCTCTGACATTCCACTGTTTGCGCTATAAACTAGTGTTGGAAGGATACTGGAATGTTTAAGCAAATCCTCCTGCTTTTTTAGGGTGCTTCAGAAGCATTTGGCATGGGTTATTTTGCCCAACTTCCTTGCTTCAGAACCTGTTTTTGCAGGTTTGTATCTTTGAAGCACCCGGCTCCTCTGATTCTCAGACTGTGCCAGTAAATCAAGCTGAAGGGTCTCTCTGGGATACATTATCTCATTGAAATGTGGTATGTTCTCACACTGAAACAGGCAGTTCCAGGAACAAATCTGAATAAAATCTGAGTTGTAGAATTTAGCTGTAAAGGTTACCAAAACCTCAGTGGGAAGACAGAGTAATAGATCCATGTAACCATGAACCATATATTTAGCTAAACCCAGCTGTACCCACCTGGTTTTGATCTCTGTCCTACCTCCCTGCAGAAATGCCAGCTCACCTCATGCCTCAGCTGCATTGCTGCCTCTCCCCTGGACACTGGTACATTAACATCTCTGCCTTTGACTCTCATGAGTGACCTGGATGCCCTTTGAAGCGTCCAGGAGCAAGAAAACAGTCCCACCCCCAGGCAGCCCCAAGCACTGCCTGGATGGCTCAGCACTCAGCCTGCCAGAGGTGCCTGGTGCTGCTGGGTCCCCTTGAACAGGGAGATGGACACCACCCTCATGCTCCCAGCGTGCAGTCAGGAAATGGCACAGATGGAACAGTGCCCGGGGCCCAAATCTGCCTGTGCTCTCCCTGGTACAGCAAAGTCTTAGATGCAACTGGAGCACGTGTTCCTCCCGGGCACCCAGCAGTGCCAGAGCCCTCAGCAGTGCCAGCATCCACATGACACACAGCAGGGAACACTGTGCAACGAGGGGAGCCCAACCCCACCACAGCTCATGACTCTCCCATGCACTGCAGGCAGGATAATTGGATTTTCCTGCTACTTTGAGCAGAGCTACCTTGAGGTTTGTAGTCATTCTTCTGGAGCAGTGACCATGGACTTCAGAGAGAAAAGGGAGCTGGGCCATTGCTCAGTTTGTACCCTTTTCTGCAGGGAAATTCTCAGGTTTGCGCAGTGAGGCTGGAGGAGGTGGTTAGTGAATGAGCTGGCCCCTAGGAAATGCCAGATAACTCATTCAGCTGAATAAATCTTCTAATTTCTGCTCAGAAAAGTACATGCTCCCATTTTTTTGCAGCATGTCACACTAGAGAGCTGTTTGAGTAACTGCTAGTGGACCTGAGCATCACTCCAACAGTGACTCCATGGGGAAGAGGGCTAGCTTCATGACAAAGCTGCTTATGTGCAGAGCACCTTCCTGGCCTCCAACAATCCACAGTACAGGAATGATAATCACCCTCTAGCAAATCAGCATGAAGACTGGAACTTCCCCATCAACAGTGGCTGAGCAGGGAGGTCCTGTTGGAAAAGCAGCCACAAAGAACATTTAGAGAGTGGGGTTTGACAAACGAGGTCCAACAGCCTTGAGGGTGCTGGCCATGCTGTGCATCAGGCAGCCTCTGCCCCAGGCCAGACCCCCTTGCAGGAGCAGTTCCTGCAGTGCTGGTGCGACAGAGAGCTCAGCACCCAAGGCCCTCAGGGAGCAAGTGGGCAGCACAGAAGTGCCTGAAGGACAGAACTGAGTCACCTCACCACCCCTATTCATGGCAGGGCCTACAGCTCCCTAGGGGCAAGGAGATGACAAGGGCTCTTCTGGGGCAAGCCCAACTGGCCTAACAGCACAGCTCCTTCATGGAGAAAGGGACAACTTCAGGCTAAACATAGTGGCAATGGTGCACCCTCCAATTTATGGGTCACCCACGCTGTCCTCTGAGGCACAGGAAAAAACCAAAGTCCCATGTTGTGCTCTGACCTTGTCTATTCACAGCCAGACTGGGATCTGAAACAAGAGGTTAGACAGGCAGGTCTGAGAGCTGTGGGATATGGCTGTGTGGAAGCACAGAGCACTCCACCCCTCAGCAGACACAGCCATTGCTCAGCAGGGTGAGTGGCTGCAGGAGGGACAGGACTCTGAAGCAGGAAGGATACCCTGGAACACACATATGCACACAAAGTGCTTCCTTTTGTGAGCAGCCAGGGTGCCCTCAGGTCTTTTGTTTGTGTTTCTTGCCTACAGGCACAAGTACGAATTCCTGCACAGTGGGATGACACCTGACATCAGAATTACTATTCCCCCCAGAAGGATTGGCATCCTGCTGGACTATGAGAACTGCAGGCTGTCATTTTTCAACGCAGACATTGCCCAGCACCTTCACACATTCAACTCACACTTCCAGCATTACGTCCACCCCTGCTTTGCTCTGGAAACACCCGGTATCTTACGGATACATACTGGAATTAAAACACCCCCATGGACTGCCCTCCCATAACCTGTGTGCTGCAGCTACCACACCTGTGTAACCTGCACTGAGCAATGGCACCTTTCAGCATTAACTGCTCCATCACACTCCCTATAAACCAGCTGCTTCCCAGCAATAAGAGCAAAGCAACCCTGACCCAAACCAGCTGCCAGACCTGAGCCCTTAGGAGTTTACACCCTCTTTGGAAGGATCTTAGCAAAAAGCCACTATGGTCACAAGATCCACCAGCATCCCAGAATTCTCCAGTTAGAAATGGATACCATCCTTCTCAGAAGTGACACTGTCACCATGCAGAAGTGGCAGCTGGATCACTGGTTTCCCCAATACCAATCTGAAGCCTAGGGAACTCCCCTGCCAAAGCAATCATTAATTCTACTCCTGACTCTACTGAAGAGCTAAAAATTCAGTGAAAACAAAAATAACAAAAGGCATAATCACCGTACAGCGGCTGGAGCTGAAAACACTCCAACCATGAAGCTGATCTCACAATCAAAGTGTTCTTGTTGCTACATGAAGTGTGTGACACAAGATAATCAAATACGCCTCCCCTGTGTGTGAACTGTGACCACCTACATACCCAGTGAGGCTTTCTGGAATACCCAACCCTGCACTATAGTCTCAAATACAAGTAATTTTTACAGAATGCCCATGCCTCTCATTCATTCATCCATGGGGAAAAAAAAAAAAAGACAGGGTTTTCATGGTGCTTGATTGCCCTTATAGGGAAACCTAAAGCAACACTTTTAGCTGATTTTTAGCTGTGCTCACCTCCACTTGGGTGTATCCTCCCTCCACACTCACAGGTCTGATGTCCCCCTCAGCAGTGAAGAATTCCACTCCAATACTGTGCCCTTGAAGCTTTTTGTGTCCAGTGGAGCTGAAAGGACTCAGCTGACATGTGGTTGTCTGGGATTCATTTCCAGACACCAGACAATCAAGACAGGCCCTGCCTGTCAAGCAGGCTTGACCAGCTCTAAACAGCCTCATTCATGTATGTCAAAACTACCTGAACTCAATCAGGAGTCATTAACAGAGATGCTTTTCCACAGATTTATTGCACATCCATTACAAAAGTCATTGGTTCATGTTTCCATTCTAGGGAACAGGCAGTGGCCTCTACAACATACAGGGCTTCTACAAATAAATGCTGTTGGCAAATTTTACATAGAACTGTTTGTCAAAAGTTTGTCTGTTCTTCCTCAAATAGCTTAAAAAAAGCCTTGCCAAAACAGGTCTATAGAAACCACAAAAACAGGAGCTGAGTATGTCACTACAGCAGTGATCAGTAACATCTGCTCTTGGATACCTGTTTCACAAGCCTCAACAGAAGATGGGTTTGACAACCCTGAGCTATACAAGTACTGGATCATTTCTCAGCCCACCAGGAATTAAGAGACTTCCAGGGCAGAAAGGGGCATTACAGTGACATTGTCAGATCTCATTCAAGCAGGACAGAAACTTTCAGTTGCTCTATCTGACAGTGAGCAGAGCAACTTATGTCCACCAGAAACAGAGGACTCAGCCAGCAACCCCTGCCAGTGCAGAGGGCAGGGGGTGGCTGTGTGTGCCCTGCTGACCTTGGCATGGCCATCCCAGAGAACAGCAGCTCCAGTGTACAGCTGTGCTGGGGAATGAAGTGGTGAGAAAGCACCGTGACTCTGGGTCCAACTTCCATCCACTGGAACATGTTTTACCTGTATCTGCCAAAAACAGAGAGCTCCACTCTTATTTTCAAGTAGATACCCAAAAGAGTGCAACAAACAGGTATCAGAGCAGAGGTATGAGGACATCTGAACCTCCCAACAGAGCCTTTAATACAGAAAGGCTGCCAGTGAACCCACAATTCCACTCCCCACCACCAGCTTTCACCTCCAGTGTGTAAGCCATAGCTGTAACCTGGCAAAGTACTTTCCAACTAGTGAACTGAACTGGGAGTCCCCAGGACTTTACAACTCTCTTGCTGGACTGTGCAAGGGCAGATTTTCTGAGCCAAATGCAACATGCTCAGACACCCTTGCAGTGGGACTCTACAGGTACCAAACAGCTCTGTTATGTTCCCAGCTTGATGAATCTACTGGAGAATGAAGGCCAGATGGCTGAGTACAGAGCAGCCTGCTCAGCAGAATGACCCCATGGTCATCACCAAGCATGGTACAGGACAGCTAAGGCAGCAAGAGAACTCTCTGAAAAAGAAAAACAAATAAGCAGTAATTGGCTACTAGGTTAAAAACAGTAAGGGAAATGAGTTTGTATGTTTCTGTTTAATAAAAGCTTCACCTGTTGGCACTAATGCAAGCTTTTCCTCCCTTAGAAATCCCAACCATGTCACTTAAATATTTACACAGCAAAGGAAACTTAACTTGCATTTCTTAAAACCACCTGTTGCTCTGAACAACCTCTATATAAACTCTATACAAGGAGGCCACCACTTCCACCACAGGTCTACCAAGCTGTAAGGTCACATCAACCCCTTATCTTTGTGTAACACCAAGTGTATTCAGTTTATTGGAATCCTGAGTATAGAACTCAACTTGGAACACTGTGTTGAGCTGTTGATTTGAGCATTAAAAGGTATCTCAGATGATGCAAAACCACTTCTTACCTCTCACCTGTCTACAGCAACTCTGGCTGAACTACATCATGTGGAAGGATAACAGTCAGTTAAAAATGAGTCGTCCTTGTCTCTGACATTATGTGCTGCAAGACGCATTTTTCCTGGTGCCTCTTGGGTCTTTTTCTTCCTGTTCCTTTTCACTATGTGCATTTTTACTGGCACACAGCAAAATCCATCCTCTGTGAAGGACAGGAGCTCAAGCCTAAAGCTCTGGTTTTGGCCAGCTGAAGCCCACAGGCTGCCTTCACGTGCAGCAGTGATCCATGCATCCCTGCAGAGCTTGCAGCAGCAGGAACTGCCAAAGGACAGGACACCCACAACCACACCTCACTCAGCAGCTAACTGGGGATTTCTCCAGGGCTGCCCAAACCCCTTCAGGGTGGGCCAACACGATCCCTGTCTCCAATTCCCTGCGATTTCAAATACACGTTGTTGCCACTGGAGGGCATCTCGTGAAGCCCTTTCACAGGGCTGCACGGGTCCCACACAGGTTTACACCAACTGCCCGTGTCTGAAAACAGAAATTTCAAACTCGTTACCGTAATCATCGGCACATCCAGTGTCCCTCCTCACCCTGTGCTGGAGCCGGGAACAAAGGGACCCATGGGCCTGTGAGCAAAAACACCCAGGTGAGACATGTCAAAAGCACAAACACAAGAGACAACAAAACAGCCCTGAAATATGGTTTAATGTCTTTGATTCAAACCAAACACAGCCAACCATTTTCTACAGAAACACGTAACTTTTAACTTGCTCCCTCTCACTGCCATTGAAACATTGTAGGTAGATGAAGTAGGTCCTGACTTTATCTCACAGGCAGGCCTTGTTCCTCCACCATTTAATTTAGGAGGATAGTATCAGTGAAGTCAATATAATGTCACTGGCTCCACTTTCTTAGTCCTCCAGGTGAATCTCCATAAGAAACTCCTAGAAAGTCTCACAACTGACTGCACTCTCCTACAGCAGACTGCAAAGCCGAACCACTCAGCCAGGAAGGCAATTCCCTATTCCCATCCTCAATCTCAAGTTGAATCTTTTTACTGCCCGTCTGTTTCCTGACAGCAACCAACGTTACTCATTAGCAGTACACAGCAAAGTAGCCGGGGACCGTGTAAAGGTTTTCTTTCTGCTCAGCTCAGCACCGGGACCCACTGCACAGTCCTGGGCCAAGACACAACAAGGCCTTTTTGTTGCATTTCCTCTCCATCGCGTTTATGGAGGTGTGCTCAATTGCCAATATGCGCTGGGACTCAGCTGTCCTAACCTACCTTGCTTAAATCTTTTCCAAACAACCTGGTGTTTTGAGCTTTACTAGCTCTGATACAAGCGATACTAGGACCTGAACGGCTTCATAAAATGGCTGTAAGTGGCTGCACCCTCTGCCAAAAGGGTGCTCATCCCACAGCCGAAGCTAAACAAACGCCAGTTGCTGCAGATGCAAACCAGTGGCTTCAACAGCCCCGGAAGCGCGGCAGCAGGGGGTCGCGGGCTCCTTCAAAACCCAAACCCACGGGCAGCCCCTTCCCGGGCGGCGGCGCCCGGCGCTTACCTGGGCCGCGGGCAGGGGGCTGCGGGCGGGAGCGCCTCCTCACGGGCCCCGGCCCGGCGGGCTCCGCGGGGGCTCCCACGCG
>VZRZ01008593.1:733904-752051 GCA_013398175.1 Climacteris rufus
CCATGAGCTGCCCCCGCCTCACCTCGTGGCGCCGCCATTTCCCGCACAGGCCGCTCCCGCCCAGCGCGGCGGGCGGGGCCGGCGCTCCCTGACAGGGGCGGGCACTGCCTCCCCTCCCTCCCTCCCTCCGCCGGGACAGCCGAGCCCAACATACTCGGCCTCCTCCTGAGCCCTACCTGCCTTCGGCTGGGCCACGGAGCGGCTTCTCCGGTGATGGCTCCATCCGCAGGTCACTTGGCTCCAGCAGCCGCCGTCCTGTGCAGCGCCTGCTGCGCTTGTCCATTTCTTCCCGTAAGATGTGCTTCATGTTGCTGACTGAAGCCCGGGAAGAAGATCTGCTGCTGGCACAGCCCTGGCATGGCTGAGGGAGAGCCACGGCAGCCGCTGGGTCTCCACCAGCAGGGCTGGAGCCAGGACAAAGCTGCTGAGGTTTCTCACTCTGGGATGGGTGTTCCACAGATCCCAAATCCACCCATGCAGGCACCTTCATCCAGGCTGGGCTGGGCCAAAAGCAGCATGTTAACTCTCTTTCTTTGGAGATACTTTGCAGCCAACCGAATACACACAAGTTTTCTCTCAATCTCTAAACAAACTCCTTTATGTCCCATCTATGCTGTTGGAAAGTGCATCACCAGGCAATGTCTCTTGCCAACACCTCTTGCCCTGTGCTCCTGTACTGACCTGAAAGCTGCGGCCAGGCAGCTATAGGAAAACTAATTATTGTGCCTGTGCTGTGAGAGTCAGATATATTTCATGGTCCATGTAATAAAATGCTTGATGAGATAAACATTGACTAGGCTCACCACTTCTGGTAAAGCTTTCTTGCAGCAGCCCTGATTACCTTTTCTGCTTTGGTGTAGCTTTTCCTGCCTTCAGGAAAGCACCTGGTGCATTTAGCGTGGGCCTGGGCTTCGGGAGAGCCTCAGTATCCTCAGACTAAATCATTGTGTGTCATGCAGGCTGACCCGTGACCAGCCAGGCTGGCCCTAAGCCCTGTGTGCATGTTCGGTCCGTTCTGCCGCAGTGCATGGTGACGAGGGCTCAGCTTGTCGTGAAGCTGCAGCTCAGTCTCTCCTCTGGGCCAGCTGCACTCCCAGGTTTCACTGCAATCCTAATTCCTCAGGGCCTCCCAGGACAGCTGAAGTCAGGAAAAGCAGCCTGTGGAGGGAAAACCAGGGAGAGGATGGTTGCTCAGGCTCAGCGCAGAGGCATCTCTCGCAGGCTGCTGGGCTTCATAACTTTTTATTCCTGCAAAAGGCAAAGAAATAGCCAGAGGTAAAGAGCAGTAGCTGTAAACAATCTCTCCAGTGTCTGTATTCTGGAGGTAACAAAGCTCTGCTTGGCGTCAGCAAAAGAAAAGAAAATTGCTCATCAGATTGCTCTTCCAAGTAAAGTAAACACTTTGCCTCCTGCCCTTGCAATGGCTTATCAAAGAGCAATAACTCATCAAAGCCTCTTTCAAACCTGAGCTAAATACTGTGTATGCTATTATTACCTGAAGGCAATTTGGGAAGGGGAGGTAGGGGTCTTTGATTCCTCTGACATGAAAGCTTTAAAGAAAAGAAGTCATATTATCCACCTGTGACACCATACCATACAGACAAAAGCCTAGCTGTCATTTTTGCCTGCAGAGCCTCACCAGGACTTCACTGGCCTGACTTTGGGGTAGCTCAAACCTGATCTGTGAACTGAAGCTTCCCTCCTCAGTCCCACAGAGCACAACTTTTCCTCCTCTCCAATACCCTGAAGGCAAGGAGAAAAACTCACAGACTGCTTCCCACACTTTGGAAGCACATAATCTGCAGTGATGATTTATTAAGCCCAAAATTTCTGAGCATGCCCAAAGGGATGACTCGTATTGACATACAGGGAAGGACACTTATGAATCAGTCTGACTTTCTCACAGCCTGTCTGATAGCAAAAAAAGCCTCTGTTTCTGGTGGAGAATTTAAAATTCAGCATCATCATTGTTACAACCTGTTCTCTTGCTTTGCATTCCTCTGTGCACTAATCCTAAAGTTCATATCTGGCTCTTAAAAGAGATAAATAAGCCCAAAGGTCAAAGGATAGACAGACAAACATACAAATACCTATACAAACAGCTGTTTAAATTAGAAACTGATACTACTTTTATTCTTTTGCTGCACGTGGAAAAGCAGCCCTGCCTTTTAGGCTGTGTGGTGCTGTCTCAGCCCCTCTGTGGAATTCTGCACATTGCAGGCATCTCTTCACTGGGTCAGCTCAGTGGCAAAGCAGTGAGAGCAGGCCCGTGTGGGGCTCTCTGGCTCTCTCTGCTTGCAGTATAAATATTAGACTGAAAAAAATCTAAGCTTAGGGTGCATCTGATCAGAAGAGGTGGGAGTAGGTCTGAACTTTGCTCAGCCATGGCACCGTGGCATTTCAGGTACAGACTATAATAATGAGACCCTTTATTTGCAACCAGTCTTAGCACAGATTTCCTTCAGAAAGCCTAAATTTTCTAAGAGGGGGATCCATGGATAAAATAATACCCAAGAGGCAGATTATGAATAAAACTAAGCCAATGGAAGTAAGTATAACTTCACCAAAATCAATGTGTTGGGAAGTATTTTTACTTGTAAGTCCCAAAGTGGGGCTATGGGTAGGCAGATGGGAGAAATAAAAAACCAAAGCCAAGGTCCATTTTTTCAGAACACCTTCTACAAATACAGTTGTTT
The DNA here is from genome assembly GCA_013398175.1 of Climacteris rufus. NCBI lineage: Eukaryota > Metazoa > Chordata > Aves > Passeriformes > Climacteridae > Climacteris > Climacteris rufus. Next base: position 736,601 of record VZRZ01008593.1, read on the forward strand.
GTAGCACAGTGTTGTAACACACTTGTTACAACAAAAGCAACACAAATGCAACTTCGCTCATACATACTGAGCCAGACTTAAACACGTCACTGATATTTAACAAACATTGTTAGGTATGTACTCTGCCGTGGTTCAAAGAACGCTTGTTTATATAAAGCAGCTTATTTTAAAACAAGGCTTTTTGCTTTGTTTTTGTTGGGGGTTTTTTGGTGGGTTTTGGTTGGATTTTTTGTTGTTCCTGGCATGATAGAGCAGCTAAAAGTTTGTGCTTTCTGACCCTGGCTTGTCAGAGATGTCATAACAGGGGACAGAACATGGGCACTGAGTCTGCCAGCGTGGATTTTCAGGGGCTGGGAGGGGCTGCTCACTTTTAGGGCTTGGTTGTAAGGTGAGGAGCACTTCACTCTGCTCTCACAATGCCCTGAGAACTGTCTGTATTCACGCAATCGGAGTCTTTCTCCCTCATTATCCCCTGATATGAAGCGAGCCGTTCCCAGCCCAGTCCCGCAGGGGTGGCTGGGCCTCTTGCCTGTTCCTTGGCACCCTCATTCCCGCAGCACCCTGGCGGTGTGAGCCCGCGGGCAGCGCCGGCCTGCCCACCGTGCTGGGGCTCCGTGTGCGCCCGTGGTGCCGGCCTGCCCACCGTGCTGGGGCTCCGTGTGCGCCCGTGGTGCCGGCCTGCCCACCGTGCTGGGGCTCCGTGTGCGCCCCCGTGGTGCCCGGCCTGCCCGGCAGCCTCTCGGGCTCTGGCACCTCCGGAGCTCTGATCAGCCTCTCTGCAAAGCACAGTCACAAACCCTTATGAGAGGACCTGCTTGCTACATTTCTCTTCCCATGTTTGACAGTCCGCAGGCTCCCCCCAGAGCTCTCAGCAGCAGCCGGGCAGCCCCAGGACTAGGCCAGCGTTTGCCACGGGGTGGATGCCCACAAGTCACTGTGCTTCCCTGGAGCCCTTTCACCCACCTGTGAAAGGGCTCTGCTTGTAAACCTCTCGGGGATCTGTAAAGGAAAAATTTCATTTTCTATATAGAAAAATATTACAATCAAAGTAACAATTTTTTTTTCCAAAAGGGAGAGTTCTTGCTGGAGGTACAAAGCAATATTCCTCACACATTTCACGCTGCAGATACCAAGGGAATCTCATCAAACATATTCTATTTCATCTTTAGGCTGAGAACAAAGGCGTACCTCCTCCCCTGAGCTAGGGAGCTGCAGGATCACCAGGTTGACGTCATTCTCCGTGGTTATAAAACATGCTGCATGCTGAACTTGGCACTCATCATGCTCAGGTTGAGCTAAGAGCTAATGTAATGAACTCTGGGGAAGATTTTACATCAAGTACCACTTTGGAATATTAAATACAGACAGGACCATCTTCTCACTTGAATAATTACACACTGGCTGAATTCCTTCTTCTGTTTCAAAGACAGGAATCACCTTTCTCGCTTCCTCTTGAAAATTGTGAGCATTGGTGTGCTATTTCACTACCTCTGTGATAAAAGGATGAAGTAATTTCTGTTAATTACCATGGGCTGAACCGAGATGAGATTTAGCTCCAGCAATGACTCTTGCTACTCGAGGGGGGGAGCAAGCAAACCAAGAAAAGACAGATTCAAACTTCAACAAGTGTTCCCAGCTGCTCGTGCTTGCTAACATAACCTCAAAGGCAGAGGTGCTCGGGAATGCTGCTGAACTTCACTTTGCACGTGGGAGTACAGTACAAAAGACCTTGCACACATATTCCCAATGCCCCAAAAGCAATGCAGTGCTCACAAGCTGTTTCAGTTAACTGTGTTTGTGTTTTCCTTCTGCCTGTGGATACCAGCACAAGGCTTTCAGCCATTATAGGATATTTTTCTAGGCTCACTTTGAGTCAGAAAAAAAAGAGGTTTTCTTGTGCTAAAAGCTTTTGTAAGCAGCAAGAGTCACTCTGAAAGGCAGGGTTTAGTCTCAGCGTTATAGCTGTGTGTTTGATGGAGATTTTCAGTCAGTGGACATTAAGGCAAAGAATTGTAGCAAATGGGATCAGAAGAAAAATGGAAGCAGAGAAGCTGAGAGGGGAAAAAGTGGAACATCAGAAGACCAGAAGACTGTTTCCTGGCCTAACACTTACTGTTAAGCCACAGGCAGGGCTTGAAGGTCTAGGACTTCAAAAATGTTTAGAAGCCTTAAAGCTGTTTTGCTTAGTGGCTCTGGGTCCTCTGGCCTTTCTTAACTCGATTGCCTTGCTTTTTAAAGAGGATGCTACCCATAGCTTCACGGGGCTTGCAGAGCTGAGTCCACTGTGGTTTGCATGGGAAGTGTTGGGGAGAGTCTTAAAGATGTTAAACAAGGGAGGAAAAGGAAAACATGAGACACTTTGACCTAATAACATTCAAAGCAGGCACCAAGAGAAAGTATTCAGTGGCGTTAAACCACAGTCCTTTGCTCACAGAGCCAAAGCTTCAGAAGAACAAAAAACAGCTGAAGCACCTGGACATCCCCTTACTTCTGAACCAGCAGTACAAGCTGCACAGGGACATGGCAGCAATTTAAAAGCTTGTTTTCTGCATCCAAACATCATGTCAGGATGAAATGCACTCCATCCTGCTATCATTTAACAGCACCCCTGGGACCACTGTACCTTGCAGGCATGATGTCACACATCAGCAGAGAGATTATTTGTTTTGAAGCTTGTGCATAGCTCTGAGACTTCATTTCAAAGCACTACTCGAAGTCATGACTCAAACCCTTCTAGTCTCACAGAAGGGCACAACTGACTACTGTTTCCCTGTGCTGTCTCTGAGCACCCAGGAAGTGATTAGTAGGTATTTATTCTTCTTCTCTTTTATGTAGAAATGGCTCTTCCATTGCTTCAATTCCTTCATGTTCAAGACATATTTTCTTAAGTGTTTTATCAATGATGTCTTGACTGAGACAAGCAGAAACCCACAGCAAAAAGCACTGCAACAAAAAACAAGGCATTCATTCCATTTCAGGTGATTTTTAATTTATATATAGCCATTGGGTAAACTGCAGTATGAAAGCCATCTTCAGACCTGTGACAAGGTAGCTGTGGATATCACCTGTCTGATTTCTTCTTTTGTCAGAATAAGCAATTATAACTCAGAAATTCATACAAGGGATCAAAATATTTACCTTAGGACAATTTGCTGAGAAGCCAACATTTTTTTTTACCAGATCATAACAGTTTAGACTCACTTGGAAGCACCTACAGTGGTACCCAGGCTTAGAAGCAGTATTATCTGATAGAAAATATACAGCATGGAAAATAGAGCCAGTCATTCTGTCATTTAATGCTGAATTATTGAACCTTATTAAGTTTTAAACTGCAAAGCTTTAAGAATAAAACCCTGGAGATGCATAAAGAACCTCTCCTTCATCATGTCTATGTTGGAATTTACTCTTGTATTAGCATTAAAGCAAGAACAAATGAAAAGTGCAGACACTGCAAAAGACTGCCAGCCTGACTGAAATTGGGAACACTTCAATCACACTCAATTTATTCCAGTGTTCTCCCTTCTGTGGTGAAGGACCATCAGTAAAGCAGTTTCTGTCCCCAGGAAGCTCCATCACTAAGTGACAGTACAAAAAGCTGAAAAGGGTTCAGAGCACAGGCCATGTGCTGTTGCTGTGTAATCTTGGAGAATAAAGGAACGGCATCTGGAATGGCTGAAGAATTTGCAGTGGGATCCAGAGACATCTGCATCCTGGAGTGATGAAAATCAGGTTAGGGCTACTCCTGCTCCCCAAGGCCCTTTATGCTGCATGGGCAGCAGCCTGGAATCGCCCCCACAGAATGGGCTCAGCCTCACACTGCACAGAAGGCTTCAGAGGTGTAGCTCGGAGAGAGAAGCTCAGTGGAAAGAAATCTTAAGTGAAGATCAGGCATCATGGTTCCAGTTTTTAATTATAATCTGTCCTTGGCAAATTTAGATGGACGGGAGAATGAACAAAGCTGCAGTGGCTGAAAAGCAGTGTTTTATGTTAAGTGAAATTATTGTACACCAATATGGACATAAATCTGACTGATACACAGGGTTAATTAGCACTCCAAGTAATGGAAATAAAGATGCAGGGTGAATTTCAGGGAATTAATCATATTGATCACATCTTTTCAATGATGATACATCAGGCATTTTTACAGCAGGTTAAATTTACTGCTTTTTATCAGTTATTACTATAACCCAGAACATTAACTATGATCATGAAGAAATATTTTTTCTGGCCAGTTCTGTTTAATATCTTTATTGAGGATCCGGCTGAGGGGATCAAGTGGACCCTCGGTCAGTTTGCAGATGACACGAAGTTGGATGGGAGTGTTGCTCTGCTGCAGGGTGGGAAGGCTCTGCAGAGGGAGCTGGACAGGCTGGGACGAGGCCAATGGTCTGAGGGTCACCAAGGCCAAGGGCCGGGCCCTGCCCTTGGGTCACAACAACCCCACCCGGCCACAGGCTGGGGCAGAGGGGCTGCAAAGCGCCCGGCGGGAAAGGAGCTGGGGGTGCCGGTCAGCAGCAGCTGAACACGAGGCAGAGTGTGCCAGGAATGCCCAGGGCAGCCTGGCCTGAGCAGGAACAGTGTGGCAGCAGGAGCAGGGCAGTGACCGTGCCCTGAAATCAGCACTGGTGAGGCCACAACTCCAGTGCTGTGTCCAGTTCTGGGCTCCTCATGACAAGAAAGACATTGAGGTGCTGGAGCCTGTCCAGAGAAGGCCAATGGAGCTGGGGAAGGATCTGGAGCACAAGTCTTGTGAGGAGCAGCTGAGGGAGCTGAGGATGTTTAGTCTGAAGAAAAAGAGGCTTAAGGGAGACCTTATCACTCTCTAGAACTACCTGAAATGATGTTGTAGCAATAGGACAAGAGAAAATGGCTTCAAGTTGCACTAGGGGAAGTTTAGATTGGGTAGATGTTGCAGTTGGGAATATGGTTTAGTGGTGGACTTGGAAATGCTGGAGGAACATTTGATTCCATCATCTTAAAGGTGTTTTCTGGCCTAAATGATTCCATGATTCTATGATTTTTACCTGAAGACAGTCTCTGGGCCCACATGCTCATGCCCACACTTCCTCTCCCATCCTCATTGCAGCAGGCAAGTGGAGGAGGTACTGATGGTGTAATGCAGTTTCCCTCTAATGGAGATAGGGCAGCTTTTCCTTGAACTAAGCACAGGAGCCTGCAAAGAACAGGAGATTAATACCAGGTAGCAAATTACAGCTGATTACAATATGTGCAGCATAGGGAAATACAATGTAATATTGCCAGGAAAACTATCTGTCAGCCAACTCTCCCTCTCTTTGCATGTTCCCTTTGAAAAGAGGATACTTGTTTTATTCAGCCTTCCATGGAAATGTATCCTTCAGTATTGATTATAGAACCTCTGGAAGACTGACCAGGAGCCCAAGCCCTCTGTCCTACTATTGGCAGTGAGACAGTGGCACAGTCTGGGCAGGACCTGAGCCCCCTGCCTTAGGCAATATACAATGAACTAAATGAAATTCAGAAAGGGAATTCCCTGCCCACACAGCATATAACTGAACTCTGAGGAGGGAGGGAGAGCAAGAGAGGGCAAGAGCAGGAGGGCATGACACTAACATGGACAAATGGCAGTGGTCCATCAGTCTCACTGGCATGGAGAGGAAGGAGAAACACAGCAGCAGGTAACACCTGGAGAGGCACCTCTTCCTTTCTTACCTGCTTTAAGGTTCCTACTGCTGCAGTCTCTGAACTGCTCCATCATCCACCTCAAGCCTGCTTGTGCTTCTTCAGGAATGGTTCAGAATGTCTCTAAAATCAATGGCTGGCAGCAATTCTGTCAGTGCCTTTCTGCTGGCCGGGCTGGCTGGCAGGACACTCCTGGAGGCCTTCGGGGGAACAGAGCGTGCCACTGCCTGCAGCTGTGAAGAGACTTGTCCAAGGGCACACAAGGGCTCGATGGGCTTGACAAGGGCAGGCCACAAACACAGGGGCTTGCCAGCCATATACCACCTTTCATCACCCTGATGCCAGTCCAACCCTCTCAAATTTTCCCTTCCCCACTAAACAAGTCTCTTAGAGATTTTAAAAGATTTTCATGTGTTTGTTAGTCTGCAAACTACAAAGTAAATATACATTTCAAATGAAATGGGTAGGACTTGACACTTCTTAAAATATACATTTTATTATTTTCTGGTAGTTGCTATGAAGGTTTCATTCAAATTGTGAAGGTACACAGCCTTTACAAACTTCTTGAGTTAAAGGTTTTTGTTGGTGGTTTTATGTTCTTTTTCGTTCATGGCAGAGGAAAATACATTAGCTATAAAATGTTGATATTCATTAGATGCTTAGTATCACCTCTTCGTATATGCTGTGGAATGCTTTGTAGAAATACTATATAAAATAAGGCAGACTTTAACAGGGAATTCAGTCATAAAATGTCATGGGAGAAAATAAAGAGTTCCAACATATTATTATTTTTGTAGCTGAGAGAAGGTCACGTGGTTGTCACTGGTTTGTGGGAGAACTACTGCAGTTCTGGTGCTCAGACAGTATACAGTTCTTGTTTATTCTACTATTCTCAAGTGAGACCTTTTTAATAAAACTTATTTTAATTAACATAAATCAGACAATATTTAAACATACACATCTATCCTTACAGTGCAATAAAAATGTATCATTGTATAGTATTTTGTATTTGCATTATGAAAATAAAAGGTCTGTACATCAATTAAATGTATATTAATGAGTATGAATCATGTAAATTTATAATGCATCTAAAGTTGGCTTTGGCTTTTAAGTATTTATAAATTCATAGAAAATATTGAACATCTAACAAAATAAATAAAACATAACATTTTAATCATAGATGCTAACGATCAACCTCAAAAATTCTTGTGTTATTTTTTACATTTGCTACTAAATTTCTTAAGGAGAACTCACTTTCAGTAGTGCTCAGAAGTGAATGATTGCACCTTCTGTGATGTGAAAAAATACAGTACATCTATTTTTCATAGATCAAAAATTCTTTCACAGACAGTTGCATTTTAAATGTCTGATTGTTCTACGTAACTGTCTTAAGTGCTTATAAAAAGCATGTAGCTTTCTCATAAAAGCTGTGAGTCTCTATTAATAGATAAACTTCTAGTGAATGTCCTTTTTATCATGATTCTTCAAGGTCTTCCAGCTTCACATGCTGGTATGAAGATATAGCAGAAGTATGTTCACTAATAAACCCTCTTCAGTACAAGCACTGCAGCAATCCAGTGTAATTCCACTTGGTGGGCTTATTTCATCCAAGTCCACACATGGTCCTTTGTGGAAGTCAACTGCTGACCTCGTGTTCTCTTGAATTTGAAAGTTCCCCAAGTGCATGGGCTAGCCTTACTGTAATACTGAAGAGACCAAAACAAATCTGAATTCACATGGATAAAAGTGAGCTTGAATAAATATGCATCTGGCTAGTAAATTACACACCATGGTCTAACTGCTATTCTGGTGGTGGCCGAAGGACTCGCAGGTTCCTTCCATCCAGTCCTTTCCAGTATTTAATGTTATTATTCAGATGCTCCATCAGATTTGGCAGGTCTGCAAATGCTGGGGAAGAAAAGGCAGAGCGTACTGAGTCTGCAGAACTGAAACAGTCACAGATTCTGTCTGCTTAAGTTTCACTTGAAATGTCTGGGCAACTGTGTTAAGTAGAAAAGCTTAAATCTGTCATACTGATACTTGAAATGGTTTTGGCTGTATAGTTCTCATCACTCGTGTAGCACTTGGGCCACTGGGAACTGTTCTGTAAATCTATTTAATACTGGTATTGCAAGTCCCAGCAGAGGGACAGTTTTCCAGGAGGGGCATAGCTAATTATGCTTGTAATTATCCTGCCCCATCAAATCTCAGTCACATGTCATGTTCTGGCATTCAGGGGAGTCACATTTCTGACCACTTTTACCACGGAGGCAGCACTTGGAAGGAAACAGCTGCTCCCCCAAGCAGTTTCCAGACTGTAGAAATTTGCCTTGAAGAATAACCAATATTAACATGGACAAAATGACTCTGCTCAAAGAGCTATCAAAGAGAATGTGTTCTGTTCTCCATTTACAGAGAAGCTTTAAAATGTTAAAGTTTGCCTGAATCTAGTATATTAAAGAGAAGGCACGAGAATTGCTTGTAGCAATACTTCTAAGCAATAATGAAGTTATTAATCTTACTTAAACTGCAGGAATTTTCCCTTTCCTCTCCCTTTCTTTAGCACCCATGAAAAAGGAATATTATATCATAGCAGTTTCAAATGTTCACAAAATACCTGTCATCAGGAAACATAACAGAGTTTTGCTTACCATCCCAGGCATCAAACATATCAATAATGAAGTAATCAATGAATGATAATTGGGACTTGGGGATGCTGCAAGTATTTCTGTCAAAAACTGGCATCACAACAGGTAAACCTTGCCTCCTTTCTTCATCAGTCTGCAAAAAACACCGGTGATTATTCATCTCTGACACATTCTGTTAACGGGCTTCTTTTAGCAGCAGATTGTTTGGCACTGACTAGAGCATGCATCTGCTAAATGAAAGAGGAACCTGAATAAACCCGAGGCAGCAGCAATTTAATCTTAAGTTGTTCAGGTTTCAGCAAAACAGAGACAAATAGTGCCTTCCAGTGTTTCCCACAGATACATTCACCCTCTGTAGCTGCACACAAGCTGACCCCAAGTAACTTCACACATTGCCAAGTTATGACTGCTTTGGACCTAAGAGCTGTACAGCCATTTTCAATCTCTGATGAAAGCGATGATCTGTACAACTTGGAGATGGCAAAATACCTTTTTTATCCCCTTCCCCCCTACTTGGGGTGCCAAGTCCCAACTGCAGTGTTTGTTCTGTCATCTGTAATAATGCCTGCGCTCTGCTTTTCCACAGCTTCCTAAACCCTTCCTCAGCACAGTGTGCCAAGGGCCTCACAGCATTATTCGGAGCGAGTGCTGTTCCCATTCGAACACCAGAACCTGATGATCCTATTCCCAAGGAAAAGCCAGCATGTGGGTAACACAGAAGGCATCCTTGCTCTGCCTCATGTGATGGGAGTGAATTTACAGGCAAGGCTCAAAAAGCCCAATTCCAAACTGAACAACTGGAAAGCTTAAATTTTTCTGTAACTGCACTGTTAGAAGTTGTCAACTTTCATCTCTCTGAAGGCATCTAGTCTTGATGAGTAATACCCATCATTTAGAATAAAAAGGTTGTCATTTTTCAGGTTACAGCCTTAGATGTGCTGTTACACTGGCACCCTTCTCCTCCCTTTTAAAGAGATGCTCACCTGGAGTTTCAGCAGCCTATTTTAGCTGCCTTACCTGTGCAAAGTACTCCTCGGAGATGCGCCCAGCCCACTCTATGCACTGTTCCCTGGGCCTGCACGGATTGGAAATGTCAGCACACTTTATCAGCATGCGTTTGATGAGGATACGGTTTTCAGGAGACCTGAGAACAGTTTTGATTGACTCTCCATCACCATTATTCTGTAACATTTAAGAATTAAAAACAATCCATTAGCAAGGTCTCCATGCACTAACTCAAAAGCTTTTGTGCCTTGGGAATGCTTTCAGCAAATCCTACAGGGATCAGTCCTACTACTGGCTACCATATTTGATGACTAACTGAATTTATAAGTGGATTATAAAAGTTAGCCACAGCTCTTGAGCTAGCACTGAACTCCAGTTTCTGGGTTCAGTCATTGTCTTTTGACAGATCTCTTGGGCATCTTTGGGCAAGTCATCCAATCCCTCTCTGCCTTATCTGCCTTCCCAAAAGTGTGGGGAGGATCCATTCATCACTACACACATAGTGATGAGCACTGTGTAGGCAGAAAAATGCTGAAACTCTGCAGAAATCCAAGGATTAATGGACTTGCACATTAAGAGTGGGATAGTTGGTTTAAAAAGTGACTGACCCGAGAGGCAGAGCCACCCTTGGCATGCAAACCCCATCAGTGTATCAATCATTCTGACAGTACTGCTACTATTCAGAGAGTCAGACCCCACATTGCCTCCCAGGCATGCTCTCATTCCCTTCCCTTGTTGCTGGACTCTAAGGATGGATAGGTACAGGAATTTACAATGCCTTCTACTCAGAACAGAAACTCTTTGAAGCAAGAGCTATACAAGACTTCTCTGGCATCTAACAAGGTCTTGCTCTACAGTCAGAGCAGGGAAGAAGTAACTAAGAATAATGATAATAATAATGTGCTACCAGTTCCTGCAGTGTTTTGTACAAAGAGGGAGATACAAAGCAGCAGAAACATTCTGACCTTTGATTAGGTCAGAATAACCATGACATTTTTTCAGAATAAAATTCTTGTGGGGAAGAAAGTTCTTCCTAAAGGAAGAAACTGACAGTAATAAAAAAATTATTTGGTAGTATACTGGCTCAGAAATACCAGTTCCCCAGTTCTCACCAAAATGAGATGCCCAAACCAATTCTTTTCCCTCATTTTTAGGTATGTGGAAGGGAAAATAGAGGAAACAAAATGAGGCGCATACATCTCCAAATGCATGGCAAAATTACATACAAGAAAGCCAAGATTAAGTGATGGAAGCTCCAGAAACAGAAGCATGAAAATTAGGTGTGGAAATATTAGAGATTGTTCAGTTATGGATAGTAGAGAATATCCTAGTAGGCAAACCCCCAGGAATCAAGAAAAGATGTTCACTTCTGTGATCTGTTCAAACCAAAGGCACAGTTCTACTTGCTGGATGCAGGTGTCTTGGGAATAAAATGTGCTAACTGTGCTTAGTTCCAGCATCCTGCTCAGGGTGCAGAGGTGTCTCTGCATGTCAGATGTTGGCTTCCTGTCATAGGCTTAGGTGACATCATGAAGGGAAATGGGAGGATAAAGGATGCTGGAGCTGGAAAGGATTTTTTTCACTTTATGAAACAAAAGGAGAAAGGAAACAAACAGAGCAGCTTCTCAGCATGACTCTTTGAACAAATACATATAAAAATAATAAATAAGAGAAAGAAGTGGAACTGTCCCATTTGGAACAGGCAGTTGGCAGCTCAGCCTGCAAACACTACACTGAGTCACTGCCACGACTGGAAACCAGGCCAGAAAACACACGCTGCTGCTGCAGCCAGAGGGACAACACACTTGAAAGAGGGGCTGACAGTGTTGTTCTGCTCAGCACAGTAAATAATTTGCTTTACTCACTCACACATTACAGGCCTTTTAATAGGAACTTGCTGAACTAAAACTCCCATTTGAAAGAAGTGAAACATTTTGCTTCTTGTTTTCAATAGAAATTATGTATTCTTTGTCTTTCTGCCCATCCTTGGGCACAATTTGCTGTGAATCACAAATGCCTTGTGGGGAAGATTATTTCCCTGCAGTCCCTGGGGCTTAAGGGCAGAACTAAACTTTTGCTTCATTTTTCTATGTCCCTGTATGTGTTTTTACTCTCTGACTGTACAGGTCTAAGCCCCATCCTTCAGCAGCAACAGCTATTCAGCTCCCTTTAACAGGCAAGAAGAGGAGTTTGGCTCTTTGGATGGATGCTGCTGCTCAAACAACTGCTGCATCCCAGTCCTTGGGGCTGTAAGGAGGGGCTCTGCACACCAAGCCAGGCCAGCACAGAGCCCTTCAGCAGGACCAGGGACCCTAGAGTCACACACTCCACAGGCTCAGTGCAGTGCACTACATCCAGCAGCAGCAGCTCCCTTGTTCTCCTTCTGCACTGCTGCTGCTATGCTCCTCCAGAGAGGCTGTCCAGCTGGGCACTTAACATCCTTTCTTCTAATTTATTCAGTACAACCAGTGTCCTACTGGGACTTTGGCTTCACATTCACAGAGTTCCCATTAGCATTGCTGGGTGCCAAGAACAAACCTAATTCTAGCATATACTCCTGTGGACAAAGGTACAGTTCTTCAATTAAGCTGCAGTCTGCTTCTCATGGGTGAAGGAACAAGACCTGTTTCTCTCCCACTCTCAGATAATAAAACGACTGCCCTCCCCCATTACACACAACAGTCATAAATGTGGCTTTCTGAAAAACATGGTAAGAAAATACAGAAAACAATTACAGCTCCTGCAGGACATTGTCACCAATGCAAACTTTACCATAACCATTTCTGCAAGTCTTCTCTTTGCAAAAAAGCATTCCAACAAAATTATACACTGCTCTTACTGGCAGCAAAACTGCTGGTTGAAGCTGTTATTGAAACTGGTGTGGTTTTTCAGAACGAGTTCTTAACAGGCAATTTCTTTGTGTCCATGGGGTTCCAGATGGCTATTGATTATGTCTATATGATACATAATGTCACCATCATCTATTTTAAAGATTAAAAGAGAAAGTAGGCAGAAACCCCATGACTGCTGCCAGGCAGCGTTGGAGGCTGAGCCCTAATTCCCAGAGAATGCACCATATGGCAGCCCACAAACCTGCCCTTATGCTGCACCCCCAGCATGACCCCTTGGGAGGGAGGGAGTAATACAGCCTCTGTTTTGGAGCAAACCTTGCCTCCTTTGCAGAAATGGCCAACAACAATGCCAAGTCTTGCCACTCTGTCCATGGGAGTGACTGGGTTAATCAAAATGGCATTTTTAACATGAAAACAGACAGCCCAAGGTTCCAAGTACAACATCATAGCACTGTGATATTAATAGGATCCAAGTGAGTCCCACTCACCCTCAAAATGAGTGTCAACCATGTTAAGCAGAAGGGCATTCAAACCCAGAGGTGAAAGATACATCTCCAGTCTCTCTTTCTGCACATTTCTGATGAACCTTCTCAGAACACCATATGGGGATTTCCTACTGCCCAGGGTTCCCAGTCCCTGCCTAGTAATTTTAAGGAGGACTTAAGCAGTGTTTCTTACCCCATTTTCTTCTAGCGCTGCCAAGGGTTTATTAATGCTGTTGACAAACTTGTTGACATGCTCAAAATGCTTTGTCATTTCTGTTGCTAAGACCATGTCAATAATGACTTGGCGAAGGGTTCGATACTCATTCCTGTTTAAAGAAGGAAACAATTAAGAATGCTGGCTGGTTCACAAAGGGCTGGTTGCTAAAACAAGTCTAACAAAAATGTTACAGACCATTCCTGTTGGAGAGAGGTGCTGGGGGAAGAAAGAACAGTAATAAAGGCTTGGGCAGCTGCATCTGTGCTAGATGGAGTACCTTTGGTGTGTAGAGACATTTGGGGTCAAGGCATGACTGGATCTCTAGGAGAAACAGTGCCAGAGCGGGGCAGAAGCAGAGGCACCAGCTTCTTAGGAGGCTGCCAGGACATGCCACACCCACATGTTCCCAAGGCGTTTAGCACAGACACACAGCAGTTGCTCACTCTCCAGTCAAGTGTTCAGCAATACTTTTCTGCTGTATCTTGAGAGGAACATCCTGGGTCACATCCTTGCTCTAAGTGCCTTTCTAGAGCTGGAAGAACTAGAGCTGGTCCTTCACTATCCTTGCTATTGCAACAAGGTATTTGATTTTTGACTGATGCTCTGTAGCTCTTTCTTGCCTTGTTCTGCCCAGCAAACATCTACCCATGCAGCCATAGCTCGTTCTCTATATTCAATGACACAAAATAATTCTTCTAGACTTGCTCACATTAAGAATTACACTCAGTTCCTTAGCTAGGCTCTGCCTTTTGATTGTCAGGAGAAACTGACACTGGGGAATTACTCCTAAGTCTTTGCAGGACAGGCAGAAACACTCTGCTCTTTGAGGTGCAAACTTTACCAGGGCCATGGACAGTTATCCACAAGGCACTGCCCTCTAGGATGCTTGTTTGCCTTACCTTATGTTACACAGAAGGCAGTGAGAGATGTTAGTGGGCAGACAAGGATCCTGGGTGTTAGGCTTACCTCTCCATGTTTTTAAATATATTGCATTTGCCATCCCGGGTGGTGAGCTGGAAAGCCAGGGCAGCATGGTGGCTCTCCAGCACTGCTGTGTCATTGTAGAGAATTGCCAGCTCACTGCCAGCATTGCACAGGAAAGAATTTGTTCTTCCTGGGTGATCCACATCGTGGACTGTGGCAGCAATGAGCGCGGCAACCTCATCAATCGGATCCAAGGTTTGCTGAAAATAGAAGGGTACTTAGTTTTCCTGGCAGACTCGTTAGAAACCCTATTCTGTCCATAAGATTAAGCCAAGTTGCTGAGGAATAAAAGCCAAAACTCTGGAGATCAGTAAGGGTCAGATGTTCTACACAGAGCAATGGAAAATTCATTATAAGCTTCATTGAACATTGCGTGACTTTTTTGGCCATTTTGTGCCTCTTACATTTTGCCTTAACCACACCTTTGTCACAGCACATCAAATTAAACAAATGTTAAGTAATAAATTAGTTTGTGTTTTCTAGCAACACTGAAACCACCTCCACTTGGAGTTAAGGTATTTGGCTTGGAAAAAAGACTAATACTGCTAAAAATTATTCTATTACCACCAAACCCCTTAATTTCCTTTGGCAATTTAATGTGTTCTAATCACGTTCCACTTATGTGCTGACTAGGTTTGCAATTTGAAAGGAATGTTAGCCATATATCCAGTTCTATAATAACAGTGTCCTGGGGTTACAGCTAATGCATATTCTGTGAAGAATATTTGATGTTTTGCATCCGTGGACAAATTACATGACATATGTTCTATACTTTCTGTATCACATTCTGATTCTGTAGCATGCTACACTCCATGCTTTATGTCTACTTGCAATGGGCATTGCTTTATGTCTATATTTATATACCCTGTCATGAAATACAAAACTATTTGACTCCTAAGGTTTTATACTTGAATTTTAATACTTTAATAATAGCATAAAGGAGAAAAAGAACTAAGCATCTCAGAAATATTTTGTACACATTTGGAAAGTAGTCTTTGTGCTGTGTTTATGCTGGCTTTTTGTGAAGGACCACAGATGCAAAACAATTATATTAAAAATTTTAATAAAATTAATGCAATGACTTGACTTCGAAGAAGCAGGGATATTATTCATTGAGGACTGTCAAAAGAGTCTCATGGAGAACAACAAAAGGCAAATAATTATTTCTGCTCTAGTTCATAGTTAGCATTGTCTGAAATACTACCTGGCATGTAGTGAGCTTCTTCTTTCTTTCAGCTGCTGCTTATGGGATTCTGTTTATGTGGTATGAAGTTAGAAGAGAGAGATTTTAGAACAGGCTCTCCACAGAGCACTGATCAGTGCTCAGTCTGGCTGAGAAAGACCTGTGCACATGGGAAGTGGCCAGAAACTTGAGAATACTTGACCTGCAGGACCACAGCAGTCTACCTGACACTTATTTCACAGGGACTTACAGCACTTTTACATCCAACATCAGGTCAAGGATTCTAACTTTGTCATCTTAACTCCCATGGCACGGAACTGGAAATTATTCTGAGAATATGTCTTCAATTTAGGAGCCAGAAATTTTTCCCAGGCAAGTTGAATTGAGTTCAAATTACAAAAAAAAAAAAAAAAAAA
>VZRZ01008593.1:752070-837111 GCA_013398175.1 Climacteris rufus
AAAAAAGAAATATTCTCAGCATGAATTTGAGTGGCAAAGTTAGGCCTTTTGTGTTTAGGTTAAATTGAATGCTGGACAACACAAAAGCAGCTGAGCTGTAAGCTTGAAAAGATAAAGAGACAATTTTGAACTTTGATTCTGCTCCTTCTTCTGCTGTAACATTTTTTTCTGTTCCTATGCCTACAGAGGAATGGAAATAACATTTTGGAAAAAGAGGAGGCAGTCGTGCTTCTGTGGAATTGAAATGGATCCAGCTCTTGTCTGTTCTTCATAGATACTCTTGGGGAGACCAGCTAAACCTCTGGCGAATCAGGGGCTGAAAAAATGCAGTGACGTTCTATTCCCACTTGGCATATAGTATTTGTAAGTCAGCCTCTGGAGAGCACACTAATGAGCTGCAGCTCCAAGTTAAGGGAATTACTACAGTTTAATGAGCTGTCAGAAGCTTGTTTACAGTCACAAATTTCTCAGCCAGGTGCCCATCACTGCCACTGTCCTTAAGCAGGCCAATTCAGGGTAGGAATTTCTGCCCAAAAAACGCAACTCAGAAATAGGTGCTACCACTCTGCTGCAGACACACCAAGCACTGCTGTAACTCCCCTTCTTCAGCCTGGGCACATGAGAGCAAAAGTGCTCTGATTTATTCTGTTTTTCAGTGGCTCTAATACCCCAGTGGGTGTTATGGTACATGGAACTTTGACAAGTAATTTTTAATGCAGTATCTGTAAGCCTCAGGGCATCTTGTCTAGTGGGTGATATAGCCTACTTTATGGCCTATATTGTCCTGGGAGTCTTCTGCAAAATGACCAACACAAGGCATAAGAGATGGTGATTTATTACATTAAATCTGTATTTGGCATGTACTGTCACAAAAGCAATTGTGTCATTAGCTCACCTATCTCAAAAAGTGTAACTATATGAAGAAGTTTTATTTTAAAATAAGGTTTTCTTATTCTCCCATCAAGAATTCTGTAATATTAGTACCCATCCTTCTACATATACTATAACAGAGATCCTACAATTCATGTAAAGCAGCCCAGTTCTTTAACCTCAGAGTTACCAAACTGGTTGGCACTAGGCAGACATTTGGCTTTTGAATATGTTTTTGAGATATGTTTCTTTGACTCCATCTGTATTTCCCACCTATGCTGTTTCTTATAAATGTGAACTCACCTTAACTCTTTCTTTAGACAAGAAGTAAGCAGTGGCGTGTAGCACGTCTGCTGAATGAGTAGAATTATGGTAGGAGTTGGAGGAATGGTAGTTAGCCTCAATGACTTGTAACCATGACCTCAGGGTGGATTCTGAACAGTTTAGGAATTCACAGATTCCAAAGCGAGCAAATATTTTGAGACCCAGATAAACCAAAGGCCTGTGGAGAAAAATAAACAGAAAGTTTTAAAATTAATGCAGCTGAAAGGGTATTGCACAGCATAAGTAGTACGAATCCATACAGCATTTTTAGCTAGTGACACATGAAATGATGTTCAAAGACTCGTTACAGAATTACAGCCCAGACCTGTAGAAGTGTTCTGCCCACCCCTCACAGGCACAGACTCAGAACCAGGCCAATTCCTGACACTCCCAGGAATATTCCAAATGCTCAATACTGCTGCTGCACTACATGTAGCAGGATTTGGGGCTTGGGGAGTCTATGTTGGGTAAATGTAGACTGCAGTCAAAAGGAGATAAATTAGCAAGTACTTAACTCTGCACACAAGAGGAGGGAGATAATCTTGCTGCTCTGCTGCCACAGATTCCTAAACTAGCTTGTTTAGAGTTAGATTAAGTACATCTGTGCTACAGGATACTGCAACTACTGTGCTTTCTGCACTCCAGATCCCCTCCACTTCTTGTATGCCCACCCCAGGCCTCCATCGCTCGCTGACTGTGCACACAGCAGAGGCTGCTTGGTTCCAGATGCACCAACACGGAGTTTTAGCTGCACCTCGCAGGTGAGATGGGATCATTTAGAGTTGCTGAGGCCATTTAGAGTTACATGTGCATCTTTTGTTAAAACCACTCAACAATACTGTCCATACTAGAACTGTAACATACTAAAGTCAAATCCCTCTTAATCCCCTCCCATGTCACACAAAGGCATCTCCAGGTTTCTCTATCAGGGAACTGTAATGCACCAAAGCTTAAATTGAACTAATTGTCTTAGTTTTATTACCATATGACTACTTGGACTTAAGACAATACTAATAACATATTCATACTTGTGAGTCATTGAAATCACTTTAATTCTTTTAATAAATGAACTGCCATTATTTAAACACAGTAGGAAGCAATCATAATTATACTACCTTTAATAAGAGGACAGGCAACAAAGTACCTTTTTTGTCCCTCTGTGGGCTCTCCAGATGAGTAAGAATAGAGAAACCTATCTGGTGATCTCATGCATGTTGGCTGGGATAATTAATTAAGTTACTGCAATGTACCTATTAAATGTTATAAATCATACAAACTTACTATATTTTTACACTTTTGTTTTTAATTACTTATCTATAGCACTGCATTTGAAAACAAAATGCAGCAAAGAAAAACCTAAAGCAACTGGATGTAAATACCTTCACTTAGAAAAAAAAAAAACCACTTTAAAGAAGAATAAAAATCTCGGGGTTTTGCATCTTTTTGGCTCATAAAACCATGATATAAAAATGAAGTGCATATATGTTAACTAAGTGCCTGATATCTTTCTTAGACTTTGGTTTTGAATACCTTTCAAAGTTCTCACAGATTTGGGATTTTGACAAAGGGTTTAAGATAGTCAATTCATTGCAGGATCTGGCCTCCAAATTAGTGTCTCATAGAAGCTTTTAACTAAGACAAAGCATGACACATGAAACTAGACCCAAAAGGGGAACTTCTGATAAGCATCTGAAAATAAACCCAAGGATTTAAACAGAAAGATCAATTTACAGTCTTAGGGGGAGCCTTTGCTACTAATGAAGTACAGTGTATCCAAACTGCTGATCTGCTTTTGAAAACTTCTATGATGGAAATGGGTATGCCCTGCTTTTTGTCAGTAAATATTCTTCAGTTAATCTTATACATAAAATGTAGCCTGCCAAGATTTTAGAATTCCTCTAATCCCAGAGAAAGGCAATAGGAATTCTGCTGAAAAGCTGTATTGGAACTGTTCAGGAACAAAACCTACCCAATCACATGAGAGAAAGTAAAACCTGGTCTGTATCAACTAATCAAATCAAGACCAGCATATCAACTCTGTGTATAGTTTGCTGTAATAGGAATTGGAATCCCGACAAGAAAATAATTTGATTTGTATAACTTTTCTATCATTGAGTAAAGGAAAGCTTTAAAAATTATGTTGTATTGTCATTATACCATACCAAAGATACACATCTTCACTTACATCCACTGGGAATTTGCAGGAAGTAGTGTATAATGAAACAGAAGACATTTAAGGTTCATGCACAACTAGAAATGACAGTGAGAATTTTTCAAACATCTGACATTGAAAATAAAATTAATGCCATTTTAAAAGCACAGGCAGAGAAATTAAAGATCTGATTATAGGATGACATTTAAGTCACTTTTCAGCAACTTCACTTTATGAGCTCTTGCATTTACTGACCTTTTATGGGTGGCAGCCTCAAGTTCAAAGATATCAAAATCCCATTGTTCCTCATTTTCCATTGCCTGTGTTATCCGTGGGGGGATGTCATTGAGGGAGATTGGAGAGCTCAGGCTGCCAGCGACCTGATGAGTTTCTGTTGAGGAATACATTCATTGCTCTATTTATATATTTATTATTAGTATATTATATAGTATATTTAATAGTGAGATACAATTTTACTGAATGTACATGTTTTATCTTCTGTAGTAACACCTGGCAACTCTTGCTTCTATAAAGCTCAGCAATGCTGCAGAAAAACTCTTATAAATAAAAATAAATCAAACCCAAAAAATGCTCATAAAAGAGATCAACTGATCACATTTCCCCTTTTTCTTAAATTTCTGAACGTCTTAGTATTTCAGTAGCTGCCAAATTAAAACTTACGTTTTGCTGACAAGATGTATTCATTCCCTGATAATCTTCGTAAACCATCCTGTTAAATAGAAGTTGCAAGTTAAATGCAGGGTATTGCACAAAAGGTCTAGAAGATGACACCAAATAGCAGCAAAGTAACTTCAGAGAAGCCTGACTGCAACCTGCTACAGTCATCAGAGCTGCCTCTCCTTTATTTGTGTGTACTGTTAAGATTTGCCTGTTTTACATATAGTTCATAACAGATGAGAAACTGCAGGAATGGGATACAGTGTGAACTCAGGTAAAAACTCAAGTTTCTTAGGTGTAGATGGAGCTCTGGAATTGCAGCCTCACATCTGTCTTTGTCTGACAACATGCACACCAGTTGTGGCCCTGTGCTACATACCAGACATGGAGCGTCCACATCCTTCCCATGAACAAGCAAAGGTGGGTGGGAATGGATGGAGACATTCCCCTGCTCTCCTGCCCTGGTATTGGCAGATCTGGTCACCTCAGCAGCAGAAGAATCTCATGACTGCAGAGGAACAAATTACTCCACGGCTTCCCTTCCACAACACAGAACGTATGCTTGTTTATTCTTCAGTTCAGTGCCTCCTAGGCTTCATTCTGGCATGATGCCTAGATGTGAACACTGAGATGATGGATTAAAACTAACAGAATTACATATTTAATATTTACTTTTCAATTTATAATTCTAAATGCTGTGGCCCAAATCCTGCTTGCTCTTTTGAGGTTACAGCTGTTAGTTAATGTTCAGCCCATGATGTAAAAAACAGTGTTTAAAAAAAGTATTTCTGAATGCACCTTACAAAAAATGTTAGTCACACCAAGTACAGCAGAAGTAAATGTGGATGCTCTATCTGAACATGCAATATCTGCACTTAAAAGAATTGTTATATCTAACTTTCATTTTCACATTTGTAAGTAAATGAGTCTGGAGTTTTGTGATTTAAAAGGAGAGAACTACAGTGGCTGTTCAATAGAACCGCTATGACACAAATATTTAGGACACCAGATGCTGCCTATCATTTAGAATCAAAGATTAGTTTTTTAAGAGTTGAAATAGCAGGTGTAATTGTATATGGCAAATCTATCTTTGAACTCCAAATGCCCTTCCCTCTTGAGAGTTCAAATCCAATAATGTATTATTTGTTCCCCTTCTAAGATGTAACTTCTGAACATGAAATGGAAAAGTATGATTCTGTTTTCAGCAGACCCTTTGATGGAAAAATGTTTCTCTCCAGTAATTTTAGAACTCATACCATGCCATATGCTCTGAAATGAATTTTCTCAGTTTTTCTTACTGGTCTTTGGTTTAAAAGAGCCTTGGGTTTATTTTTAGTAAGGATTTTATATTCTGCAATATTGTTACCTACAACTTCACAGCCCAAATGCAATTAGAATACAAATTCATGTAAGAACCAACAGCCCACAAAAAGGAGACAACACTCAAGTTTATGGACTCTGCATATTCAGCAGGAGAAAAGATTAACTTTGAGATTAATGATCATATTTATCAATATCTTTCATATATGGTTATAGTTAAGGTAACAATGTATTTTGTCTACTCAGTAAATTCAGCCCTATATGAACCATTCAAGTCTTCTCCTGGAATTCTTGAAGTTTATTTCTCCTGATTAGATATTTGCTGTGGTATTTTAAAAGGCAAAAATACACATAAACTATGTGAAGACTCTGAGAGAGACTGCAAAGGCGTCATGATAGCTCCAGCATGAAATTATAATAGCACAGAGACATCTCTGAAAAGCTCACATCCTGTGAGCTTTTTTGCATCCAACACACTGTAAAATTGTTTTCCTGACATAACCTTTAATATGCAACCTGCAGACTAATGGTAAGACATATCCTTAAGGCACAGGTAACATTCATCTAAACTCATCTCATTATCATCAGGAGGCTCAGAAGCTCTGAGTTCAGTTCTTGCTTAGCTGTGTGCCCTTTGTTCAGCTTTGGGTACAACACTACAGGTACAAATATAATCCCAGAAACAGCAACGAAAGCAGGCATTTTGCATTCTTTTGAAAAGACACTCTTTCTATAGACTGAAAAGCCCTCCCAAAACATGTCATTCTAATCCTCATTAATAAATACAGGTGTCTGGCTATCTCTCTTTCTTCCTCTCCTATCTATACCTTACTCAAATGAATCACATTGAAAAAAATCAATTGTTTTTACTTTCCATTTCTAGCAAAACTGTTTTAAACGGGCTGGTCAATTTTCCTCCTATTTTCAGAGCTATATTATTCAAGTTGGGGGGGGCAATCCACAAGAAGAGGTAGGCAGTTTCTCCTGAAACTGTGGCATTGTAGAGGCAGAGCACATGCCAGATGGTAGAGATCAAATAACTGGGAAAATTAGGCAACGGAACATTAATCAAGAGCTGTTTGTGGCAGTATGTACTTACTGTCATTAACCCTCCAACAAGGTCACTTGTGTGTGGATCCTCATCTTTTGTCCCCAGTTGTGGAGAGTACAATTCAGTGGTTCTTAAAATCTCCAAAGCCCGGTCTAAAGCTTCTGCAACTGGCATAGGACTGCTTTCTTGTGCAGCATTGATGATGTTTATAACCTAATGTAGCATTAGACATATGGAGAACTTAGGAGTGATATAAAAAAAAGAGACACTCATCAATTACTATGGAAAACTCAGGAAATAAACAAGATCTAAAACTTTAATCCACATGGGGGAAAATCAAAACGAAAGGGATGTTACTGAAACACTGATGTTTGCTACTGCCTCTGGGAATAAGATCATGGCCTTAAAGACGGCAATCTTATGATTGACTTTCCCCTTCAAGGCATAGCCTTAAAATGTCTCTGAATGGATTTAATGTAACATTCTCCTATTTGTCTCTCTCAATTTACTAAAGAGCTGAGTTTTCACAAACCCTTGCGTGCTTTCAGAAGGCAGTTAACAATGTATAAGTAAGAAGGAGGAACTCCCATCCCTCCTTCACACAGGCAAGTTCTTAGAAAGGGTCATGCAATGGCTGAACACATGGATGGCACTCTACCAAGCAGGCTTGGGAGATGTTTGTTCAGAGCATCTGGCTGTTTGGAGCTGCACCAGTGGGCAGGTGGAACGGGGGAAGCAGTCACACCTGGGGCCGGCGCTGCCTGGATGCTGTGCTGGGGCCTCGTGCCCGGTGCTGCAGCCCAGCGCAGCTGCCCAGGGGCCTCGTGCCCGGTGCTGCGGCCCAGCACAGCTGCCCAGGGGCCTCGTGCCCGGTGCTGCGGCCCAGCACAGCTGCCCAGGGGCCTCGTGCCCGGTGCTGCAGCCCAGCACAGCTGCCCAGGGCCGGGATGTTACCTTGGTGATGGGGGCCTCGATAGTCATGGAATGGACCCTGGCCATGGAGGAGCGGCGCCGCTGGGAGCTGCCTGTGTGGAAACAAAGCACAGTTGGGACCCCGAGCTCAGCGACGAGGCCCGAGGGGATGATCCAGCCAACCACTCCTGATTCCTTCCCTGCACTACTTATCCTGCTGTGCCTTCCAGAGGCAAACTACTGCAGAATGCAGACGCTTGCCTGTGATGCTGGGGACACACAAGTGCAAAGAGATGCTGGCTGAACCACTGATGTCCCTGATTAGAGATAAGTGGCTGCAACAGCTTGGCAAAATCATGGCTTTGTTTTTGAATTTAACTAATTAAAATATTCAATTTGAAACTCTGTTAAAAGACTACAGATGTGTGAGTATAAACTGGCAGGCACAGGTAGGTAAGCATCAAATTTAGATCATTACAGGATGTATCTACTCTTGCTGCCTGATGCAACATAACAAGTCATAATAAGTCAGCTTCCAAGCTGAGGTAAATCAGTGAAGTTCCTTTGAAGTGGGTACCTATGGCAAACAAAACCAGCAGCGGTTCTGGCCTATTATTCATTGGAAATTAAAAAACAAATGTTTTGTATCAATTGGCAATTTTGGTTCTGTAGAGAAAGGGTCTAAGTGAGATTTTTCTGGATATTGTGCTATCTATAAAATGCAGACACATCTCGGTTACTCACTGTGCTGAGCAGTTCTCAAGAAGAAGAATCGATGCTATTTTTGCTATACTGGAGCATGACTGTATTCTCACTGACACAGACATGCCTCTCTAGTGTATGCTGCTAGACTGTGATGATGTATGATTTAACAAAATCATGTAAGTATCAGCAACAGTTTTGAATATGACTCATCTATCAAGTTTGGGGAGATCTAACAGAGCAAAATGCAAGAAAGTGAAAGAAAATAAGAAAAAAAATCTTTGTATCTTTATCAAGAGAAGAGGTAAGAAATCAATTAAATTTGTGTATTGGGTTTGCATGGCAACTCCAGCTTAGCCAGATCCAACACAACGACTCGTTTAACGTACCATCACTCCCTCGTGATGTTGTGGATCTGACATCCAGGGATCCTTTCCTCATGTCTTTGTGTCTGCAAGTCTGAGTATCTGTGAAGAAAATTATATTGCACAATGACATGAAATTATGCCTAAAATGTATGTCAAAGGAACTGAAGCTCAGGAAAAGACTGGCAGCAGCTGAGTGCCATTGACCTCAGCACTTCAGCAGGTGAGAGCCAATGAAAGCTCCTTTTAAACCTCTGGCCTTATCACCCTGTCCTGAACCCTGTCACACTCTCTGGCAGAACATGCCTAAGTGTTTGTGCAGAAGGAAACTAATAAAATGAAGGAAAAAGTTCCTCTCTTGCCACTGTGATACAATTGCAGTTGTGAATACAACTTGTGCAGCACCCCTGAGTTCACCCAAGTGACCACGGCCACCAAGGACTGGTGGGTCAGAGCAGAGCACATGGCAGCAAACGAGGCAGTGCATCGCAGGTTCCTTATGGACTCTGAGAGATTCAGCCTGTGCTAAGGCTACAGTTAACAAGGACCTTCAGCATGGATGCCAAGGATGTCCTCATTGAAGTGTGGGTATGTGGGATGAGGGTGAATGGTAGTGTTGGTCATTCTCATTCCCACCCACGTGCAAATTCCCCACAAATACAGCCCACAGCAATGCAGACACACAAGCCATGAGCTACAGAGCAGCCACGGCAACATGACAACTTCACAGCATCCTTCTCATTTCTGATTCTGTCACAGGGATCTACCACCTACAACTGGAACGTGACACTGATTCCAGCAATACCACAATACCAACTTGGAGCCCTATGACTGTGTTTTCAAATGTGGGCTGCTTTATGTCACTTCTAAAACAAATGGGGCAGGTAGGGAGGGCTTGTATTTGTTTTCCTGACTTTTGAGCTGGATTCCCAGCTTACCACCAGGTAAATAGGACTGTCCTGTGAAACTTTGTTTTCAGGCAAAACACTAACAATGGCCTTTATTCTCTGCCCAGGTATGTTCTCCACTTATTGGGACAGAAGGGACGTGTCGTACCTGTCTGAGATTCAGCCTGAATACATTCACATGTCTTCTCCACCTACAATTTAGTATGAGAAATCCAGTTAGTCAGAACTTTGCCATTATTTTGTAATACTTAGGGCTCAAACTAAAGTGAGCATAGCACGATTTTCACTTACCTTATTGTTGTCATTGCACAGTCTACTAATTGACACATAGTGTCTAATCTTTCTGTAGGCAAAAAACAGTGTGTTAATTCCCATCCAAACCTCAGCTCTAATTCAGTGCTGATACTTATGTGCTCCAAAGGCTTGATTTGGGGACCAAGTGGAAGTTGCATAAAAATCAAGACATGCTTGAATTTTGCCCATGATCAAAGCACACAGTGACCTCATCACATAACAACCCTTGGCAACAGCCAGGAAAGGACCATGGAAAAGTGAGCACAGAAGGACAGGGTACAGGTGCACAGTGTAACAGGACACAGGTCCTGGTGGTCCCAACATAATGCACAGAAAGACAGGTGTGTACACTTGCACTACAGGGAGTATTAGAAGAGTCAGAGTCACAAGTGAGCACATCTGAATCTTTGGCTCCTTTTGGGGGAGAATTAGCAGAGTTTCACTTTCCCTGCACACAGCACATAAAGTGGATTTTGCCCCAAGGAATCAAGTGCAGAGACCTGAGGCTCCCTTCCTTACATAAGCCTCCATTATACTCAGTAGCAGGATAATCCAGTATCAGCTAAAAGCAACTGAACTCTAAACTGAGCCCTCATTCAGACACAAATCATGGCTTTAGCTTTCATACTTACCCTCCCTGTCCAATGACAGGTAGTATCTTCACATTTTGTTGTATGCTATCTCCGTTTTTCTTTTTCGCATAGTACATTCCTTGCCATTCCTGAAAAAATAATTCAAGTGGAAGGAAGTTCAGATAAAACAGGAAGAGAAGATGTAGCTTCACACCTTCTTTCACTGAAGCTGTCTTAAAATACAAAACCAGGCAGGACTGGTTAAACTGTGCTCAAACCCTCAAACTTCTTCCCTGTAAGTAACATGTAGATCACTGTGCTGCTGCCAATGCACGGAAAACTTCCAGAGGGGCACCTGTGAGTGCTCTGATGGCAACAGCTCAGGAGCTGTGCCAATCAGAACCATGTGTTCTCTACCCCATCCTACCTCAGTGCTGTGGATCATTTTGGGGAGACCTGGCAAAGAGCCCTGCAAGAGCAGGAGCTCAGACCAGCCCCTGACTGGAGCAGAGGCCCCTTGGACTCCAGGTGTGGGGCATCCCCTGCCCTGCCCAGGACCAGGCACCCCAAGGCTGGCACTGCTACACTGACCTGCCTGACTTTCTCTCTGACTGTGTTGACTTGTCCCAGGACAGGAAGGTCAGTACAAAACTGTT
Organism: Climacteris rufus; assembly: GCA_013398175.1. Taxonomy (NCBI): domain Eukaryota; kingdom Metazoa; phylum Chordata; class Aves; order Passeriformes; family Climacteridae; genus Climacteris; species Climacteris rufus. The sequence goes on from VZRZ01008593.1 coordinate 762,875, forward strand.
AAGCTGATCTGATCACCTTCCCTGCTGGATGCACCATCTCTACTGCAGGGCTGGGAAGGCTTATCACTGGTTAACATTAAATACATCTGTGACTACAAGCGCTTTCATATATCAGTACATTTACTTTCTGTACTCTCAGTTTACTATCAAAAAGCAGAAGAGATTTATTCTGGCTTTTTTAAAGCAGAAGAGAGTGTAGTAGAACAGCTCCTGGATTCTGCCTCCCCTCTAAAAGCACTCTGGTTTTAGGATTGCCTGCATATTTCCATCCCTAGAGTAGCTGTTGGTGGTCTTTTTAAAAAGATGCATATTTTGAGCTGGGCATTTACTAAATACCAAGTGATTAATGAATAATTGAATCCATATTGCATGTTCACTTAACACAAAGTGCTCATGCCAACTGCTGTATTTCAGTTGAGTTCAATAAACTGTAGATCAGATCTTACAAACATATGTGAGAATACCTTAATGAGGCACACAATACATATTTATTTACATGAGACTGACAGATTTCATAGTCAAGCAGGCCAGAGCTCAGGTACAGAGAGGATAGTTTTACATTTATGTTGATGGAGCCAGCAAATATAGACTCCAGCCCACAGAGAACTGCATGGTGACAGGCTGTACAGAAAAAATTATGAAAGGCTTTTCTGAGGATCTGTCAGAGAAGAGAGCTGTGCATAACAAACTGTGAAGTGAGAATAATGTCTTCTGTGAGCTGCTTGAGGAATACAAATTAAGATAAAGCAAGCACCACAAAATTCAATGCTCTCATAATTAAAAGTATGCATATCAATAGTTTCCTGTCAACCAGGATGAGGTAGAGATGAGTAATGTATCTCTAACCCAGGTAATAAACCCAGGATGTGCATGAAGGGGTGAAGTCATAAGCTACAGATTGGATAATTCCCTCATTGAAAGTGCATCCTTTTCAAGACAGGTTATTCACTAATGTGTTCTTCTTAGTCAACAGATCGATTTTTCAACTTGTGAATTTCTAAAACCTGTGAAACTGTGGCAGGAAATGTGTGAGGGAAAAGGTCAGCACAATTCTGAGAAACACGCTGTTCAAGCCAAACTCCTGCTGGTAGGTAAAGTTCTCCCAGGGATGTTACTTAAATGTATTTTAAGAACACCATATGCTCTCCCAGAGCCTCTGTCAGCCATCCAGCAGGGAAGAGCTACTCCCAAGATGTGCTGTCAGTCAAGCCCACGGTTGTGTCTGCACTGGAGCCAGACAAGCACCGTGAGCAGCCACTGCTGCAGGGAGCGCTGGGATCAAGTGCAGAGCAAACCCCACACCCAGCAAACCCCCACAGCTCCCCCCACTACAGAGAGAATCAGTGCTGAGGTTTCAAACTCCAAGGAGAAGGCCAAGGCATACATCTCTCCAGTGAGCACTCACACAGGCACAGTAAGGAAGCCCCCAGTTCAGTCTTTTAGACTGGGGCTTTTGGCACCAGACAGCAAAGTCCAACAAACTGCTTGTGGGAAACAGAGCAAACCAAAATAAACACAAGAAGTCACGAGCACAATCTCCCAGAACCTAAGGCTGAGTTAGGAAGGCATTGCTATAGACCTTTATCACAGAGTGTGATCACTCTCCCACCCCCTCTGGAAAGGCCCTGCAAACAGTTTCCAAAGAGTGAGAGGAATTGCATGTCTTGTCTGCTCTCTCGATAGCTACTCATCTCACTGCAGGAAAAGCAAAACTAGGATAAAGAGCTTTATGTCAAACTGCAGAGATCAGAAGCAGCAATTCTAGTCAGAATTGCACGTTTCATCCTACCGGATGCAATTTGAATCATAAAACAGAAGAATGAAGAATAGTACAACTTTTTTTGAACTCCTCAAGTATGAATGGATGAACATGCCTTTCAATATCCCTGGCTTCTGGCAAATTACAGCCAGCTGTAGTAAAAAAAAAAGAACTTCCAGAGATATGTTTTTTGCTAACAGAAAAAACATCCTGACCCAAGAATCTCTATATACCATGCAATTAGAAATTTTTGAGTATAATGCCTATGAACTGTTTGAATATTCTGAACTTGTTCACAGTGTTTGTGATGTTTGTCAGCACAAGAGGGGAAATGCTGCAAGAGTCCATCTTCCTAAATTCCATTTAAAACCAAGAGGTAAATTTTATGCAGCTTGCATTTTCCAAAGAACAGAAAAACTTGATTTCTATTATTTTTATTACTATATTACTATAGTACCACATTTGCTCAAAACAAGAAAGCCAGACCTGCTGACAGGGGAATATCACAGTAGCAGACAGTTTGCTTTTTTGATATGCTGTAAGCTACAGTAGCCAATATATGGCCTATTGTAGTGGTAAGTAGTCTTTTAAGTTCAGGATTTAAAGAAATCATAAGCCTGAAAACAACATACAGACCATGTCCAAATTAAGTTAGGCACCTCTAAAAATGCTGTAAATATCTGAACACAAATGATTTCAAAACTTCAGGTATTTCAAAGGTTGTTCCTCACAGTTAACCTCTACTCACAAATGCTTCCTGTAATAATTTAATTGGTAATTCATTTTTATATTAATATATAAATATAAGGTTACATAGATTACTATAAAATGTTCCAAAGGGAAACACAAACCCACGGGCAAACAGAATATATCTGCCTAAAATAGCTCAAGCTGTTCCAGACAGACAGGTTTAAGTAGGTAGCATTTCATTAGCCCCCACTGTTGAAATCACAGAGTTAAGAGCAAAATAAGTGCAAGGAAAGAGATGAATTAGGGTTAGATTTCTATCATTCATGGAGTAACCTATATTTCTGTTACTAATGACATTTTTATCAGCCCACTAAAATATTAAAAATTATATCACTTCATATCTTGAGAACTGATGTTATGGATTTAAAGCCTGACACGTCTAATGTATTTGAATTATAACTCGATAAATACTCCCTCCTAACATCAGTTTTGCACTACACACATTTACTGAAATAACTTTGGTCAAGCAACAGAGGTGTGAAGCACAACAGTCCAAGCTATTGTCTGTCACTGGGATCTCTTCCAACAGGCCAATGCCTGTAGAAATGAGTGACACCTTCTCCTTGGAATGCACATGGAATCTGCACCCAGCTCTTGCAGAGCAGTGCTGTGTCAGCACCCTGACTTACAGAGCGTGACTCACCACAGCTTTGCACTTGTGCTTTTGCATCCCTGTCTAGAAGCAGAGTGCCATGATTCACTTCAGCATCTCCCTGCTCCGTGCCAGGAACGTGCTGCTTCCCACAGACTGTCCCTGTGACCCAACCAGCTGAGCCTGGGCCTTGGTGCATCATCAAACACACCAACTCCCAAATCTCTGTGCAACCTCTATCATCCTCTTCCTACAAGGTACTGTGACATGTCCAATGGCATCAGAAACCAGCTTATTCTGGTGCAAAGACCATTTCTAATGGAAATCCATTAGACAGCTCCCACACCATTAGAGAATAGAACAGGTTGGCAGCTGGCAGCTGACACTGCCTATCACTCTGAAGTGATATTGCAAATGTCTCTTCGATATTTTTACATTCTGAACTTGCAAATCAGCTTTCCCATTTCGTGCTGAAACACTTCAATATGGTACATTTCTCATTTATATAGCACTGGATAACATGTGCATCCATCTCAGTTTGGTACTCCCACACCATTTGCTACAAAAAGCATAAATTATAAAGAAACACAGCAAGTCACTGTTTTTTGTAAAACAAGTAGGTCTTCCAAGTAAGAAAAAAGAAGAAAACCCTTTAAAAAAAAGAACATTTTTTTACTTACTGTTCTTGGTTTAAGTAAGTTGCAAATGCAGTATGTCTGTGAAGTTGAAAGTCACAAGATGTGTCATCACTGGACTACAACAACCTTTACAGGTAGCACATTATAAGTGATACAATGCCATTACTCACCTTTCCTATCTTTATGCAGGAATTAATAGTATCTAGGAAATCAGCTTTTTTTTCATTTATAGGCACTTCTGTTAATTCCTTTTCTATTAGTTCACCTATTTGATAGCCCATCATTGTTTCAAAAGCAGGATTGACGTACTGTGAAATAAAAACAAACACCCATTCAACAGTATACTTAAAGCACAACAGAATCCCTTTTTTGTTTGCTTAACCAGGGGATCTCTTTCCCAGCCTGAAATAAATGTCTGCATGTACTACTCCTGAGAGAGATGCCCACATTTTTTCCTTTGTGAAGCAAAACAGGAATGTCCATGCTAGAATAGTTGTGCAGTGTGTGCATGTCAGCAAAGAGGGGGAAATTATTCAAACAGCTGACTATCAAATACCCACAGAGTTTAGACAGACAACATAAATTCCTGAAAAATGGGCTCTGCCAGTTCTCAAACCTGTAAGCCTCAAACCTACATCAGTATTCCTAAAATCACAAACCGGATGGTGGAATACCATGGGAATATTAACCATATCTATTGGTCAATTCATGATCTTATTCTGTGTAAGGGCCAACCACCACTATCCCCCTGTCCAGGCAAAGCCCAGCCAAGCAGACTGGAAGAAGTGGAATTTAATAAAGCAGGTTTCTCCCTGAAGAGAATGTTGCATTTCACTGAAGGTTTTGGCCCTTGCCCAGTAAAGCTGAAGACTGGTGCTGACAGCCCACGCCTTTGTGACCCTCTGGCTTGCTGAGTTACAGGCACAGTCATGTCAAAACAGCAACTGAATGCCTTTACATCCTAAAATGTTTTAATATGAGAGAAATGAAAAGGTACCACTGGATGCCCTCTGCTTCTAAAGGTTCTCTCTCCTAAAAGTTCCTTCCCAAAGGTTGCCCTCCCTGTGCAAAAGCCCTGCCTGCTGGAGCTCCAGGACTCCTGCACATGTCAGTTCTCTCATACCCTGGGGCTGTCAGCAAAGGGACAAAAAAATCATATTTAAAACAACTTCAGGATGTATCCTGGTTTTTTTCTAAAAGGGATGAAGAAGGCACATCCTTCAATGACGTTGCCATTGTCAAGATTTGGGTCAAGAAGGTACAATTTGTATATATGTTGTAATTCCCAGAGGCTTAGACTCAAGCTCTTTACTGATAATAAAATCACTTCTCACTGGTTCATAGCTAGGGATGGAACTAACTGCTTTATAAAGACGATGGTTTTCAGAATTGCAAACCTAAGCACAATTTCTTTTCCCCATTCTAAAGAAATTTCTAAGAGAGGATTACATTCAAAAACAGTTGGCCCAAGAATTCTGATATATCAAACAGTATCAGATTTTAGAAAAGTAAAGTACAATTATTTAAAAAGAACATCCATTAGATGTTGGAGAGCATCAAATTAACATACATTATTGTTGGAAAAGAATGCACACAAGCCAGTAGTTGCATTCTTTCTTGATATAAAAGAATCAATATAAAAAAGAAAAACATGAGACTAAATCCTTATTCATTTAGAAGCAACAATTGCCCTTAAAATTGACTTGATTTAAGCAAGATACTTTAAATGGAGAAAATTCAACTCTGCAGCTAAACTCACTTCAGTCTTTTAGAACCATTAAGTTAGATTACATTCTTGTAAGAAAGAGTAAGTGTAATCATAGATGAAATAAAATACAGAGCAATTTTCTGTACTTATGACTGGAACAAACCTGTATTACATGGTCTTCACTTGTGATCTCAATGGCTTCTTGACTCTTCTCTAATGCTGTAAATAATGAATTACATGCCCTAGAGGCAAAAAAAAACAAAAAAGGCATCCAATAAAATTTTATCCACACAATTCTTCCTACAGATGACAATAAAGTACTACAACTCCATACTGCATAATGCTGTAGTTTAACACTGATGTGTTTTCTTCAGCTGACCTTCTATAATTAACTACTGCACATTAAAATAAATACCCTGTTAAGGATTTGGCTGAATTTGAACATTTTTGTTGATGATATTTTTGGTAAAATTACCTTAGTTTGAATTGTGCCTGCACCTGTCCAAATTCCAGCTGAATCAACTCATTGTAACAGGCCATTCTACTAGAATTTTCTATGTATCTCTGCAAATAAAAGGTTAGAAATATTTCATTAATACACATTTCTGTATTCCAGGGTATGAAGCTCTGTTTTCTTTTGCTTGCTAAAGAACCAAAACAGGAATGGATATGCCAAAAATGAACATAGTGTGACATGAGCAATATGAGAAGATTATTTCTGGGGACTAGTAAAACTTTTCAGGTTGCGGCATTTTGAAAAGGTAACAGATCCTCATGGCAAAGAGGCTGAACCAACCTGTCTATTCTCTGTGATTGTCATCAGGATCAATGTATTTTATAAAAATCTACTTTTAGCTTTCATGCTACTTTTATTTAAAATAGCACAGAAAAAATTGTTGGGTCTCAAGTAATTAAAAGTTGAGATTATTATGACTTTGCAATTGCTAATACTCCAAATTGTCTATATAGAAGAAAGCAAAATTTCCTATCAAATACACCTTTATTGATTTTGAAGCTTTTATAGCAATGATCTCAGTGTGTTTCATGGTTTTTAAAAACATTTCATATTTACCAGGTATGAGCCTGAATGTTAAATCTTTGTTCACACTAAACTGCCACAGACACAGGCAGTTTGGGAGGGAGGACTGATTATCACAGGTAAACCAACACATCAAGGCTGCTAAACAAAATTTTCCATGCTTTGCCATTAGCCCCATTTCCAAGGCTCTGATTCATAAATAATTCAGGACCTGTGCTGAATTACTGATGTGCCCACTGGAATGGCTTTGTTCATATAAATGCCATCATCTCCAGGCTGTAGCATTTCCTGGATTGGGACCTTACTAGAAATAAGCAGATGGGTGCAAATGGAATGTTATGGGATAACAAAAAATCTGGTGAGCATGCAACCAAATATTCTGCATCACACTGTAAATCAGGCCCATTCTTGTTCCACTGTCAGCTCAATGCAATAAGGAATCCACTTAACTGAGGCACTAATAGGCACCTTTCCTGCTTAGCTGGAATAGTTGCCAAGGAACAAATTCAATGTGATACTTTTCAGGTGCTTCCAAACAATAGATAATAGCACTTGACAGTGTCTGAAGGCTGTTTACAGATGGGAATTGGCATTTGATAGAAGAGATTTCCCACAGCACATTCTGTGGATCATTGCAAGCTGCTCTCTGGCTCTGCCACAGTCACCAATCAATTTTGTCGATGTCAACTTTTCCAGCAAAGCATCATATATTTAATCTGAAATAAATGTATACAGTAGAAAAGTCTCAGTCCCACTTCTTATATTCCCAAGAATGTCCACCTACTTAGCATTATTCTAATTCCATTGGTGTGTTGCACTCACAATTGGGACACAGAAGAAGGAGCAGCATGAACCAGATCTACAGGTTGGATCACTGACACAAGGAGTGACTGACAGCCAAATTTCTGCAGAGTTCCTTGCATGACAATTTTGAAATGTCAGAGCAACCCAGCAGACTGTAGCACATACATACCCTTGTGAAGCCAGCAGAGATGAGGGGCAGTATTGATGACTCTTCACGATCAGTGTGCCTTTTAAACAAGGATGATAAAGTCAGAGACTATTTTTGTAATCAACTCCGACCAAATTTCACAATTCATTGACATACTTGTACCCCAGATGTCACACCAAGGCTAATACTGCTAGATCCTTACATGATCTAGGAATAAAACATATTTTGGGTTTTGTTTATAAAAAACCCAAAATCTTTGGCAAGGATAAGACAAAATGTTACTCTCTTTTATGCATGTAATGAGCTGCTTACATAAAAAAAAAAAAACCTAATGCTTCAAGGAAACCAATTAATGAGCTAGATTGTTGGACTATTCCTACTTTTACTGTAGAGTCTTTGTTGTTTATGCTGTCCTTAGTCAGGGATGCACTTGAAAGTCTACACAGCCAAAGTTTTAAGAAATTACTTGTTATCTGAGTGTACCAAAACTTAAATGGGGCAACTCCAGGTGCCTGAATGAGGGCAGATTTTCTAATGTTGCTTATCCAGTGCCTTCTAGCAGGTCACTTTGGGATGCCATGTTCCCAAATGAAGTATCTGAATAATTTGCAAACCTTGGCTTTACTAACTGTTAAAAGACACTCCAAATATGTGAATGTATGGTTGGAATCTGGAAGAAAGGCCATTTTGTTAAGTTTCTGTAAATGAGCAGATTGAAGCTGGTGATGTTTAGCAGATGGCACAATAGCTTTTATTTATGCATAAAGTTTTGGATCTTGAAATGTTTAATTAGGGTCTTCTGTTTGCTAAAGATGGTGGTATATATTCAATGGAAATTTCAACACATCAGAATTTGGTTTCAGAATTACAATTTTCTGAGTACTGGCTATTCCCAAATTATACTTTGATGAAATTATCTTCCAGTTATTTAATTTCAGATTAAGAATATTTGATTTTTTTTTTACTTTTGCATTATTTTATTATATAAATGTTTTCAGAGGAGGAGGAGGGAAATAGCATATGTATTTACTGAGATGTCATAATATAGTCTGTTTTGCTTTTAAACTTCTGTGGCCAGATGATACTTTGTACTGCTCAAATTGTTCTACATCGTTTTTCATAACTCAGTAGATCTCCTGTTTTTGCTGAGATTAATCATATTGAAAGGCAGATCAAGAAAGGCTCAAAATACAGATCTGTGAGACAGTTCTGTACAGGATGTTGCAGAAGTTGTGTGAAACATTCTCTGAAAGCCTGCAGTGATCAGGAGAGGGGGGAAAAACACACAAAAACAAACAAAATCTAAAGTGAGACTCTTTAGTAAAAATCAGAAATTAAAAAATAAATACTGTCCCAATCCTGTGGTCAAGAATGGTAAAAACTCTGTAGTATAGCACATTACTATTAGCATGGTAAGAAGTTCTATTTCAAGTTTTTTACTTTTACAATGATAATATTTATGTTTTTGATCACATGTGAAAGTAAAGATATGAATATTTACCTTTGTACTACACAAATAATGACTGTATTTTCTGAGGCTTTTGTTGTTCTGATAGACCTTTAAATAAAAAGGAAATACATATTTTTTTAAGTTCACATTTCAGAAAACATGACTTTACAGAATCTTCACATGGCACTTTTCTTAAGATGTCTCTTTTAAAGCATTTAAGAGCAAAACAACAATCAAATCCCAAGCCTGCTGTTAAGCAATGAGAATAAATTCAACAGTATCTGAGACTCCATGAACACAGATTAATCTAAAACTCAAATACTCTCAGTGGGGGAATAGCAAAAATTCTCCTCCCTGAAACAGCATACAATGGGCTTGTTTGAAGGGCTTGGCCTCCCTCAGTTAAGGTGCATTTTACTGTATTGTGGTTATGGTGAAAATGGGAGGAGGGGACCTCGCTGCTGCCTCCTCTTTGCCTGGCAGAGACCTTATCTGGTTCCTTCCGTTTAGCAAGAGGAGCCTTTGCCCCAGCACGCTCCCCCGGGGCACACAGCCTGCCCCTGCCTCCCCACCCTCAGCCTCAGCCAGTCTAGACACATTCCCAAGGGCTACTTCACTGGAAAGTCACTGGAGCAAGGCACTGCTGCCTGTCAAGTCTCTGTGGAGAGACGCACAAAGGCAAATCCTTTTCTCTTTTTTTCATACTCTGCAGCAGTTTCTAAAATTATTTTCAAAATCTGTTTGCAGATTTTCTGGTCTTCATAACACATTCTCAAATGTTGTAGGTATGGTGCACACCAAACACTGCCTGGTTGCGCTGGGAGTTATTCAACAGCAAATGGCATTGCAAAACAATTAGAACATGAATGAAGTTAACAAATTAATTAAATTGCTTGGTGACACGTTATCTTTGCAGTTGATTTAATGTGCAAACAAGGAACCAGGTATTGGGAAAAAAAAACCCCAACAAACAACAAAGAAAACAAAAAAGCCCCTCAAAGAGTTCACTATGGCAACAAATTTGTACACTGTGGCTCCAAGCCAAACCAAGCTTCAAATGTCCTAGCACACAACCAAAAATGCTGCTGCTATCAGATGTAAAGCACTGAGATAACATTATTTGATGCTGTCAGTGAACATTTGTCCAAAAAAAGTCAATGGTGGATACAGAGTTTATATAAAGGTGATACAAAAGCAAAAAACCGTTGATGATGTATTAACTACATTGTTAAGCATTAATTACACTGAAATGGTGCTTACCTGCATAATGCTTCTGCATCAAAATATCTGGAATGTCTATGGTCAATAATGATAATGTCATGGTGTTTATCTAGAAAACATTCTAGTGCAGACTGAGGTGTCCTGGCAATATTACATCGAAATCCAGCTTTGTCACACGCCCAGCGGAACCCGTTACTCTGGTCATCCTCCTCAGCAAACACTAAAAGTACCTGAGGTGAAGACAGACAGTGGATCAGCACAAACAAATCTTACACTTACAGTAGATTCTGTGACTTTTCCCTCTTCTTTAATATAATTTTTAAAGTCACTTCTGAGGCTTAATCCATTGTTTTTAACAGAATTTCTTTCTACAGAGCACTGCTTTTTTATAACTGTCTGTATACAGAGGTCTTTCAAGTGGGTAAAACAGTCTGCCAGAGCCATGTATATCCACACAGGAAGAACAAGTTTGGGAAGTGTCTCTCTTGTCATTATCTACAAAGAGAGGTTAGGCAACCAGCTGAGACAAGATGCCTTTGTTTCAGACAGTGTGCATGAAATAACAGCGAGTCTACTTCACTTGAAACTGTCTCACATGCAACCATTTTCCTGGAGTTTATTTTTCTTGCCAGGATCATATTCCAGAAAAGTGGAAAAAAAAAGCCGTGGTTCATCTCATGAGAATCAGTATTTAATGGTGCTTCAATGGCATGATGTGTTTTCCTTTCCATCTCATCCTGGTTCCCCAAAGTACTGGATGCTGCCCACTCTGTGGGGTTTCTGGAAATTCCAGACAGGCTGGTCAAAAGGAACTCATGCCAGACTGAAATCATAAGCAGTACCTCTGTATATGGAGTATGTCCCCGTGTGACCCCTACACAAAGCTTGCCATGGGATTTATATCACAGAAGGAGATTATTGTAGCTGAAATCCAGAACTGGAGGTCAGACCTAAGAGCCAGTATTTGCTCTGCCCTAACTTGCCATGTAATTGCCAGTAACTAATCTCTCTGAGCCTTTTTAAAATCAACAGGATGCCTATATACTTTAAGTATGATAAGGCCCAATTCCTTTAAAATGTATTTCCAATTCTAGGATTTAATACAGTACAGTAGATAAACAAAGTCTGCTAAGGAGGACTCTTGCTGATGTGATTGTGCTTTGTGTCAGGATAATGTTTTGCAGAAGAAAACGTCTTTTGCCTGACAGAATACAGCATGGCAGACTAGAGATCCATGTTGTGTTCATTTTGGGGATGGCTCAGTATATGCAGCCTTTTGGGAAAGATGGGTAACTAAGCCAGCATTTGGGTTATCATCCCAAAACACCAATCTTTCAGTAAATTAATCAAACCACACTTAGATATATGCTTTGGTCAGGCAGTAACATGGAGCATGTGAAACTCACATCAATTCCCACTGCTGTTTATCTTCTGGGTGATTTTAGGAACTCCAGTGCTGGTTACTCTTTGGACCAGGTTTGTGAAATGTCTACCAGTAAATCTTAACATTTCCATGTACTGCACATTTTTGTAAGAATGAAGGACTTTGCACACATTCAGTTCATGTTCCTTTTATAGCCATCTGCAAAACTCTTTGCAAAAACATGCCATAATTTGGGCTATATTTAGTAATGTTAATTTATAACACTCCTTAAGAGGGGAAGAATGTTTTTTAGCAATAGCACAGAAAGTCAGCAGATCTGAGCTGCCTGATTGACTCTGGCACAAATGTGATGTTGCCCACCTTCTCCTTCCCTTACACATGATATATTACCTGGAAAAATCAGTAGCATTTTGGAGTGGCCTACGGCTGGACAAAAGTGACACAATCATTAGTAGCCATACACGAGGGAGAAATACTCAAGGAATATTCTGATTTACGCTTGGGGAACAGTTGGATGAGGATGTCCTAAAATCTGATTTTTGATGATATTAATGTCTGTTCTGACAATAGCTCAGGTAGAAGTTGAACTGCAGTTCTTGAAGAGAGATATTTCAAATTATTAGGTCTAGATTCCTTTTACTGAGGAGTTTTGCAATTACTGACTGAGGAACATCTTGGACGATTAATGGTTCACTGTGCCTTGGGATATGGGAAAATTTCCAAAGGAAGTCCAAAGGAGTTGTACCCATCCCAGACAAAGTAAGGGGACAACTCACATAAGCTCTTTATTAATAAAAAGATAAAGGAGGATTAATTATTGTCAGTCATAACAAATGTGGTTGGCTTAGTATCAGTTTGATGAGATTTTTGATTAAGAATTTGACTACCAGTAAAATGTAAAATGAAACACACACTAAATTGATTACAAGGTAACTGATAGCAGAAAGAATAAATAGCTCTATTTTTGTGAGCTGAGAGATGGTTGGAGAAAACACTGAAGCAGGGTTTTTAGGATATAACATAGAATGTCATGATAAAAATCTGTTACTTGCACATTATCACTTGACAAAAATGCTCTGTGAAGGTCTCTATACTCCAAAAAATTCCAGTTATAAATTTTAAGCCTACATCTATGATATTTTAGCAACCATGACTTCAGTTTGAACTGCTGTGTTACCTGAAGTTGATCTTGATGAAGTCTCATAGGGCCAAACTGCACATCTGTTACTGGTGCCTAGAAGAAATAAGAAGGGAACTTATTAATGCATTATACTTAAGGAAGAAGAAAAATTATCTGTTATCTCTCTTATCTACCACTGTCTCAGGGACATATTGCTATCATTATGAGGCTGGTTCTTCATGAGCATCTTAGTCTGCTTTTGTACATCTATATGCTAAGCTGCATTAACAGTCAGAAATCAACAAGCTAGTCTTCAAGTCATTTTTTATTGTTATTTCAAACACAAACTAACAGATTAGTCATTAAAGTCTGAGAGACAGATTGTTATTTTTCTGTATTCTCTGTAAAACTCCAGCTGTTCTGCAAAACATGGAAGTGTTTAAAAAAGGTTTCTTTTAAAGTCAAAAAAAGCATTAAAGTCCCAGGAGAAAGGCAAGAATATGTAATTCTGCTCTTAGAATTTCACATGTGCTACAAAATCACACTAATTTCATTTCTCCAAGAGCATTTTTCTGCATTCCCTCCTTCCCGCCCAGCCCCTCCAAGGAAGGTTCCAGGACTCAGATATTTGCATGTGACAAAGCATGTATTCAGCATGCAGCTTTGCTTTGAAAAACCCTGCCAAAATGCTGTCATATGTCATGGTTCTGACATGCAAGCAATTCCCACATGAGATTCTGTTCAAGTAACACAGCTCAGCTTAGGATGCACGAACTGAGCTGGGATCCTTCCCCCTCACATGTCCCTTCATGGAAAGAAGGGCAATGACCACAAGTGCTGTTTATCACAACTGCTTCTCTTTCATATGACTAATCATTAATCAAACTTCAACATGAATGACTCTTCAATTGGTATGAGACTACTTCTGAAGTAGTTAAACACATAAATACAGAGGGAGACTCTAATAGGATTACACAGGTCCAGTTCTTTGGGAATGCCCACCAGGCAAGTACCAGCATTTTCAATGTGCTTAAATATTTTTCCCCTCGTGCCCCAAAAATGAAAACTAAAAAGGAGGAATAACAATGTTCCCAATTCAAAATGGGAAACAAAGTCCAACCAATGGTCCTTGCAGTTACATAGACTCTTCAAAAGTAACTGGAGTGAAAAACAGGAGAAAATTATTTTCGGCAATGCAGTAAATGTGCATTTGAATCTCTGAATTCAAATGCACAAGAAAAAGTTGTTGGGCACAAAGGTTGCATTTTTACACTGTTCTTTTTCAAAATTAAAACTGCACTTGAAGATCAGATTTATTGCTTTGCAGCCTAGAATTTTTCCAACAAATAATTTTAAAGAATCAACAGCACATCCCACAGAAAAAACTAGAATTGCATGCTCCATTCTTTCTATGACCTTACTGCTCCATTGCTCAGCCCTCAGAGTATGTCATGTGTGATTTTATTTATTTATGAACTTGGAAGTCATCACTACAACATTAAATAAGCCAGAAACACTAGTCAAGGAAAAATGGCAACATAGTGCCTACAAAAGCAAGCCAGGAAACAGTGTTTGTCATGTTTAAGAGGGCCTTTAAAAGCCGATGTTAAAATGACATGGAGGGAGTTCAGATTTACTCAGTCGTTCTGGTCAGATCGGCTTAGTTTAAATACTCTCCAGTAATTTTTTTTTTTTCTAATTTTAAGACCAAAAATCTCTCTTCAGTTGCAAAAACTCAAGCAGCTTTACTCTCCCCTGTGGTCCATCATCCAATTATTCCAAATCTGCACCAAAAAACAGCAAAGACTTTTGCTGCTAATGTACATAGCAGGAGGGCATCCAGCTCTTTGCACCAGCATTACTGGTTTTGCAGCACTGACAGTAGTTACTACTCATCCTGAATTGGTCACATCAGCAGAAACGCCTGAGGAACACAGAAGAAGCACATCTACTGAGTAAGAGATGACTTTTTACAGTCACTTCTCTGACCAGGACTGTACTCCAAATCAAATCCCGAGAATTCTTTTTGTACGCTCCACCTGCCAGCATAAGACAGAAAGTGTTCCACGTCACCGGGCAATGGGGCTGAGCTGGGAGGTTCAGATCCAGAGTGAACTTCACTGGCATCTGGGGGGATGCAAAATCTCATCTACCAGGTCATTGTACCCTTGGACTGTCAGTCTCAGTCCAAGGGGAATTTTAACAAATGAGATAAACCCAGTATTGCCAGTTACTGCTTTCCAGATGCTTGTTTCTTTTAAGAAGTTTCTGAATGAACAGTCATCAAAGTATTTAAAGGACTGAGCATGAAAAACACATTTCTGACAGAAATCTGTGGCTATTGCTGCACTGAAAATACCTGTCTATGCCCCATTTAAGCTTATGTCCCAAGAACTGAGCAAAGGAGATAACATGTCTCATTACACATTAACCTGCTGTCCTGAGCAGAACAAAAACTCCAGTCTGCATCTCAGCTGGAAAATTTTGGTGAACTCCAGTTAATTCTTAATCCTGTTGAAATCTGTTCAAATAACTTGATTAATCATTTAAACTTGTTGTGTGCTGCTGGTAGCACTGAGAAGTAACCTGTTGACTAAGTACTGTGTCAAAAATCAAGGCTTTGATGAGGATTAGCAGAAACTCTCAACTATCAGTGAACTAGATGAGCTTTAAAAACACCTCCAATGCTGCAAGCTTACAACAAAATCAAACACAGCCAAAGCTCACATGTACAGTAACTGCACAAACACATCTTTATTCACTCACAATTTTTTCTACTTCTACTTCTCCTTGAAATTTCTTTCCTAGTTGAAAAGCCCAAGTACATTTTCAGACTGGCAGACACGGCTTACACATGTGACAGCCTTCCAGGCAGGCAAGGATTGGGAGGAGTGTATGAGAAGGCAGAGGTAGGAGCAGTTGTGGGTTCCTGGAATTGACTGTGACTGAGCTGGCTGCGTTGCCAAAGGGCTGCTGACGCAGAGGCCGCCAGCGCAGCGCGTGTGACTGCGGCTCCGCCAGCGCTCACACAGCAACTGCAGCCCTTCTGCCTTCTCTGACCCCTGAACTGCTGCTGCTAGCACTCATCTCCCCTCAAATCTGCCTGGCTCATTTGAACACTCTTTTCTGTCCTGTGGAACCAGCCCTGGCACAAAGTGGGATCCATCCCAAGGCAATGGCATCAACCATACGTGATTGACAGCTGTCAGTGGGGAGGTCATCTACTGACGGCTGTGAGCAGCTCGACACTTGCCAGAAATGAGCTCTGTGTTGTAGCAGCTACACTGCAAACATTGAAATTGCTGATAGAAACAGTTCATGTTTCCAACGCCCTGAGAAAAGTGAATGCTTGGTAAACAAAAACAAGTGAAATAAGCTTTAAAAACATAGACCTAAACAACTGTGACTGATCTGATTAAAGTACAACAAACTCAATGTTGACCCCATATAACCTGGTAAAGTACTTCTTGCTATGAGTCATTCTTCATATTTTACCAGAACAGAACCTACAGGAATAGTCTTCATCACTGCTAGATTGTTTTGCTTTGGTTTGGTTTTTTTCTTCCTACAGCTAGAAAAACTTTACATGAACTTGAGCAATGAATAAATGCAGAAAGGAATAAAGGATGGACATAAACCAACTTGATTCACATGCTCCCTTTGGTCATAAACTACCTGGCTGGCGTGTGGGACACATCAAAGCAACCCATAGGTCTCCTATTTGTTACAAGTGTCATGTCCTAGCTTTCTCCAAAATGTCCCTTTCCATTACCCATTGGAGAGGAGAGCAAACCTCCTAAAATTTTGGGCAGCGTCTACTCCCAAAAAGTCCTTTGGCTGTTAAATTCCATGCAATATTCCTGCAATGGAGGGGCAAATGCATTCCTTCTGGAGGCTGATTTTCCTAAGACACTTCTCTGAAGAAGTTACTGCGGATGTTTTAAAGCAGAGTCCTGTGCAGCCCATGGAAATCCCTTGGCAGAGAGGGACCATGGGCTGCTGCAACACTGCCCACCCATGAGAAGGGCTGGTGGGGAGCTGCTGGTGCCCTGGGGAGCAGGAGTGCTCCCCTGAAATCCACAGTGCTCCATCCCTTCCTTTCTGCCACAGCAGGAGCTGTGCTGGTGACAGGAATGACTCTTCCTCTGTGCATTCCATGCTCAGCCCTGCCCTCCTGACAGGCCCCCTCCCTAAAGGGCAGCTGGGAGCACTTCTGCTCCTGCTGCTCCTCTTGCCTGTTCCAGGTGAGCACAGTTTATTTCTCCTGCAATTGACTCGAACAAAGAGGTGCCATAAACTTTTGCTGAATGGATTGCAGATGGAAGCTGCTGCTGGAGGGCAACATGAGCATTCAGCAGGCAGTGAGAATCTCTGACTCACTGTAATATATGACAAATAACTGCAATGATTAGACATATGACTCCATTGCTGGTCCTAGGGGAATACAGCCAGTAAAATTCATCATTTTCTCAGATCCGTATTTTAAGACATCACCAAAAATTTTTACCTAATTTTAAAATACATACTTACGTTTTCTACATATGCTAGGTACATTATATGAATCTGCATGAATTGACTCATCACAGTAAGATTTGACAGTCTTGATTATCAAGATATGCTTGATAATCAAGAGCCATAGGACTGTTAACATAAACTGAAATTTGGTAATTCTAAGAAAAAAAAAGAGATTTATTTTACAAAGGAAAAATATCCTTTCTCTAAAGACTTTTCTCTCTACCATTTTAAGCACAGATTTATCACCCCAGAAAATGAAGGCTCAAATGAACTCATAGATTTATACCATACCTTAAATTTTAATTGATTCAGGTTCTATTTACTGCAGAAATTTGAATTCTGCATGATAACATACTTTCTCAGAAACCTTAGGCAAATCTTTATGGATGCTGAAAGCTGGGAAAGAAACCACTTCCTATAAACTGGCATAGCAAGGTCCAGGATCTTGTCCACCCAGGTCATACCAGTGTGGTGCCTCTGCCTCAACAGAGGGGGCATTGTGATTTGTTGTGGCTCATACTTCTGGGCAAGAAAGTCTCCATGTTCAGGATCAGATTTTTACAACTCACATTTTTCTTTGTTTATAATAGCCTTTATCTATTTCTGAAATATATGATCCAATCCACGGTCATTTACTTATTTCTTTCTCTGAGGAAATGCACCTAAGTAGATGACTTAAGACTTAATTTTGTATTTTCCGTGCACTTTCTGCTGGCCACTGAACATCACTGTTCACATCCTCCTTGCAGACTTTGACAGCACTCTTTTGTTACCAACTCAACATCTGTATAAATAATGCAAAATGCTGTCTTGAGCAGATCCTCCTGACAGGCACAACTGTTCAGAGCATAAAATGAATTTTATAGTCCACAGGATGAATTTCAACCTGGTTAGCAGCAGTGAAATCCAGAGTAATTCCACCAAATACAAGGAAAATATGCTGAATTTCCGTGTAAATGAAGTGGGAGTCTGGCCCCATGCAGCTCCTTCTTTTGTTGTTTGGAGGCCACAGTGGTTTGAATAAAGAATAAGAGAGAACAAAGTGTCCAAGGTTTCTGCCTTTGCTCAACAGATTCAAGGATAAAGGCAAACCTGGCCTTCAAAGACCCTATGCTGTACAGAGTCAGTTTATTGTTTGCTGAAATACAAAGACATGGGTTCTGAAAGGCAATTAAAATTTACCAAAACTCCTGTTTAACCTAGATGAAACCTGTTAATTCCAGCCCTTGATATTTTTTCCTGTTTCTGCTTCATAAAAGATGTAGACAAATGTCACAGACTCTGAATTCATAATGTAGCATTCTGACTCAGTGCTTTGATAAAATCTAGTGTTTAGATTAATCTAAACCAGCTTCTCACTGATGCATCTCTCTCAACAAAAC
The DNA here is from genome assembly GCA_013398175.1 of Climacteris rufus. NCBI lineage: Eukaryota > Metazoa > Chordata > Aves > Passeriformes > Climacteridae > Climacteris > Climacteris rufus. Next base: position 781,385 of record VZRZ01008593.1, read on the forward strand.
AATACAGATTTAGATCTATATTACAAGGTCTGCAGATCACCTGATGTTTTCTTCCAGTATAGTTTTCCTTTTATCTATTTTCTGTTTTAAATTGATTCCTAGAAAAATTATCTACAATGATCCCATGTAACAACAGAGCTGACAGTAAGTGATGGGGTAACATACCCTCTGTCTTCTTAATCTGTTTCTCAAGTTTTAGTACCCGTTTTTGAATCAGTTTTACATAAATGAGCTCTTGGGAGCCAAACTCTGGCCTCCAATTCACATCATTAGCAACACACAATTTTGACAGCTTGCAGTTTTTGTGAGAAGAAAAGCTTTATTGAGTGTAATGAGTCACCAGACCTCTCACGTCAGGCTGCTGGCCCTTCTCTTCTGGGCACGTAACCAGCCACGGGACTCACTCTCTGATTCCCAATGAACTGACAACGCCTTTACTGCTCCCAAAATCCAGCCCCTCTTCCACTACTCAAGCTGGGGGCAAGTTTGTGTTAACCCAGGTCCTGAGGAAGCCTCCCAGATCTGTGGAGATCTGCAGCCTGGTGAGACTGGGACTGCTTCACTGGCGTGCCAGCACACAGAGCTGAACACAAGGACCATCCCAGCTCCACCAGGACTCTGCCAGGCACCCTGCTGATTTTTGGCTAAATGTTTGGCTTGCCACACATGCCAACCACTATTATGTATGTTTGTTTGTTGGTTTGTTTGTTTGTGTGTGTTCTGGGCCTGGCTCCCCACTGCATTTCCTCAGTGCAGTAAGTGAAGCCAAGTTAGAACAGAACTGCAGCAATGCTGTTGGGAAATCACACTTGCTGCCTTCTTGCACGCTTCAGACATAACCAAGAACTCCCACTTTCTACTGTTTATAAATTCTCCCCTTATTCCTTACAGGAAACTTTGGTTATCAAACTGCAAGCATGGCACGTGCAAAAGTGAATCATTCTGTATGGTTGGGAATAATTAACGATGCTGTCCCAAAGTGACTTGTATTATCATCTGCACTGTGGCAAGGCCTGGGTGGCCTCTGGCCCAGACAAGTGGCCCACTGTGGTCACGTTGGACAACAACAGCAGAAAAAAACAGTCAGCAGTCCCTGCCACTGGTAACGGTCTGAACTTTTACACAGAACATGCTCACAATTTAGGGGACTTTTTAAACTGCAGATAGGGTGCTGAAGTGATAAAATAAATGTCATTATCACTTAGCATGCCTATGGAACTATTACACAGATCTTCAAAGTTCAAGACGGAGGAAATGGTTGCTGGTTTCGATTTTGCATTCAGAGGAACTGAGGCACTGAGGGAGAGACACAGTCCCAGGCCACCTCATGCTGAGCCCCAGCATCCCTTGGCACGTTGTCTGGTGCCCCTGCTTGCTGGCCAAGCAACGGCAGCAGGCACTGGTGATACTGGGACCATTAGGCTGATACCTGGTAAACACCCACGTATTTGTGAAATTCAAAATCATGTTGGTGATAACTCAAACAAGTTATATTACATCTTGGTAATCACAGCAGTACTGTAGGTTTCTAAGGTAAGCAGATACAACTTCAGCAAAGTGACTCTGCAAATCTCACACCATGTACTTCCACAAGAGTCTTCACTCTCAATGAATCACACACCAAAAAGGGATGTAGTACATCACAGACAAGTGAGAAAAAGAAAGCCATTTACTCATTAATCCACACCAACTTTTTCTGTCCAACAAGAACAAAGTAGAATGGAAACCAGTCCTTGTATCAAAACCCATTCAAATCCAGCAAGTTGTATTTGCTGCAGCAGCTACCTGATTCAAAGATCCCTTTTAGACCTGCATGTTATGCACAAGTACACTGGGCTTGAAATTTCATCTATTTGTCTGTTTAGAAGAGAGAAAAATGTGAATGTGAATCATACACTCCACAACAACCACCCTGAAAATGTGAATAACCTTAACACCGGTCTGTGCCTCATGGCTGTTGTTTGGCCAAATGCTATTCTGACCAACGAGCACAGAATTTAAAGTGCCCTAAGTCTTCACAACCTTAAGATTTGAGATGTCTCACTGGGGTCTTTATTAAGGTCCTCACTTTCTGACTGAAAGTTTTGGCAAGAACTTCTCCATTCAGGCCAAATATGCAAAGAACTTTGTCTGGAGGCTGCAAGGTCTCCCCACGTCAAAGCCTTGGGCTCCTCACTAAACTTTAGTCAAATATTTCTGTGTGGTGAGGGCATGCTGTGGAGCATCTGTAGTTATATCCTGCGTTCAGAGAAAAACAGCAGCTTAAATGATCTGTCCTGTACTTTAGAAGAATTTTTCTAACCCTGTAATAATGGTTTTCTATACATAGGCTGCAAAAATGGATGCCTATATCAATGCAAAAAAAAAAAAAAAAGAACACTTTCAGCTGTTCAAACAGGAACAGAATGTACAACATAAAGAAACTGAATTGCTTCAGATAAAAAAAAAAAAAGAGGTCATCTTTAAGGAACTAGCATCTAATTCCATGTTTTATTTGTTTCTGACAAAATTCAAGAGTCAGACAGAATACCCCACACTCCAGAGCAAATGTCCCGCAAAGTCAGGCATTTCTGGTATTCTGGGGTTACTTGGAAAAAAGGGTTTTGACTGCCTCTGTCAGATGGTATCTCATGGGCAGCTGAACAGCATATCTGGGTGGATATTCCAACTCAGTGAGTTTCAGCAGCTCTTCTCTTGAACTCTAACAACTCTGAGACTGTTCTTCCCTTTGCAATCAGGACCAGCCACACTTTAAAAGCTTTAATGGCAGCCACACAAAAAACAATGTGCTTAGCAATTCCCAGAAGGCTGAGAGGCTTGTTTCCTCTCCCTTTTCCCCCTCAGCTGACACAACTCTGGTTATTCCACTGGCTGGGAGAGCTGTAACTGAGCTCTGGGGACCAACTCTCTCCTCGTACGCCGGCACCGCTATAAAAGTTTCAGTGTGCTATCCTCTCATCTGTTGGCAGCAGTAACTTTTACCCAGATGCAAAAGCTAGCCAAGTCAACTGGTCTTTAAGTCTTGCAGATCATCAGCCAACACGTGCTCAAAATCAGAGCATTAAATATGTCGGGGTTCACATAACTCCAAACAAATAAATACAGTCTTTGGCTTTTCCAACATCTTTGTCTAATGGAAAAGGAACTTCTCACTCGCCTGCTGTCGCCTCAGGTGTATTAATTTTGTAGGCAGGCTGTGGCTGACTTTCCATCCCCCCTGCTTGAGCAGACACTTTAGTACAAATACTACATTCTTCTGGCCCTGAGGGAAATTCTTCCTGCCTGCATTTTAACAGTTGAGCTGCACGGCACTCTGGGAGACTTAAATATGGCACAGTAGTTCTATTGTTTAATATTATTAAAACTGCTTGCTCTCTTGTGATTCTGCAAGATCCTGAAGTATAGCAGTAAGTGCTAATCTGTTTCATATCTATCAGCTAGTTCTCTTCTTTCTGGTGGATACCACTTACTAGTTTTATTTTAGAGATGATCACAGATGCATCAGAATACAACAGAACTCAATTATCAGTTTTCATTTTTTTCCTTATGAATATGAATTTCAGCAACAATTTTCTTTGAACCATCTGGATATGAACAGACTCATCTGACTGAAAGGAAGTTCCAGTCTTGCAGGAAGTTTTCCAGCTACTTTATGCCAGACAAACTTTTCATGGCTTGATCTATCAGCACTGCAATCATCACAAACTGACCAAGCAAAGCAAGAGAGTACAGCCCCAAAATAGCATAATCCAGTCAGTGGATCTGCTAGGCTTCCTAGAAGATCTCTATTTTGTCCTAAACATCCATTTGTTAAGGAACAAACAATATGCTTTTTCTATCTGTCATTTCTATTGCACATTTTTTGTGCTGACACAGTTCAGGTTTAACTGACCACAGTACTTTTTTCTACCTGCTGCCATCTGTTATCTTTATCTTACAAATCTCCAGCCTCTGCATAAGTGGGCATCCTGGATGTGCCAGTTTAGTCCTCCAAGACTGAATATTGGCAGTATAGAGCTGCCTCCTTCTCCTCCTCCTTTGTTATTCTCCCAGCCATCTGCCACACACCACACCTTCACACAGCTCACTCAGGTGTCTCGGAACCCGCTGGACATCCCTAGAATATGGTTTTCTTTAGGGTCCAAGGGTGTGCTCTGCCCACCTTAAGGATGCACTAACTCACTTGTGCTCTTGCAGTCCCCCTTGCCTGGGGACTGCTCAGAGTGATAGTGAAGGTGCTGTCTCCAAGATGGGAGGAAGAATAAATGTAAAGTCAGTGGGACAGCAGCCAGTACAGTGAAGGAGAGATGTTCAATACTGATAATAAACATAACAGTGTTTTTGTCTATTGAATACATGTTTCTCAGACTGAGTGGAACTGTCTGCTGATACTTGAGAAAACCAAGGAAGTTCTTGGCAGTCAAACCTTTTCTAAATAGGGAACTTTGTCTCCAACAAATGAAGTCTTGAGACTGCAGGCATATTCAAGACGTCTTTAAAAAACTTGAGGAAATTCACAGTAGTACATGCTCTTTTTTCCATCTAAGGTTTAGCATTAATTTTGCTTGTTCACAGCAATAACCAATTCAACAGAATAACTCCAGGTTTTATGATAAGGAGGAAAACAGACAAATGGATTTAGGAGTCCTGGGGATCCCTTTCTTTTGACTGCTAGGAACTCTTCTGGCTGAGGGGATGAGTGACTGGCTTGCTCTAATACAGATGCTTCTTCATTTCTGAGGACCTACAGGGTAGTTTGAAACCTGACACTGGTTTTCTGCTTGACTCTGGCTCAGTTACACTCAGTGCTTCTGCCAGCCCACAGGGCTTGTTAAATATCACACGCCTGGGATGGGATCACTTTTTTTCCCTCTTAAGTAGAGTAGAACCTTTTTACAGTTATGCCAATCCCCCTAAACTCTGCATGTCTGTAATAAAGTGGGATTTTCATTATAATCAGAACTGCAATTAAGTAGAATTTAATGCAACAAAGCAGTTTTTCATTCTAGTTTTCTTGTAAACATAATTTCAGTCTGTCTGGATTTGTGGTAGGCACACTCCATTTTATTTCATTTAAATGAAGAAAATCTGTGTAATTATACTATTATCTTTGATACAAAGCAATCTCTGCACCTTCTGTCTATAAGTAGCATTTCCTTTACAAAAGAACTGCTGAATATGCCAAAGAAGATGCTTCTGGTATAAAATAAATTATTACAGAGCACGATTTTCTCCCTAGAAATGCACTAGCAACTAATATGCTACCAGCTCCTAGTAAGGTTTCACAGAATTAAAGCTGTGGTAACTGAGGTCTCAGCAGAGGAGTCTCCCACAAGGCAGCTCTTTAATAAACAACCCATCATCAAGGAAGCCCATAATGCACTCTGTCATTGTAGTCCTCAGCTGGGAAACAAATCCAGCTGGGTATCAAATATCCACTTAAGATGAAAGCCTGCCCACAGTGAAGTTCATTGACTTCGATACTGTCCAAATATAATCTCTCCAGGTACAATGTTTGCATTTCTCAAATAAAGTACAAGGGCCATAATTATGCAGATAATAATCTATAGATGTTGAATAGCCTCATATAAATTATTTAATCTTGAGATTTTCAGGAAAGAGAGACATTATCTGGAGATACTTGCATCAGATACTTTTACAAGTTATGTGAAGTCAGTGCAACTTTGTCACAGAGTCGCTGCAGTCACAAAGATTGAAGGCAAGATCTGTAACATGCACAGGGGTAAGAAGAGAAGATGCAAAAACACTGAATGAATCTTTAATGTAAACATATATGTTCACCTGCAAACTCCATAGGTAACTGCTGCATGAACCATGAACGCCTAGGAGCACACAGCCAGCACGGGCTGAAAGGTGCATTTGGTGGAGCAGATGTGGAGTTTTCATGTGCCATTTGAACAGACATTATAAAACAGTGCTTCTCTTCCCTGTAATGTGGGTGGGATGTCAGAATTTTTTTTTCTCAGAAGCTTAGGTTTCCAGTCCTCAGACCCTTGAGTGGGCCCCTCCACAGGGGCTGTCTGCACACCAGCACCATGTGCTACCTCTGAAAGGAGAAGGTTCTCTGCTCCTCCCAGCAAGGACAGCAAAACGTGAGCAGAGCAGAGCTGAGACTAGAGCAGCAAAAACAACTTCTCAAACAGTAGGATCACCAGGTACCTACCACCTTCACCTTCTGCACAAACTAAATCTGTCTGGCTCATCTAAAAAGGTCTGGTATTGCAACTGAGAGCAGCACAATTGTTCTCCAATAGGAACCAGTTCTGGAGCTGTGCACAGGTGGTTCTTCTGTCACATGGAACAGAGCTCCATGTGGCACCTTTCAGTCAGGCAGGGACATCCTCATTCCACTTGCATAACAGTGATGAACTAGAAGAAAGAGCAATATGAAAGAAAGAGGCTCCACTTATTATATATAACTGAATAGTGTGCACCTATGCAAAAAACCCCATGATTAGCTGCAAGGAAAACTGGCATCTATCAAAAATCAATCTCCCTCGAGCTGCAAATTCTGACATCTAACAGAGTGGGAGATCATTTAATCTGTTTTGCAACTATCCAGAACATGTTTCTCACTCTGCTGGTTTTTCTAAGGAAAGGATGCAGTGGGCCTGGGCTTTCTGTTGCGAGTGTGAAAGCTTTATGCCAAAGAATAAACAAGAGAAAATAGACATTAAAGTCCTGTCTGGTGACACCATTAATAAGTTCACAGTCACCATTTCCTTCTTCCTCCCCTGCACCAAGTGTTTCTTCCCAGACAGTGATCCAGACTGCTGATAGCTCTGGCTGGGAGCTTTTACCAGAAATTTTAGCAGGAAATGTTAAATTGCAAACCTCGGTGTCCTCCCTTGGGGAGGATGGACGCTGTATCTGCACAACCAAAGTGTGGGGACTCAGAGCTCCTCAGACCTGCCTGCAACATTCAGAAGAGAAATTCCTCTGTATTTCCAGCAAAGCTGAGTAAAAAAACAACTGTACTCATTTATTTTCTTTTGCCTTTTTCCCCCAAGCGACGAAATACTGGGAAGAACGTCCAAAGCAAACAGAAAAATTCTATTAATGAAATATCCAATTTAGCGTAGTTTCATGGCCTGACTCTGAGCTCAGCCAGACTTCTAGGACACAAAACCTAGCTGGAAATTTGTAGAACTAGAATAAAACTAAGATATTGCTTTGTGTAAAATTTCTGCTACATTTCTATATAACAATTTAATGGAAAAGACAGCCTGTGTGAAGCAACAAATATAATGCATACATTACAAATAAAATTAGGTATCAAGGTAAATAGTTCTTTAGTATGAAGTCTAATGTCTCATTTAAGCAACAGAAAGGAAAAACCAGCCTCACTTTCTTAGCAGTTCCAATAAAGCTACAGTAAAACTATAGGTCACATTGAGAATTAAAAAATAAAGGTAAACCTATAAATTCATTGAAGAATAATCTAGATCTGACTCTTGAAAAGTTTATTTCTCTGATATATCACCTGATTTCTTTTTCTTCCTCTATAAACCTTGAACATAAGGCTGTAATTGCTATAGATGCAGGAGAGAACAGCATCTTTGATTAGGGAAGCTTTTTTCAATCCTGGGAAGTTTCATCTGACATGTTTTATGTGACTGCATGTTCCTTTAAGCCAGGACAAATGTTTTTACCACATTCATATTTCTGTGGTTAGCAGCTTTTCCTGCATCTCTTTTGTCCTCATCCTCCAAAGACAAAACAAATGGTGTGCTGCTCAATGTTGAACTTTATAATTTTAGTACTACGTTGCAGCAGGAATATATTTTGACTAACTCCATGAACCACTAACATGTACAGTCTAAGCACCTACCATGAACACCAAAGTTCTAATTGTTTTCTTCACTGCTTAATTTGAACCAATGTCGTACTCCGGATGACTTCAGAATATACTATGAGACTCATAATTTAATCCAGTTATATTCTGTAATCTAATTTTGCCAAGAACATTCGAATATATTCCAACAAAAAAAAAACCTTATGTGAAACAGCAGGAACACATTAGAGGTGGCATCAAACCACTATTCCATTAGACATAAATTACTCACAGTATGTTCCCCACCAAAACAGAGTAACAAAATTTGCAGGCCACAGTATGAGGTTGTACCCAGAAATACTTTCCAGATGAAGCAAGCAAGATTTGCAGTGGTTTTGTGACACAACTGACCATTTCCTGCTAGTGGAAGAGGTTATCTGGTGTGTTTGCTGCACGGTTTCTGCGTCCTTGCACATCTCCTTCTGAGTTCCATGCAATGAAAGCTCAAAAGGGCTCTTGTACAAACCAAAGTCCATCAGGACTCTGTCCTTCCCTCTCTGCCCAGCTGGCCCTGAATGTTGAATAACTGATCACCTGGGAGTTCCTTTGTCAGACAAATCTAACAAATCCATTGCCAACCAAGTGTGTGTGGTATTCCAGCCTCATGCCCCCTCTTTATTCTTAAATAACACAGCCCAGCCATTGCTACCCATGTGCTCTTTGGGAAGGAAGTAAAGCATGGCTGGTTTGTACCATAAACTAACATTATTTACAACATTTAAGACTAATTTAAATTTTTTACAAGAGAAGCATGCCCATACTGGGAAAAATATTTTGCTGACAGTGTAAACATGAAGCCATGGGTGTCACAATTCACACTGCACAGAGTACATTTCTACTTCTGACCAAGTTTCAAGACAGAATTTCACAGTGTTTATGACAACTTAATAGCTTAACCGATGATTTTGCTTTGCAGTTCTTCTCTGTATTTTTAGCCTATTCTATTTTTTTCTAATGTGCAGGCATACAGGGTATATAGAATTACCAAGACTACCACTGGACTGCCTTGCTATTTTTTCTAGACTAAGAATAATCTCTCGGCTCTGCCAGTCAAGAAAAAACATTTCTTCCCCCAAGTTTGACTTCGAGAATTTAGTTACAGCCTTTGCAAGCAGCACTATGCAAATCAATGGTTCCCACACAAGAAGCTTTTCACAGAGTCTGGAGCAAGAAACACCTCAGGATAAGTACGAACCTATTTTTTGCAGTACACAATAGCATATTTTCTTTCTGAAATGTTTCATTATTTCCAGTATTTCTGTCATATAAGATTTTTTTCTTTTAAACCTAGTTATTACTGTTCTATCACTGTAGTGCCTGCTAGTTGTTTTCTCAACACAACTCTCCCCGTCTTATTTGGTTAGAAAAACTTGTGTCCCTTTGACTGCAAACCACTGTCAATGGTGAGCATTCATTTCACTCTATGTTCTGTCATCTAACACAAGACTGAACAACTGGAGCCCCAAGCTGAACATATCAGCACTCCAGGAGTCAGAGGCAAACATCTGGAATTTATTTGTTAGAAATAAAATGAATTACATCTTTTCAGGAGTTTTAGCTTGCACCTGTACATATAAATCTCTGTGAGGGCAATTTACGAATAAATTTAACCAGGAGCAGGAGGCAGAAGGCTCAGATTTTGAACCCTTTGGTTCAGTCTCTGTCAAGGGCCCCAGGAAGAAGGCTGGTACTAAGATGCCCTGGAGACACAATTTGTTGAGCTCTCCTCTTCCACTGGAGGATAAGGACCAGACTGTAGCAGGCCTGCTGGCCCCCCATGCTGGCAGTGCCCGCTGCAGACAGCTCTGTGGGGCAGCCTGGGGGGCACAGCTCCCCTGTGCCTCTCCCTGGGATGCCGAGGCTTACCCAGCCTTACAGTCCACACCAGACACTGGGGGTTTCATCCAGCTTTGCCACAGAGGAAATGTAACCCCAAAGGGTATTTTTGTTGGCTGTAACACCACTAATGGTTCAAACTTCAGCAGAAGCTGTGAAGGGGAATGGAAAAGGGCACAGGAGACATTTAAGAGGACAGTTCTGCAAAGAGAATAGTAATGGAGGGGGGGCAGAGGTCAAAAGAATCAAACACCACTGCTGTTATCTGATGGGAAGGCACAAAGATACAGGATGAACCTCAGAAAATATGTAGAGGAGGGAACAGGGAATACACAGAGAGGAAAAAGGGCAGGGGAGAAACAAAGAGATAGAAGCCCTTGCCAATTGTTTGGATGAAGTGTTACCTTTGCCTAGGCACTGAACTCATTGTCTGCAGCTGTCTCCTTTCCTGCTTCTTTCCTGAGCCTCCCTCAGCACAGACAGTGCTTGTTCCAAATCGGAAGGTGACTGATGTGGGTCCTGCACTATGGGCAGGTCTATGCCAGGGACTAGATCAGCTTCTTTATTTTCACTTGTGCAGAGTGCAAGGTTTTCACTGAAAGGGTTTAATAACTGAAGTGCAAGTTGACCCCTTCTTATCCAACTTGGCAGCCTGTCTTGGAGAATGTTCATATTTAGGGATTGGTATGATTTTATTGAGACAAATCCTTTCGAAATGCATGCAAACACCTGGAGAGGTAAAGCAGATTCATACAGGTATCCATAGCTGGGTACTGCTTCCAGTTCATTTCTCTCTAAACTGACTCTGGACCTCATTAGGGATGCAGGATGCTGCAAGAACAGGAACTCTGTGTTGAAAGGGAACCTGCTATATTCCTTTCTAACCATAATGGAACATACTCTGAGACAAACAGCATTTTTGTTACTGCAAAGATCCAAGCATGAAGATGTCAGAAATAATGACAAGAACTCAGGATTTCAATGAGGTGACAGCCCACATGCTCCACACTCAGACTATTTCCAGTTACTGGAAGCATCAGCAAGACAGTGCAACAAAACTGAATCTGGTAGAGAAAGGCAGCAGGCAAAGTGTTCTCATTGCACCTTAAAAAAAATGAAGAAAAACTCAATCCCCTCAATGGTGGGATGGTTTCTATATACTACTCTAGCACACTCTGTATTTCTCTCTGTCATCAGATGCTCCTGGATTTTTTCAGTGCTCTGCAGGGCGACTCCAAATGTTCTATGCTGTGGGTTTTTTCTTTTTCTGGGTTTTGGTGGTTTGTTTGTTTGTTTGTTTTTAATTTGGGGGGGGGGATTTGTTTTGTTTTGTTTTTTACTAATGGACCTTAGGAGAGTCCTTACAAGAAGTGTTTTTGTGAACTGATCAAATGCTCTTTGCCAATTACACAAGCTCTTTGGAGAAAGGAAAAGTAGGATTCAGAAAGGCCAATACAACTATGTGGGTGTTATCAATGAAAGCTGCCCCAAGCCTTGTCTGGAAGTTCTCTTGAGGAAATGAGCTCTGCTCTTCTCATCACTGGTGCTTGTCCAAGTGGAAGTTAAAGATCCCATGGCACTGGCCAGAAAAAAAACACACCAAAAACGTAAGGGGATCAGACCCTGGCAGAGTGTCAGCACTGCTGAGCTCAACACCAGACTGCTGCTCTAGGCAGCAGAGGAGCTATTGATGAACACACTGCTAGCAGCTCCTCTGCCTTCACAACTACAGCACCAGCAGCAGAGTGCTGTGCAACACCTGACAGAGGTGTTTGCACACACACATCACAGCACCACATTATAAACCATTTCAGGCTGCTTCAGCAAGCTACTAACATAAACCCATGGAAAAAAAATCCAAAAGCCATTCAAAAAACCCCACAACCTGAAACAAGTATTTTATCACTGCTCAATGTTTGAACTGTCAGCTTTATCCCCTTGGCAAGTAGGCAGCTGTAGTTCACAACTGAACACCTACTTTATTTATTTAGCTCTGCTGCATTTAACCTTACATCCTGTCTGCTGGGTGCATCCGGCTCCACGGATCTCCACGCAGCAAAGCTTGAGCGTAAGGTGGGGGAGCTACTTTCCACAAGCCAAAAAACAGGAAATTTGATGACATTGTTCAGTGAGCAGACGTCAGCAGAGAGTGATACAAAAGAGTAAACAACTTCCTAGCAGTAGCAGACAAATGGGCCGGAACTACTGGAATCCTGTGATGTCTGGTGTGTTTTGCATGAAAATTACTGTTTCAATGAAATAGGGAGAGATCTTTGGCTCATGCAGATTGGAGCTGCTCCCTAGAAATCTAGGAACTACACCAGTTTTGTCTGTTTAATATCCGAATCCAAGACTTTACCTTTCTGGTCCAGAAAACACAGTTTTTGAGAATTCATATTGTTGATATTCTGCATATTTTGTAAATATTCTCATTATTTTAAAACACACAAAAAGTTGATTAGAGTAGGAAGGATAAACTGTAGTGAGTGTATGGAAGGCAGTATCAAAAATGCAGGAACCACTTCCTTACGATCATACTACCATCAGTCTTATATATACAATGCATATATACATATGTCATATAATATTCTTGTTTAAATACTGTGATACGAAAGAAGTTCAGTACTTTGCTGGTAGAACCACACAGTAGGTATGACATCTCCTTTTTGGATTACAGTGTTTACTTTGTGGAATCTGCTCTCATATTTTCCAGCTATGGGCAAATGTCAAATGTGATCCAAAAATTTAACCTCTCAGGTAGACATACAATGACTCAAAACCAGGTTATAGCAGGCAGGAAGGAAATATAAGGGAGGATATTTTTGCTCCAACAGAATGCTGTTCTGCCCATCTCTGTCCAGTTTAAAGGTCTCTTAACTGCAAGAAGTAATATTTGACCAGTGACCACAAACATGGAGCTTCACTAATGAATCCAAATCAACTCTGTCAAGAAAAATGGTATCCCCTGGAAATCCCCTGGTATCTCTTCCTTACTCATCTCTCTGTAAAGAGACCACACAAGTCAGACCAGGAATGTGCTGGGGCTTTATAACCTGGGAAAATATGGGGACTTTACAGAAAATACACAGGGATGTTCCCCAGGGGCATACAATTTAGTAGGTGCAATCCCAGGACTCTCATCTCACCCAGGTATCCCTCCTAGCCAAAAATCTAAGCAGAACTGACTCCTAAGATGAAAATTAGCAGCTAAATTTAGAGCTGTCTATGAGACTGCCCTACTCTCAGTGACAGAGAGAGAGAACAACAGGAAAGAGCCAGATGCTTCTTGGCTCTCCTTGCCAAATTCTCCTCTCTTTGGAGACAAAAAATGCACTATGTAATCCTGGGGAGGAAGACACACCAATAACCATGTCAACACTGCAGTCAAATGACAAGGCAAACACTCTGGGCCAAATCTATCTGCAATTTAACCAGTGATTTGACCAGATTTCGTTCTTCCTAAATCCTGGCAAGTAGCCACAGGCTAACAAATGGCTAAGTAAAATTAAATAAATAAAAACATGAGCCCAAAGAGCAGCAAATGCCAATAAAACTCAGCAGGACTATAAAAAAACAAAACTGCTTCTCACTCATCACTCTACCTACATCAGAATCTTCCTTGTTTCAATTAATTTGCCATATTAGCAGAGTATGAGTTTGCACCAGTTCTGTCACTCTCCCCTGACTCCCCAGTTTGAATATAAGAATTAAGTGCTTAGAAAACAAACTCCCCTCTAAAGCTAATAATTCTCAATCCTCTTCTACCTTTACTCACATGGTGAAATAAGAAGTATTTTGCAAATATTAGAAGTATATTAGAAGATGCTGTCACCCCAGGACAACATCACTAGCAAAAACTTCCAAGAATAAGCAAGTTAATCTGGAGGAAATCCGAAGTGTTTATCAGAGAATGATATTTACCTGGGTGTGCCAATAATGTCAAGAATTCATTTGTGTCAGAAGACAGTTTTTCTGCAAACCCCACTCGGCTTCAGGATGAAACCATTATTTTGCTACAACTCCCTTTCCAGTGTTTCATTGCACTAAGGCTTTTGGCTCATACATGGCCAGGGAAAAAGACCTTGCTCTGACCTGCAGGAACAGCAATGATGGTGCTGTGACATGACCCAAGTGGAGATACATGACTGTACAAGCCTGTTATCCACATGGCTCACTTATTTAGGACCTTCCATTGTTAGGTTCTGATTTATATCAATAGAGGTGACCAAAGGCAGACAGCACGTGGTTTTAAATATAAAGAAACCATGGGATCCTATTGTGTGCAAGCACAAAGGCAAGCACAGCATAGGAAGGGTGGATGGCTGTGCTGAGCACTCTGCAGACAGGGGTTAGTTACCATCTCTTCTTCATAGGGTCTGGCAGAAAGGACAGCAACTTCTACAAGACTTCCCTCCCCCTTTCCATGGTCCGAGGCCTCAGACAAGCAGATGTGTCACAAAACACAAAATGGTTTCCCGTTATCTCTACAATGCCATACTGCTAGGATTGAGAGAGCCAGGACACTGGCACTTTCCCGCTTTTTCCTGTGCACCTAAGCAGAGAACTCCTTTTAACTTTCTCTGTCTGGGATCTCTGTCATTATCACCCATTTTCAATTAAATTTCTGCATATGATTTTCTTTCATGGAGGTGTATTTCGAAATTTTACTTCTTCACTCAAATAAGAAGATCAAATAATTAATAAAAACCTAGCCTAGGTTTTGAAGGGAGTGAACCTGAAGACCACTAACTATGGTATTTTATGTATTTTACACCTAGTTCAGGTCACTTTACATTAAATTAGCAAATGGACTAAACTGAAATATGCTCTGATATAAAGAGTGCTTGTCAGGAAAAACGAGAGCTCCAAGGGTTTGATGCACCTACCATGTGCCCATCCACAAAGGGGAATGTGTTTCTTACAGGATCACTGCACAGTGGTAAGCTTTGTTTCTGTAGAGATTTTGACATATGGCTAAAGTTAGACCTTAAATTAGAATATTCCTCTTTGAATTGAGAAATGATCTTTCTGTACAAATGAATAGTGTATTCAGTGTGAATAAAGCTTCTGCTATTGCACAGCTCATCTTATCTACTGATGTAATTTCCTCTTAGCTGCTTCTGTAATATTAATAATCACCATACAGCCAAAGAGGTCATACACTAGGAATGTATACTTAAAAATTCTTCAACATCGCAGAAGAGTTGGAACAAAAAAATCTATGTTTCTGGCTACATGAACACACTGAATGCCTTGCAAGAAGATGACATTATGTCATTTAAAGGTGTGGATAAAGAAACCTGGCTAGTTAGAGGGAAAAGGCCCCAGACTATTACCGTGATGCCTGTTATTTCGGCTTATCCCGGTAATCCCAGACTGCAAGAGAAATGCAAGAACCGAACTTAGAAAGGAAAATTACGAATGAGCAGTGAACCTAAGCTTCCTTCATAAGTGAAACAGGGCCATAAACAAAGTAATCACGCTGGCATGGCTAAAGGATCACACAAAAAAAAAGGCATGAGTATTTGATTTATAGGTCTGGGACATTTCTGATATGATCCATGATAAAGTAATTCTTGTTCTAAAAGTGACTTTCAGCAGCAACTTCTCTTTCCCTGAACATAACAGAAGCAGTGTCCTGAACACAACATTTTCAGCACAGACACCTCAAGGATTCCCACTTACCCACCCAGCTGAAAAGCAGAAAAAGCAAAACACGCAGGTGCAGAAAAATTCATGGTTTTTAAGGACGTGGGTACTTCTTAAGGTAAAAAGCTGGAGTATCATTTTTGCCATGAGTGCTCTGCTTGGTGGAACTGTGGCTATTTCCTGGTGTTATGAAGTTCAGCTCTTTGTACATGAATGGGGAGAATAATGAACCTCTACCATGTCATAGTCACACAGCTAAGAGGCCAGCATTAAAAAACT
Source organism: Climacteris rufus (assembly GCA_013398175.1). Lineage (NCBI taxonomy): Eukaryota > Metazoa > Chordata > Aves > Passeriformes > Climacteridae > Climacteris > Climacteris rufus. The sequence goes on from VZRZ01008593.1 coordinate 797,004, forward strand.
GGAAATCCTCATCACCTCTCTAACTCACAGACAACTGCAGAAACCTCTGTTTCAGATCCAAAGGAGCTTAGGAGACAGGAAAGCTCAAAGAACTGGCTGCCTGCTGGCAGTGGAGTGGGATTTGGGAGGATCTGCCCCTTGAGCTTCAATAGGTTAATGCGTGTGAAAAATGAAGTTAATGTTTAAAAAAGAGAGCCGAGACATTCTTTAATATCTTTGATTTATAAAAGCCCTTCATGTCACCATATATAATTTTGAATGAAGCAGTTTTCTCCTTGAAAGAATGAAAATTGCTTTCTAGTAGAAAGCAATTGTTCCTACACTGAATATTTAAAAACTGGATCGAATGCTACATAAAAAATGTAAATTTAAGAAGGAGACAAGGTCTAGGGCATTTGGAGTGAAGAGACATTAAGAGCCAAATAATTAACTCTCAAGAAATAGCCTCAGAACACAGTAACTGGAAGCTTTCAAGATGGGCTGAAGAAGAAAAACTGAGTATGATCTAGTTAAAAATAGCAGTGATTCCCTAGAATATTACAGAACAACCAATATCTCACAAATATGTGGGGTTTTGTGGGGGTTTTTTGGGGTTTTTGTTTGTTTGGTTTTTGTTTTGTTTTGGGTTTGTTTTGTTTCATTTTTGGGGGGTTTTTGTGGTTTTTTTTGTTTTGTTTTGTTTTTTAGGGTTTTTTTTTTGTTCCTTGAGATGAATATAGGATTATGACATTGACACTCTGCTCTTTTATGTACTGGAAAACATTCTTTTAAGTAACTCAAAGCATACTGTTCTGGGAGACATCCAAATGCCGATTTGACAAGGTCTCTAAATCAAGTAATTTTGGATAGAATTTTTTTCCTCATAGTACTTTGTCTGTATGTACTCCCCACAATGTTGGGTTTTTTTTCTCTTTTGAGTACCAACGTTACCAGGTCTAGAACCAGTTTGAGTTCCACTTCCTGGGATCATGTGGCTGCAAGAGATCATGGCTTTTTCTAGCAAAAAGGTTTATTCTGTTTCTTGTAGTTGCAGAAAAAAGCTTGAGGCCTGAAAGTTCAAACACTAGAATATCAGCGTAAAGAATCGAAATCAAAATGTGCCGTGACTTTAGAAAAGTAAAAAATTTCTCAAGTTCCTTTTTATTGTTTGTTTGGTTTTTTTGGTGTTGTTGGGGTGGTTTTTTTGTTTGGTTGGTTGGGTTTTTTTGTTTTTGTTTTGGTTTGGGTTTTTTTGTCTGGAGTAGTAATTTTTAAATCCCTGGAGCTGGCAGTACAAAAGAGACATGCAATAGGAAAATCGGCACTTGGATTATCACATGCTGATAATGCCAGACAGACATAAATAACCTGGGCTACCACGTATCACAAATAAAGGTGGGAAAAGCTGGTTCCACCATATGCCCTCCTAGGGCAGCAAACACAACAATGGGGAAGCCAGAACCAAATGTGACCACAGCAGAGTTCATCCTGTACAGGGCAAAGAAGTCAGTCAATAATTTACACTACAAGAAAAGCTTCTATTTGCACAGGGCAGAACATCAAATCACAGAGCTAGAAGGCATCTACAGAATTATCTAGATCATCATCTATCCCAAGGCAGGATTAACATTGTTACATCACCCTTAACACACATTTTCCTAAACTTCTCTTAAGCTCCATGGCTCTCAGCAATTGACTAAATTGCTTCACTGTCCTGTTTGGAGGTTTTTCCAACTTAACAAACTTCATTATTCTCTATAATTAAGGCTGCACATAGTATTTCTTGCCCTATTCTCCATGGAAATGAAAAGCTTACTATTCCCTTCTCTGATTTGAAGGCTGGTTAGTTTATAGGAGTAAAGGACTTGTTATTTTCTTTTAAGTCGAAGAAATCAAAAACAGTTTTTAAAAGCCACAAAGAAAGGTTGCAAAGGCTGTTATGGCAGTTGTATAAGCTACAACTTCTGAGCAATAGTCCAAAATAGTTTGAGCAGAACTTACGGGAGGAATTGCAGAGGGATGCCGTAACACACAGATAAGCAGCTGGACAAAGAAAGTGTATCTGACAACCCTACCAGCTGAATCCCAGTTTATAGGAAATGCCTAGAGAGAGCACATGCACTGACTTCCATGGAATTTCTTTTGTTGAAAACCAAGGCTCTGCATGTCCAGCACAAAAAACTGTCTTACTACAATCAAGAGAATTTTAAGTTAAGTTTGTGCTTAAGTGCTTGCTGAAACATAGCTTGGTGTTGTACACACGGAAGTTTATAATACACATTCATTTTCAATCAGACAACCTAGACATTGTAGGAATTACATCTTGCTCTTAGGATTGCACTTGGACTGATTTTGTCAGTCCCCAAAGAGAGAATTCCACTGTTTTTTACAAGAGTTGGGATTAACTATGTACTCTAGTAAAGACACCAGAGATCCTGGCAGGATGTAACTGTCTTAACACTTCTCACAGCTATCTCAGATTGAAATACAAATCTCAATCAGTGCTTACTAACACCCCCAGAGCATATAAACTCATAGAAGTTTTCAGAGACTTATAAACAGAAAGAGAAAAGCTTATTGGAAAACAACAGACTAGCCACACTTACCGTACTTAATTTCAATGAGGTTCTGGCAAACTAGAAAATATAAAGGAAATAGTTGTGTAATGCTTAATGACTGCTTAAAATGGAAAAAAAACGTTTCTTTTATCTTGGCTTGTTACATCGGGATGGGTCAGAAAGTACAACACTGCTTAATCATGAAATCACGCCCATGATCAACTGACGCTTTTAAAAGCTGTCTGCATGTATTGTTCAGTACCAGGTTAGTTTTGAACCATGATAAAAGGAGAATAATTTTTATTTGCTAGGAAGCTGTGGTTTTAACTTTATAGTACAAAAGCAATACATTGACTTTCTTGCAACTAAGCCAAGGAGGATGAAGTAATTATTCTCATGAGACTAGGAAATAAATGTATACATACATTTATGTCCATAAATCTATCTGATACTGATAAATCTATATTCCATTTCTTGGTTCTCCAACTCTCCATATATTAACCAGTTATTGCAAATTACCAAGAAATTGTCATGATTGTATACTTGCAAAGTTCCCCACTTTCATATGTCCCAGCTTCTGGAAAGCACTATCATTGGAGTACACCATGAAGGCACTGAACAAGGTCTGTGTTTCTGTGAGTCTTTGTGGAGAACACTCTTTGGTATTGGCCCAGCTCAGGAGATGTGAGACATGCACTGCTCCTCAGCACAGCTTCCCTGAGAGTTACAGTGGACCTGCTACAACAGATGCTTCAGAAACCAAAATGTAAATGTAGTCCAGACCTAACCAGGCACAGCTCTCACAGTCCTGACTCTGAGCTGTCCCAGCAGAAAACTACTTTTTATACAATACATACAGACTTTGAGTGTTTAAAAACAATATACTCATTTTTTTCATTGCAGTATTGTACCTTATATTGCATATGGCAGGCATAAAATTCAGGCTAACACATACCAAGATTTTTAAATTCCATGCTAAGAAAAACACCTCCAGTACTTCTGGTCTTGAACCTTGCATTTCTCGTTAACTCCAACTCCATGTCTTCTGAGGCAAAAGTACTTTTAGTGCATCAACAATTTATTGCTGTTACCATCACCCAAGCAGGCCTTATTAAGGGGCACAAGAATATTACCTTAATGAATATGAGTACTGGTAACAGCAAAGGTGAGGATCTGACCCCTTTGACAGCATTTTTCACAGCTGTAACTGACAGAAGCATGATTCATAGCCAACAGCTTACTACATGTACTATAGAGTTCATCCCTAACAGATGATATTAAAATTTACAGTCCTTAAAAAGAAGAGAGGCAACAATGGCAACACACAGGCTCAGCATCAATCTTGTCATCTGTTTACACTGGAAAGCTATAAAGTCACTAGTCATTATTTCACTGCTTTTGCAATTATTAATCCCAAGATTCCAAATTTTAACATGGATGACTAGTTTTTGATACTTTAGCTCCTGCTGTGCAGCACCTTACTCCTTGAAAAGTCTGGGCAAAACAAAAAAGTTGGCAAATGATCTAAACTTAAACCAACTCTGGGAAATGTTAATTCAGAGTCCAACTGTAGTAGAAATCCTGCACACGTAACTGGACACTCCCTGCAGCATTTCTAACAGATATGAGTGAGCAGTCAGCAAATAACCTACTTGAGGGATGCAGGAAAGCATCATCAGCTGTCACTGCAGCAGACTCCAGAGAGCTGCAGAGATCCAAACCAACAAGGGGCCGTGCTTTGAACGTAACTTCCAGTACTTGTGTGAGTGAACTCTTGTTTTTCCTTTTAAACTCTACACATGACTGAGCAATTACATTTTTTGGAGTGTCCCCAGACCAGCAGGTTGCAGTTCACTGGGTTAGGACTGTGCAAACCTATGGAAAAGCCTGCTTAGCAACGCCCTTGCTCAGCAGGGTCCCTGGGGATGTATGAGATACAAGAGGCTTCTGGCAGCATCCAAAACTCCAGTGGGTCCAGTGGCACTGCCCTTCCTCCTGCTGAGTGGGGAGGAGCTGCTAAGAACTGGCATCTCTCAGGAGATGAAAAAATGTGAAGAGTTAAATCCAGCCGACACTTTACAGATGACAATTAACTCCTACAGAGGCAGAGTTGTGGGGCAGTGCGACAGACACGCCCGAGCGCAGACCACACTTCAGTTCATGCTGACGAAGGTGCGACAAGCCCCATTCCCTGTGTGAGCCTGGGGGCTGAACATCCTGGCTCACACACAAGGGAATGAAGGTGCCTCAGAAATGTATTTTGAAAGGTGGTCTCAAAGCCCAAAAATACAAGATAACCAAAGTACAGAACAAGATAGCAGAGCTCAACCAAAGGCTTCGATCTTGTATTGACTAACAGCCAACTACTTCACTCTAAAATATTACCATCAGGATGAGCCAAATGTGAGCTCTTCCTGAGCTGCAGCTGAACTGCCCAGCCATGACTCTCCCTTGAGCAGGGATGCCTCTCCACTTTTGCCTTTCCTTACCTGGGCCTCAGAGAGCCTTTCCTGCCCAAGGCAGAGAGAGTGCCTCGGTAAGTGACTGGTAGAACACTGGATTAATACTAATGAAACATTATTAATCCATGTAGCTACTCAATATTAATTATTACAAACGTCCCAGAGATAATTTCATTAGACTTAAACCGTTGTCCAAGTCTGAGACAAAGACTGGCCCTGCTGCACATGGGCTCATAAGGAGCTTAGAAAGCAAGGGGGTCCACTCTGAACCTCATGACTCAACATGAAAGTCTGTGGTCTGTGTGTGAATCATACTAACTAGATTCTAATCCAATTTTCCTTTGTATGTTTCTTCCACACAGTAATTAATAAGGTGAACCTTGCCATCAAACTTATTGACCCATAGAAAACCTCTGTTAAATTTTATTAAATGTCATCAAATTTATTGAACTTTGTCAGATTATTATTTTATCTTAATAAAACATATTGCTGCTTCTTTCTTTTGAATGAAGTGCTTTCTACTCATCCACAACAGCCAGAACATCTCACATCCCAGGACAGAATAAGAGTAACTAATTCTGTGTCTTCATTCCAACATTTCTGGACATCTCTTAGGGTTCCAGAGCTTTGTCACAGGTACCAGAAGTCTAAGGCTGTCCTGGAGTTAATGCATCCCTTCTCAATTGAGCATATTCTCCACCTGGTTACTGTCCCTGTGACAGATGAAATCCATCCCTTTCTTTAGTTGGCTGTTCTCAAACAACAGAGAAATCTCACAAAGGGTCAAAATGTATCATCTCTGTTGCCAGCTAACAATTCCTTATCGCCATTACTCATTTATTCTGTTTATGTTTTCCTATTGCCATAGTAACAACACAGACAGCTACAAAGGGCTTGCATGAAATAAATCAATGGAGTCTGCAGACTTGAAAGCTATTCCGTTTAACAATGGTTTATATGGAGGGGAGAAGGTGAGGGACAAAATCTGCAACACATTAATGCTGGACAGTTTTTTTATCACACACTACTAACAGACAAACAGAATCTAAAGAAAAGTGGCTGGTATAACATCTAGTAGGGAGTGTAAAACAAGGAGGAAGACTTGCAGGAGATGGTTATGAGTATTCATCATTGTTGTAACATATTAATTTAGTGTTGCTGTTACATGTAAACATCAGAAATTTGGCCTGTAGCCCAAAGACTCTGCAGTCTGTGAGAAACAGCCCTCAATTCTTTCTTATACTGGTGTCCTTTCTTTGTATGAACAGCCTCACCACATGAGATGCAAGACTTTCACAATCAAAACTTCACAATAGAGAACACATACTCAGGAAAAAATCCTATTAATGGTGATGCGTGAAACACTTTAGGGAGAGCATGGAGGTAGGCTGTTGTGTAAAGGATATCCAGGCAAGTTCTGTTCAACTTGGTTTAGTTTTTAACCTGCTTTCTCTGGTTTTCCCTGTACAATTCTAAAAATATATTTACTGTTGTCTTTGTACTTTAATTAAGTACGTCACAATGCTGATACCCTAACAAAGATGCCCATAAAGAGAACTTCTAAGATCCACAGACATTTTCATCTAAACACAGGGTGTTTTGTGCCATTTGAGATGCCCTGGTATGTCCCACGTGGTCCTTCCTGCTGGGCCAGAAGGCTGTTTGTGGGCTGCGTGTTGTGTGCACTGTGTGGCAGCCCAGGAGGATCACCCGAGGTACGGCAGGACCAAGTGACCTAAGGATCACAGTCTGAGATGGGGAGACCTAAATCAAATCTCTCTTTGCTGGATTTGCTCCTTATAACAGTCTTTACCGCTGCTGTTCAACAGAAAAGCCTCGAGTGCCTTTTCAGCTTTGCTGTCCCATCAGCTCCACTATTTATGTTTATTTCTCTCTCCAGTATATCCAGCAGCCCTGGGATGCTGTTTTGCTGGATCAACAAAACACAACAACAGGCAACATCTTACAGATGAAGTATGTGACACAGAGGGAACAATGGGGACAGGTGGATGGGGTGTAACACAGGAAAAAACAGAACTGCCATAGTGGAAGGCAGTGCTTTCCACAGACTGGAGACACAGTCATAGTTAACTAGGTCTGGCATGCCTGTTGCTGTCAGCAACACTGGCAAGCTTTTCAGAACAGCAAATAAGCCCAAGCAGATATCAACTCACCATAAGTAAGTTTAGGCTTGAAATAAGGAGGATTAGAAACCCTCAGAAGGAACAACCTTCTAACAGAAACAGGGAAAGGCTGAAAAGTAATTAGCTTTGAGACGGCACAGGATGCATTTATGAAAGACATTTAATGCTGTGGCTGCCCATAATAGCAGAGCACTGACCTTCATGACCCAGGTCATCCCTCCTACTCCAATAACTGTGTACGTCCCCAGAACACAGAAGGCCAAAAGCCTTTGTTCAAAGCCCTTTTGCCTATGTGCTTGTTGTGTGTTTAATCCACTTCTGTGGTGGCCAGCGAAATAGTGAAAAACTGGTATGAAAAAGGATTTTAAGTCCAAGAAAATGCATTAAGCAAAAACAGAGTAAGTCACGATATCAAAACCCCAAATGCGTTCTATTTGAAATTTAACTTTTAAATCTTTCATCCCCAACTCCAAAGCATAAAAACACAAAAGTGATTAGGGAACCAAACCTCCTAGTTTTATGGTTGTCATTAAACAGGTCATAAAAATTACTGACTCTGGCTCTTTACGCCTTTAATACATTAAACATAATTACAACCATGTCGTGACTGAAAAGTAATCTCACCAGTCAGCATGTGATTTTAGGTTTTTGAAGAAAAGCAACTGCTCAGCAGCACACAGAGCTCACTCATCCCAGAGAAGGGGAGAAGGCAGCTGCACAGCCACGTGATTGCCAGTGCATCATACAACACAGCTTGTGTAGCCCTCTGGACCAGGCTAAAATGCTTCGTTAGCATCATTACCTCAGCAGTTAGTAACTCCTGGAAACTACAAGAGTTGCCTGGATTCTAAAGAAAAAGGGAAGAAAGAAGGTTTTTCACCCAGCTGGTAGGAAAAGTGGTCCCAGAGACAGCACACAAAGTATGAAGAAAAGCTGAACTCCATTTATAGCATGCTGTAAGAGATCTACTCATTCCTGCTCCATACAGAATTCCCAAAGGTACTGAAGGAGGAATGGACTGCATCAAACATTAAGACAAAACTTGAGAAATTACTTCCAGTTCCAGGTGACTCCTATGTTGAGAACCTCAGGTGGCACTCCTACAGCTGATATTCAAAAGGGCTGCAAATTCACTGTTTATTTCCTTACCTGGCCAGGCAGTGTGATTCTCAATTTGGCAGCTCCACACACAGTTAATCTGTTAGATCTGCTCTGGCCAAGTAAAGAAAAATTCAGAGATCTTGAGTTCCCTTTCCACAGCAGAGGCTGCCTTGCTTTACATCTGTTCAATTCAGCTAACTCTCCTTAACACTGCAATGACTACAGGCAAAATTTATCTTAATGAAACATTCTACACAAAGCAAAGAATTTAACATCAATCCTCAGAACAAGAACCTCTTTTTTTTTTCTGTATACTAGTTCTGTAAAGTCTAGTTGAAAGTCAGCTTCCAAATTCATGTAAGGGCACCCAAATGATATTTCAAAACTAAAGCATACACAGCTTTTGGTGCAGTCAGCATGCTCAATGAGAATCGGATAATTCAGCATCTATATAAACCTTGAAGTATTTCTAGGTTAAAAAAAAAACTCCATTAATCTTTAAGTCCCTCTTCAAAATCACATCATCTACCCTTGGAGTTAATGCCACATGAAAGTCTTCTTTTGTTTCCTCTTTAACATTAATTCAAACTGCCTAACTGCAGGTTTAAAAGCTCTTCCATCAGCACTTAGTTTTGAAAATTGTAGTAATTTACTTTCAGCTAAGATCATATGTAGTAATCTGGTTGTTACTTCTTTATTGCAGTGTTCCACTGTGAATGCATCAGCTGCATGAGGTACTTCTGCTCTCCCTCCCATTTCAGGCATTTGCAATTTTACCAGCTTTTGAAGAAGTTGGGCTGGGCTTTGGCAATACAGGAGGAAAGAAACTGACTTTCAAGGATTCCCAGTGTGAAAATATCAGCATCTTTCCGACCATAAAATTCTAATCAGGATTGTGGATGTTTAAGGCCTTCAAAAGATGTAGTTACAAAACTTCTCTGTTCCCTTTTAGGTTCTTGTGGGGTTTTTTTTCCACATAGTTCAGTATCTGGACCATAAAGCAGATAAGACTATTTGGCAAGAATGCTCATCAATACTAAAACTTTTTTGTAAGCACATTGATATTACCATGTTAACTTTATCAAACAGTGTTACCACATCAAAGGCTTACATTCGGTCATAGCACAAAGCTACCTACATCTCATATTACTGTGGAACAGAGATGTCAGTACTACTAAGCAGTGGAAACATTCTTCACTTTTCAGTCAAGGTTAAAGGGGGATCTCTTCCATGGCATTTGCATCCCTTAGACCATGGCCAATTAAGAGAGGAGCCTTTCTGTTACTCATCCTCATTTTCTGGCTGCAGTTGCTTCAAGATTGAAGCCACTGGGAGCTCCAGAAGCAGCACTCATCTCCATGGGACATGTCATATGCCATAGTGTCTCTGGGCCACTTTCAGCCCCACAGTTCAGCAGCACTGGATCTCACTCCACTAGAACCTCAGCACCTTCTTTCCCCACTTCTTTTGGACAGATGAGAGTCCCAGTGACAGACCCACCCAGGCTCCAACTACACAGATGGGAACTCCTTCCCTTAGCTCTTTAATTCACCTCAGCATTTCCCGGTTACTCATGCTTTTGTTCTTTGAAAAATGATTGCCCACCAGCTCCTGCAACCGGGTCATAACTTCCCATCTGGCAGCAAAGCAAAGCAGCTTTCCGGCACGAGTATAGGTAGTGCTGCAGTCTGGTGACTTCCCTGAAAATTAGACTGCCTGGTTAGCCTCAGTCTCTCCTGTCCTATTTCACTAGAGAAATATTTCTTCCTATTTCTTCCCAGCCTGAAGCAGCGTGTCATCCACATGGCATGTCCCTTCAGCAGATAAAAAAGGTTTTCCAGTGAAAGGCTGAAAACTAAATTAGAGAAGAACATAAGAATTCACACATACCAAATTAATGATCTCTGGCAAAGTACTTCTTGAACACCATGATGGCATTTTACAAGTTTATTGTTATTGTTTGGCAAAGCTTTTAACTGACTGTTTGATTATTTTTAATGAGTAGTAATTAAGGGGGAGTTCTCTACTGAATTTTAATTTGCAAGACATTTTTCTTGACACATTGGTATATTTAATTGGCACATGGCACTCAGTGCAAAGGCACGCACACAGCAACGTACACCTTTCCCACCAGCAACTGCAGTTATCATAGTGCATATGGCCATAAATTTCCAGAAAAAAAAAAAAGAGGCAAGCAGAACAGGAAGGAGACAGTCATAAGATGCAGGGCCAAGCTCTGAGACTAGGCAGTAAGATCCATAGCTTAGGAGGTCTGCCAAGAACAGGAAAGCAATAAGTAGTAGATCACAAACAGCTGGGGGTAGGGGAGAATTTTGGACTGGTGCCTTTCTAACCCAGTCATAACCAAAGCAAAGTCCACATTGCCAGGCCAGGGGAACAACGGGAGGAGTCTGACACTACTTCGAGGCTGGAGCTCAAATATCCATGGACCTTGGAATGACTTGCAAAATCCTTTAGTGCTGCAAACCATATTTACTGCACTGAGAAACACGGTCTTTGAACCCATTTTCACCTTGTCTTACCACAACCAGTGGTGCCTCAATGTGAAACAGTGCATCTGCTAGCACGGATGTCTCCCCTCCCCTCCCTCTGCCTGTACTTTATCAACCCAGCTTGAAAACAACAAAGACACAAACCTAAACTTCCCCGGAAGGAGATGACTTCTTGTCTTCCTAAGAAGACCCGAGTATGAAACAGAAGGCATTGCTGCTGTGAAGGATCACTGCTTTCAGAATGCAGGCAGGAGCAGACAGGAGGAGGGCTCTTTTCCCTGTTCCTGCAGACCTTGCCCTCCACAAGGCAGATGAGGGTTAGGCTCTGCTGTAGAACAGGAACAGTTGGGCACTGTGCCCCGGGGCAGGACAGTTCACAGGGAGGTGACAAGGAGATGCTTCAGGAGAGCTGGGTCAGCAGGGTCAGGGCGGCAGAGGTAGCAAGCACTCCTCCTGCTCACTGCTTGCCATACTGGTGTTTCCCTTTTTCCTCACTGTCTGCCTTTTCTCTCATCCCTACCTCATGTTTCAGCGGTTTTTCTCTTTTTTTCCTGCCTCACCCTCACTGTCCTATCTCCCTCTTTCAGTCCTATTTATTTGCTCCCCTTCTCAAACATCCATTCATCCTCTTGTTTCTGTTAACCAGAGATGGATGGAGGTCCCAGCCAGACCGGTAACAGCCTCAGCAGTCAGTGGCAGAGAGCTGCAAGCCTGTCCTTTGGCCATCCACAGTCTGTGACACCCAAATCCTCACCAGGCAGCGCACCTAGCAGTGCAGCAGGGAAGCAGCTGCTCTCCAATAAGCCTGTTGCATTTCACTGTTTTACTGTTTTGAATGCCTTTGCTTTGCAGCTCCATCACTATAGCCAGGGATGACCCTCAGTCACCCCCTTTTCCTTCACAGGGATTTTTTGCTACTCTGGGCAGAGTCCAGACAGGAGGATCTACCACAAGCAGATTAAGTTGGGATTTCCCTCCCTTTTCAGCAGAGCCTGCTCTCCCTTCCCGACCCACAGTGGGTGATGCTGGCAGACATGTCAGACACTGCCTCTCCCTCCAGCACAGCTGCCCTGCAGCTCCTAATCCCTGTCCTTGAGAGCACACAAAGCCTCCATCTCTGGCAGCAGCCCCTGTGCTGGGTTAGTTGCATGCACAGACCAGTGTAACAGTGTCTCTACCTCAGTAGCTGCAGTGGACTGTGATACCTTTAAGCTGTAAAAGACCAGGCAATTTGTGCCCTCTTGAAGCTCAAAACTGAAATCTCCCTCTATGAATACTCCACAACTTGTTATCAAGACAACGGTTTGATTTGTGGAAAACTATTTTTTACTTATTCCCAGACAACACTAAAATCCTGAAAGATTTGACTCTGAAGAAGTCTCCCTCTGGGAAACATGACCTTTGGATAGGGCAGAACAAAGATTTTTTCAGCTTCCTCCACGTGTACAAGGCATCTGCCCTGCTGGACATCAAAGAAAGCCACCATGATGATAGGAATCTTTACTTTGGCAGAAAATGGCATGTAGCACATAAACAACATGCAGACTAAGATGAGAGCTGGCCTGCTGGGGTTATGTGTGCTGTCTGTAACTCCTGTACATGGTGTGTGCTGGCTTAATTTTGATTTAGTACCTTTGCCTCATTTGTGTGGATTTATTTAGAAAATTCTATAAAGCAATAAATAACTAAATAGCTAAGGGACCTGAAGATAACTGCACACAGAATGCCTCATTTACACCACATATTCAGATTCCTGCTGACTATTATATATGATTTGCTGTTGAACCATAGAGATTCAGCAAACTTCTGATCGTATTTAATTTGCCTGACAGTGCCTGTTTTGCTGACCTCTGGGGCTCCCTGCAAGGTCTCTTTTGCCAGACTCCCAGAGGGGTGGACTGAGCTGGATGGAATGAGGAGCATCACATTTACTGCAGGCTGGGAAGAGATGAGGGCTTTGCTTATGGCTGGCATGTGTCTACGTTAAACCTGTAATAAGGGCATTTTTAGCAACAGAATTGTCTGTGTGCTTTTGTCTGCAGCTGACTTGTGCTGTGTTGCCTGGACAGAAGAGGCACATGAGGAGTCTGAGGTCACATAAAACTCGTTTATGACAGTGAATCCATGGGGCATTAGGAATCAGCTAATTAGAAAGGAAGAATCTGCATGTGCACACCTATCTTGCTAATTGGTGATTATGGGAAAGAAAGGATCAAGGAAATACATGGCAGCTAAACAGTTTTTTAACATGATACTGAAGAGACAGAAAGACCCTTTCCTCAAGGCCAAACAAGCAGAAAAGTGGCAGAAAAGGGTGATAAGAGCAGCCCTGTCCTGCTGTGCTGCAAATGAACAGCATGGTTGAGCTCATCTGAAGTTCATGAGAGAGGATGGACCTCAGCCACCTCGGACCCCAGGAACAGCCAACATCATGGCAAGAGCCCTCAGAAACCTGCAGATTTCAGTTTCAATTCCCACCAGAGGACAATGCCCCACTGAACAGAAGTGACTTCATATTCACATGGGGTAATTCTTGGGGAGAGTTAGGGATCCACCAAAGCTCCAGAGAGCCACTGGCACTGTGAATTCCTGAGTGGACCATACTGATACATTAAAGACAAAGAGGAAACAGACAACATCTCTGCACAAATACCCCAGTCAGGAAGCTCCACTCAGATTTCTCTACAAGCCTTCTGACTTCCATGGTGTTTATACACTAATTGTGGCTTTTCCATGAGGCTACCAAGTTCTCCCTCAGGCAGACAATGTCTTTGAAGTGGTGTATAATAAACTATGTAAAACTGTCCTTCTTTTTCATTTTTTAATCGAGGACAACAGATCCTTAAAACACAGTATTAGAACTTGTAAAAAATAATTGTTCCATGCTACAAAAGGAGACCAGCTCCAAAATCCTGTTCCTGCACACAACAAAACCTGAAGCACAGGTAAAAAATACAAAACCAACATGCAAGATAATTAAGCAACAGTAAAATGTAGCATATTTTACAACAGTAAAATATAGGTGAAAGCAGTAGAAACTTTTAAGCTTCTGCTGACATCTAAGCGGCTGAAGTTACCTCCCTAAGCTAAGAGTCGAAGTGTACAGGGCTCATACTGCAATAACAAGAACTGTCCCAAGAGAAGGTGCATATCCCTGGCTTTGCACCATTCACAACCCACTTGTGCAGTGCTCTGCTGCTCACAGCATCAGCCGGGACCCGGGAGCACATTCACCCCAGGGGCCATCTGCTATCCCCTGTTCAACAGCCACTATTAGCTCATTGTCACTGGGAAATCGTTTACTTATTAACACATTGAGTTGGCTGTTCTTCCCGCAGAAGAAAGTTGTTCCATAAACACAAGAACTTATTTCCAAACCTCAGCATTCAACACTTGCTTTCCTGCCTAGTCCAGGCTCTTAATTTTCAAAATCTCTTCTTGTGATACAGATTTTATAAATAAACTATTTATTCAATAGTTTGCTTTTGGTCTTGAATAGCCCTGATTAATAAAAAGATCAAATTAGTGTTCCCCAAACTACTTGTCAAAGGGGAGGAGGAAAATTAAAAACATTCCCATTCTATGCCAAAGACTGGACAGAACTGCCTTCATTTTAATGGCAGATACTTACTCCTCACCTTCTTCCCCAGAACATTATTTACTCATTATATGTTTTTTTTACAGATTGGACCTTTGATCATGTGGGTACTTGTGCACAAGTAGCACACTTTATCTCAGTAGGACTCATTCAGAGGTACAAGTCTGCAGAAATCAGGGCCACAGCTGTATTTCTGAATGCTGCTGGAGTATAAAGACTGAAAAACCAAGACGACACAGTGTCAACAAAATCTCAAGGTACAGCAGCTCCCTGGCTGTTGACTGAACTGTGGATCTCTAAAGGACTGCAAATGATGCAATCATGGCATTTCCATTACTATACAGTAGCATGTATAACTAGAAGGACACTGGCAAAACTAGATTTAAGGTAAGTCATGTTCCCCAGCACCCCTTTAAAAAACAAAACAAAGACAAATAAACAATTTGAGACAAAATAATAATCTGAGCTGACTTTACAGTATTAGACTTGCTTTCAAAACCATTTTGTGTTTTTAGAAAATACTGTGGGTTCTGTACTCTGTGGCGTTTCCAGCGGACACAGCTCTTCCTGTGGTATTAGACCTGGCACTGCCACAAGAACTTTGCCCCTGATTGTCTCAATGAAAACACCACAAAAAGGAACACTTTCCACCACTGACTGAAAACATCTAAAATATATATCTCTACAGGGATATGTTTATATAACCAGAAAGGAAAAAAAGAAGAGAAAAATCTGGAAAACAGATGAAAATGCAGTGAATGATTTTACTAAAAGCAAGTGAAAAGGCAACAAGGATTTGGGAAAGGATTTTTGTTTGTTTGTTTGTTTTTGAGAGATTCCAGCCAGGCTCAAAAGTTTTGCTCATTTTTCGCTGGTGGATTTGAGCCAGAGCCTTTCCTTGGCTCTGACTCAACTCTACTCTATAGCTTTGATTCACTGAAATCCTGGCTGCAGCTGGGGGAAGGGAGACAAGTTGGTGCTGCTCCTGCCAGGGGCAGGCAGGAATCACAGACTTCGACTCACCCACCTCTGTCCCTCTCCCTCCAGCATGGTGTGGAGTGCCTTGCTCCTGGAATCCCCTCAGCTATCCTTCTTTTCAGACAGAGTTGCTGAACCATTCAGCCTCACCAGGCCTTCTTGGATGCGTGAAAGTGGAGTGGAAGTGAATGACTGCAATGATATGCAGATTACATGGGGTCAGATGGGTTCCAGTAATGTCACAGTCCCCTGGGAGCTGGTGAGGATGCCCTGCAGCCACGACACAGGCACCTTGCATACACTGGCAGGGAGCAGGGTACTTGCACACATGTCCAGACTAGAGCTTGGCTTTCTCTGTCAAGCACAAAACAGTGTTTGGCAGCACCAGGTCCCAAGCACAGCCTGTCAAAATGCCCCAACCCTCCCCAGGAGGGGCCAGCTCCATGGATGAGAGTGTCTTGTCTTCACATCAAGTGTTCACATATGGAGAGGCCATGGCCCTCTCCACCCAGGCTCCCAGGCCAAGCCCAGCAGGGTGGTGGTGAGTAACCTGCCTTCTAAGAGCTGCTCTGAGCCCACTGGTTATCACACATTAACTGTCCTGGAGAGGACAGGGACTGTGCAGCACAGCTGGATCTAAACTGATGATCTAAAGTCTGCAGCTTTCAGTCCACTGTTTAGTTATCCAAGTCACACTTTTCCCTCTGTGAGTTAAAAAAACTACATTACAGAGAAAGAAAATTGTCAAAGGAAGCAGGTCAGGCTCAGACAGACACGTACGCTCTGGGGCACGTGGCAGGGAGGCAAAGAGAGACACACAGCTAATTGCAAATTGCTGCCATTGCCATATTAGTCATGCAACATAAATGCTGTCAAGCAACAAGCTTTATGGGAACAGACTCTGATTTCTCTTACAATGCCAGAAAGTGGCATTGTGGCTAAAGGCTGTAAATTAAGCATTGTCAGGGTTGACAGAAATGTGCCAAGATCTCTCGGCTGTACCTAGCAGGGGAAATGGGCTGTGTTTAAGACCGGGCTCGCTCTGCAAGTATGGCTGACTGCTATTTGGGATGCCATGGAGGAAAGAAAGCAGAAGGCAAAGAAGGCAAAGAGATACAGCCCAGTGGCCAAAGCACACACGTAGTCTCAGACTGATTCTGCTTGCAGGAGCCCTGGAGAACTGTTTTTGCAAGTCAGAGTAACCAAAATCTAATGCTGCTTGGCCAGTTTTGGTGCAAACAGAATCCACACTATTTAACCACATTTTACTGTTCATTC
This sequence comes from Climacteris rufus, assembly GCA_013398175.1. Lineage (NCBI taxonomy): Eukaryota > Metazoa > Chordata > Aves > Passeriformes > Climacteridae > Climacteris > Climacteris rufus. Next base: position 813,615 of record VZRZ01008593.1, read on the forward strand.
AGTGAACCTCTTTAATTCCCTTATGCCCCAGTTCTGCATAAAAAGGGTAAAGGTACAGCTGTGGGCATTAAGTATGTCTTGCTTCCTTCAACAGAAATAATTTAGACATTTTTTCAGATTAATTTCTGACTGCATGAACAGTTGAACTCACTCCATTTTGCTGTGCTCTGCACTAATTAGTATCATGACTCCAAAATGCCAATTTACAGCTTCTCAGTCAGGAAGTCTTGAAGAAGATGGGAGTCAGATATTTTGCATTCTGGCATTCATCCTCAACCAAAATGAATCTATTCTTAACACTGAGACATGTGGTAACAGCAAAGAAATACAGACCCTCTCACCCCAAGTGGGCGATTTAATCAGAATCAGTGTCCCTGAACCTAACAGTAAACTCATTTGTGTGCTTGCTGTGGGGTTCCTGGTGTGGGACCTTTCCCAGAGCCCCCAGCCAGGCTCCTTTCTGTAGTTTTAAGCCAGAAGTACACAGCCATCCTACTCCAGCAAATGAAAAAATTACAGAAGTGTCTGTGTGAAACACCAGCCAGTAAAAATAGATTCTAACAAGCAAAAAACACAACATTGAGATTAGAGATTTGCAAAATGGTGAGAGACCATCACTCCAGAGGGTAGCTAAGCAACAACTGTGTTGTTTTGTTTTGTAATCTATATGAGGAATAAAAACACCACCAGGTACACAGTCAACCCAGAAAAAATTTTCTGTCCTCTGAAGAAGAGCTGGGGCAATGTCAACTAGTCCAGCTGCCTGCAGTGCATGAAAAAGTGTCAAGTGTTTTAGACCTGCCTTCTCAGAGCTTCTATAGGCAACCTTGCAACTGACTGTTCAGTGTGTCAGATAATGATGGGATGGCTTTATTGAAGTTTTTGTTGATGATTTTTTTGGAAAACATTGTATTTAAGTTAGGTGTGCTATTCTTGAAAAACCTGATAGTGAATCTGATAGCCTAGACAGCATTTACTAACAGAAATAAAGCCTCCCTTAGAAGGGACATAAGCTTACATGCTTTGAGTGGGTTAATAAACCTAATGAGCACTACATTAAAATCTTATTAAACCAGGAAGTTCCAAACACCCATCAAAGGGAACAGTGTCATTTCCAAAGTCAATTGTACTCCTAAATTCATTAAAAGCCAAAATGAGTCAGTCCCCAGGTAAATTCTGCTGGATGAACTCTAAAACTCAGGCTGAGACATGGTGAGACACTTACCATATCAGACAAGAGAGAAATGGAGAGTGCTGTATAACTGTTTCAGACAGTACTGAAAACTTTCACCATTTCAAAGGACAGACTCTTCCCCACCAGTCAGCAAGTCCAAGATAAGGCACTAAGCACCATCAGAGCAACACTCCTCACCCCTTAAGCCTTGGGAATGGCCACTTGACCAGCCAGGAGCCACAGCACATCTGCTGGCACACAGCAGGAAGTTCTCTTACAGACGGGGAAAAAGACTGAGAAAAAGATAACAAAAGAAGAAGGTGGGTTTAGCCTACTAAACTAAAATTCCTAGATCTGAGATGAACACCACAGTTGGTATCAAGGTATCTTCCTAATTAAATCTTTACAAGGCTGAAATTTTCTTAGTGAACAAATACAGGGATAATCTTTATGGGTGTTTTAGCACATAAAGACAGAAAGGTTACACAATTTCTTAAGGCATCCAAGAGAACTGCTCCTGCGTAAGATGAGTATTGCTGAAAATCCTAGTTGGTGCTCACATGCATTTCAGTAGCCTGTCAAAACTTGTCCTTTAATCCCTCAAAGAATAATCATAGAATGGTTTGTGTTTGAAGGGACCTTAAAGAGCATGTAGTTCCAATGTTTGCTTTCAGGCAGTTACTAAAATCCTTATTACCACTGGACCATTTTGAATATCATGATGCAATATAAGGATATCTGAAAACTGAAAGAGCTCCTCTCACTCTCTTGACCTTTCACATGGACAAAACTATCAGTACCACTCGAAGAAAAGAACCTCCCCCAGCATTTATGGATAATACTCTCCTTCAGTCATAGGAGCAGAAAAATATGATGACATGTTCCTTTGGACATGTTTTGTCCAAATTAAAGAGCTGTCCCATCCCTGCTAACTCCTGTGGTGTACACAACACAGCTCCTCACGCACCAGGACAGGCGGAGGCAGAGAACTCTCCCGTGAACAAGCTCCAGGGGCCAGGAGGGAAATGTCTCTGAGGAGGAAGATTCTGAACAATCAACTTCTGAGAAAGCTCCTGGGGAGGCTGCTCAGCCCTCTCAACACTCAAGCCCTGGTAGTCATTTACAGTGTGTAGTCTGGGCAAAGCAGGATAGAAACTTCTCCTACTTCTAAGGCCCAGCTCTGTTTCTTCCTGAGGTCCAACAGCGATCACTCTGACTGGGACTGGATCCAAGTAATTCATATCCCCAGTATTTCTAAGTACTTCAGCCTGTCTTTAAAGTGGCAGAATCTGTGTTTGAGCACCTAAAGGGGTCCTGTCATAATTGTTATTTTCCACCGAAGACAAACTTTCTACCTCCATGGCAAAGCAGACCATCAAGTCACTGCTGTTGCTAATGTTGGTTAAACTGAAAATACTGGAAGAAGACACAGTAAAATAAAATTACAATTTCCATGTGATGAGTCCAAAGAAGCAGCCATTGGGGTTATGCCCTTCTCATTCCAACAGATGGAGACAGAGACCTTTGGGTTTAAGCATCATGCCTAAATCTCAAAATCTACAAATTTATCTATTATCTTAATATATCCATGTACATTCCCAAAAGCTTTCGATTCTTGTGTAACTTTCTACCACAGAAACAACAATAATAAGGGAAAAAAACCAGTTAATACAAATGTGTGTAGAAATTAAAGGGAGGCATGAAGTATATGAAAAAGAATTCTCTTTTTTTTTCCCTCTCCTATACTACATTGCACCCAGCCATAGTCCAAAAAGCAATGTCAGGATGAGAAGCAATAGGTTTGCCCGAACTGTATTTAACTAACTTAACTAAAAATACTTTTGAGTTCTGGGAAACCATCTCATAGTTGGAGGAAAAAACACAAGTCAAACATTTTCCCTGTTTATTGTACTTTAAAGGTTTGGATACTCTTTGTGCTTCATAGTTGCTGTTTAAGAAACTGAAGCCAATGAGGACTCTGAGATGCTCAGTGCTTCAGAAGAGCATGTCACACCCCCAGAATGTTCTGGCTTCCCAAAAATAACCTTGGGAAGTTGTGTCTTGGCATTTCAGCAACCATGGAAATGCTGCAGTAGGCCCTGTTGACACTGCCTTCTTATGGACACCAAGGAGACTCTATTTCTCAGCAATGCAGAATGCAGAAGAAACTCTTTGTCTGGGCCATGTAAGGTTACTGAACTCAAGGTACCTTTCAAAATACATTTAACTGATATATTTTTTTCATACAGTTCCCTCTCCTTTTTCTGGGAATAGTTGTGAATGTACTGCCATTTGAACCATGACATCTCCCTATCCTACCTCCATTTTAAAGTCATCTGTGTGAGCATTTTCTGAGATGTTGCAACTGGCTGTTATTGCAACACACACATCCCCCCCAATATGCTCTGTTGCTTCCAGGTTGTGACATTCACTAGCAGTTTGTGGTCTTTCCTCTCTCCACACTCAAGTGTTTCACCTTCAGGAAATGTCCCAGCTCCCCTGGCCAACAGGAGACAGAATACGAGTTGGTTTCTGTACTTGCTTTTACCGAAAAAATCAACAGCACTGCCAAGTCTCCAGGCTGACCATTTGCATCTCAATCTAGTACTGTACGCACCACATATTTCTGACTTATACAACAACCCATACCATGAAGGAGCAGACAGTAGAAACAGTTCTCCTTTGATACATGTATTACTGTACTTTCCAAACATTTGCTGGATTTCATCTGAAAATGGCAGTGTTAATTAAAACATAGAAAAACTTGTTTTGACTATTTAAGGCAGGAGGACCCTGCTTAAAAATCTTTGCCGTGAAGCTAAAAGCAAAACTTATAGTTGTTTACCATATCAGTTTTACAAACAACTTCCAAAACTAGACAACAAATTCAGTTTTACAAATCTCCTTTTTCTTCTCTCCAGTAGCTCCAAGCTCTGCATTTTCCTTACTGCTAAAACTCTTTGTTACTGGTTCACTATCTTGACTGTTCTAGCTTTTCTTTGTCCTGCCTCCTTACCTCTAGACTCTTCACTCCACCCTAGAGTGAGCAGCTAAAATCTCCTCTGAATTTCTCCAGTGGTTTCCTGTTACTATTGAAAACTGAACAAGCCTCTTCCTCACTTACAGTACTGTCAGTACTGTAGATGTTTTTCACACCATCTACATCTTTGCTCCCCTCCAGCTCCCGCCATACCCCACTATAACTGTCTCAGCTTTCTACCTTTCCCTCCAGAGCAGCTTTTTACCTCTCTTCAGCCAGTTTATGCATGACTGTTTTTTTTCTTTTTGCTCTTTACTCATTAACCACCAATACTCAGATTGTCCCCTAAAGTATTTCTTCATGGCTTGATTTTGCCTCTCCCTACATTAACTTCTAACCTCTTCAACACAAAAAACCCATCCTGAGCATAATTTCAGCATTTCTTCACAGGGAAGAAAAGGCTGGAAGAAATAACCACAATGCTGTAGGAGTTTCTTGAAGAGAAATGTATTGAATCCAACTGGGAGTTCAAGTTTTACATTAGAACACAGAAGCAGCTCAAAATTAAAAATAGAAGCTACTGCATAAAGGCAATCATTAATGTAGTTACATAGTTACAGGAAGAAATTGTGTGTGTGGGAGATTTTACTTAATTGTAAGCAAATCACAGATGCACATCTCATATTTATTAGTCACCATGATTGTACTTGTATTTTTTTTGCTCAGGTGGAAACAGCACAACTCTAGATGGACCTACAAGACAGCTCCATTTCCTGAAGTGCTGCCACCCTGGAAAAGACAACCATTTTACAGGGGAAAGAAACTTGAATCGTTTCAGTGTTCAAGTAGTTCCTTATTTTTGATTTCTAACACTAAAGTGTCTTTTTCATTTGGCAAGTGTTAACCAGTTTGATGCTCTTTTTTACGCAGTGACCACAGAAAGCCAAAACAATGGAAAAAGACTTGAGCAAGATTCACCATTGTCAGGAAGAATGATACTCATTCTGGACACTCACTCTATTGTCTTTCTTCAGCAACCAGACTACGATTTCACTTGCAAGTCTTCCTTATTTCCGAAGGCACAGATGCAAACTGAAGCTGAGGAAGTTAATAAAAGGCAAGGTCTGTGCTTCACTAGGGACACTTTCAGCTGGTCTAAATCTGCTCTTGTTCTAGCACTGTCGATGGAGTGATGACAGTTCACCAAGGCTTTTGCCTTAAAGATGTATATGGTCTTTTTTTTTTTTTTTTTGCACTTCATTTCATTCCAGAAGAAGTGTTGATTTCGGCAAAAGATCCAAAGCATTGTTGTCCCCTTTTTAAACTTATGTAAATTTCTGAAGAGACAAGTCTAACAGAAAAACAGTCAAAGCTGAGATTAAAACCATATGACCAAGTCCCTGCCAAACAGAACCAACAAAGATGATGCACAGCAACGTAAAACATGCAAGGTAACAGCCATTACACAGTTGGCTGAAGAACTTGCTGCAATGTATGAATAGGATGTAACGTGACATCTTCAAACAGCCCTCTAGAAAAATGAATCATAATTGGTTCCATGCAATCATTCTTGCAGAGAGACTGCAGAAATATTAAGTTTCCACAAACCCTTTGGTAATATCTAGAAAGCAACTCAGGTAGCATTTGAGTAAGGCTACAAAATGTAGGATCAGTAAGGACTACCAAGGTGCCACATATGCATAATGAAGAGTCTGAAAATACACTCACAGACAACTTTCTAAAAAGATAACTATGATCAAAATCAGCACTTAGTATTTTACTCAAAGAAAAATAAATTGATATCAAATTTGATACAGTAGGAACACAGATGTTCCAATTTGCCTTTTTTTCTTGTCATAAAATACCACACTGTTTCTGCACAGGACAGAATAGATGGAAACAGCCTTACACATGTCCAGAGGTCGAATGCCGAAAAATGAAAGAGGAACCTCCACCCCTCCAGTGCTCAATCAACAGACTGTCAGCCCCTGGCTTCTTGACAGGCTTCAGAGACGGCAAACATGGAGACAATCTGCCACCCGTGCTCAAACACATCCTGTCTCCCACCCAGACTGAACGTGGGCTCTGTCTCACATCACATCACATCACATCACATCACATCACATCACATCACATCACGGGCTCAAAACACCAGAGGAAGCTGAGAGCAGCCCTGGGCAGAACCTGCCTGTCCTGGTCCTGCTGCACTTTCAGCTTCCCAAGCGTTTACTGTCATACAAAGGTGTCCCACAGACAGCAGAGGTGCAGAACAGACCTCAGGTCCGTGTGTGACACAGACAACACCTAAGCAAGCATGAAGTGGAGCATGTTTGATTTTTGCAGTAAGAAAAGTGAGCATAAACAAAGTAAGAAAAAGAGTTGATAGCAGCTGAGAAAGTCAGGGTTCACGTTCCTGGTCTACCACAGAGTTTTTGTGTGACCCCAGTGGAGTTGTTTATTCCCTGCACGCCTGAGCAATAGCTCCGTGGGTGGTGCAGAGGAGAAATACATAAAAACCGGGAGGTATCCGGGTACAGGAATCGCCAGGAGCTCTAGGACTGGCATATTTATATGTACAAAAAACATTCAGAGACAATAACTCAGAAAGCATAAATGCATTCATATTGACAGCAACTGTTAAGGTAAGCATAAACACAGGAAAGTATGAGGGGACACAAGAACAGTGATGATTTCCCTCACCTAACTACGCAGCCCTAGAACTCAAGAGATCTTTTCTTACAAATCTAACTTTGTTTTTTTGTGAGGGATTACAGCAGCCCATAAAACCGATGGGCAGAGGCACGCCTGTGTGCTGTGTCCTGTCTGACCTGTAACAACTGAAGTGGCTGCAGGGTCACAGAGTAAATCGTGGTCACTCTGCAGCTGCAGCCAGATTTGTGCAGATGGTCAGATGCCACTGGAAAGCTACAGAGCACGAGTTTAACTCACTTCTCATGGAAACACGAGCTGGCTTGTACAGCCTCTGCCCAGCAGCTAACAAGAAATCATCCTTAATCAGAGAAAATACAACCCTGAGAGCTCACTAGCATTTCTTGGGATATTTCAGCTGAAAAAGCAAAGCAAATATATTTTACAAATACATACCAAGGGTTTTAACTTTGGACAGCTTTTCTTTTAAATGAACAAAATATTTGACAACTACTTTTTAAATGTGAGAGAGATTTTGAGTTCAAATATTGTAACTTGGAACAGCACAAACAAACCATAAATAAATTGTTTAAGTAAATTCTAAATGAAAAAAGGGAACATTTGTTCTTCAAAGTGCATTTCTTTTCACTCCTGGATGATACGGCAGTTTTAAAAGAAAAATTACAAGAGAGAAAAATTGTGTGTGACTACTTTTTTGCACCTTACAAAACAGCTGTAGTTTTTTCTGTGAAAATGTATATCATGATGTTTAAGGAAAGAATATTTTCCCAGTATCTTCATCTTTGCTCTTAAGCCAAAGGAACAAGATGTTAAATTCTGTGCAAATCTAGCACAAACTACAGTCCTTTGTGCATGTTCTTGAACTGTTTCAAGAAGCCCCAGAGATATCACACATTATCCCATGATTCAAACCTTTAACCTTGAGGGAAAATACACAAAGCAGCTTCAGATTTTTTCCAACTCAATACATCATTGAAAGTACTGTAACAGCTATTTGATAAACACAATGGAAGGACCTTTAAAGTGAATACATCTCCTTTGTGGTTATAGTAAATGCCTCAGTAAAGACTTTTAAAATGAGAAACATAATTAACTACACCAATATTTTTATTGTACCTATGTTGTCTGATTTGTCTGCTTTAAGAGAAATCCAAGTATGTCTCAGTTTGACTAACACAGTATCACTCTTGTTTACTAAAAAGGTGATTAATTTCTAAAACGAAATAAACTTCAGTTTGATCATCTTTGCCTGATAAAAACAATATTTAAAAAAAAAAATTGCCCAAAGTACCTGAAATTATTCTAAAGACTAAGAGAGTGGAAACTCCTGTACCACAAAGAGGGGGGTACACAAATGCAGCCCCTCTGGGCTCATGCAGCTTGTGCTGGATGGTATGGATTTATATTAGTAGCAAACATGCTGTAACTCACAAACTCTCAGTAATGTTTGTTTGCCTTTAGCAAAATATCTGATACAGTAACAAAGTTTTCAGTGGAAAATTATACTGAAATACCTGCAAGTAGCATATTAAAGTATTTCTAGTCATGGTGCTTCACTTCCTTATAAATGTGAGAGTTTTTAAAATTGAAAAAGGTCCAATATTTCCCCTAATATCATATTGTTTTTCAATTCACTTCTATTGCTTAGAAAATATATCCAACTCTTCATGCATGTTAAGGAACTTAAATTTGTCAATTTTCATTTCATCATCATGCACTCAGGCCAGAAACAGCAAAATACCAAATTCCCTTTTCCTGCCTTATTCTGCAAATTACCTTTCAAAAGAATTACAGAAGTTGTGGAAAAGTCACAACCATCATACATTTGAAAAAATAAAAGAAAACAGTGGCAGTCTGAAATCATCGTCATCATATTTCTATGGGACTGAAAACTCTATTGTATTACTGACATAAAGACACCCTTCTAGAATATTTTTAGACGTCTGTTATTCCCGTAAATGTTGAAAACCAACCTAAAGTTTTAGGCTTTTTTTTTTTTTTTTTTTTTTTTGGCATGACATATGGGAGCCAAAATACTGTAGCATGACAATAACTTTTAAGAAACTCTTACTTCTGCGTCATTTTTTCACTACGCCAAATAAACATCTGTGCTCCACATGAAGAGAAGCTGGTGGTCCCAGAGAAAAAGGAAGGGTTTTCTAGTATCCCAAAGCCTGTCACTGCCAGCATAAAATCAGTCTTTTGAGGCCCCAGTGCACAGACCACACACTCCAGCCAGGCTTAACCATGCCCAGGCTGGGACAGGAGCAAATGCATTTGTTTTGTTTTAAGTCTTCACCAGGTAAGACACTTCTCCTGTGTGACATACAGACCCCCATGTGGCAAGGAAGGATGGCTGACTATAGAATTTTTTCTCCTGCAACACCAGTGTCCCACACCAGTGACATTCCAGCAAAACAAGGACACTGCCAGCCCGTGTGTCAGCGTGCTGTGTCCGAGGGGCACACATGTAACTCAGGAGCACAGCCCTGGTACAGCAACTCGGGCTCAACAGGACTAAGGAAGAAGGCTGCATAAATACATTACATTTTAGAGCAAGCCAGACATTGCAGAACCACTACTGTGTTTATTTCCTTCTAGAAGTATTAATAATTTACCATCTCTTTTAAAAAAGCAGCACTGGAGCTGCAACACTGCATTCTGAGCAAATTCTAGGTACTCATACAATTGTTTGTTTTCCTTTGTCTCTTAGCTCAGTCCTGTGTTTCAGCTCCACTGGCCTTTTGTAAATCCCTGAAGATAGCTACATGGAATGAAATCCAAGGTTTTAATAAGCTACAAAAGAAAATAAATTATGCTGAAGCTCATGTGAATATTTAGAATTTTTTCCAAACATGAGGATAAATGTGCAGGACTTGTGATGAGATACAGGAAAAAACAATTCCATTAAAGGGCCACTTATGCCCAGAGAGAACATTCAGAAAGCTGATGGGAGAGGAAAAAAAGAAAAAGCAGATAAGTTAATGTCAGGGCCTTAAATACTTGCTTGCCTGTCCTCCAGGGACAGGACAGAGCTTTCCTGGGGAGCACTCTCACCTTTTGCACAAATTGAAGTATTTCTGTCTCTCTCAGACCCAGGCTATCTCCTTCTGAGTTTTCAGCTACCACAACCCTCGGGCACAAATGGCAGCCCCATGCAGAGCTGGCCTCTCAGCTGGCACACAAGAAGGCTCGCTACCTCTGCTCCTCCGGGCTGAGCGTGCCGTGCTGTCAGCCCTTGGTGGGCACTTGTGCAGGCTGCCCAAATGATCCTCACCACAGTCCCATTGCTCCCTGGAAAGATTCTTTGCAGCAGGAGAGGCACCTGGCCGGAGCTAAGGATGCAGGTGCATGCAGGGGTGAGAGGCAGAAGGGACCTGTCACTGTGAGGAAGCAGCAAGGCAGGCTGCAGCAGCCAGGCAATGCTCCTTTCTGTCCCAGAGCAGCCCAGGAAACTGGAAGAAAATGAGGGCAGGGAGGGAGGAGAGCTTAAAACATTTCATAGTCCAGAAATGTTTTTTAGGAAGGTGCTGCTAGAAGGATACAGTTATCAACTTAGAAGTTACCTATACAACCTTCTCACATGAACTAACTACCAGAACCAACAAAGGTTCCTCTTGCAGCTCACCAAGCTCTTTCTTCTGTTCACCCTGGGAGGCACTAACACCTCTTGTGATGAAAAGCCAGGAGATCTGGTATGTGGCTGTACAGTCCTGATGCTTCCTCTCCACTGCTTTACCAGGAGCCCTGACCTTAGTGAAGAAAATGGCAAAGCTCCTGTTAGGCTCTACTGGCGCCAGAACCAGGCCCTTCCAGCCCGGCATGTGCAGGGGCCAGAGGAAACGTGTGCCCCTCAGGGCTCCCTCAGCACTGGCTGTGGGCACGAGAGGGTGTTTGCAAGGCTGGGAGCACTGCACAAAGCTTCTCTAGTGCAGACAGTGGTTAAAAGTCTCAGCTGTGGAGGAGAGATTCTTCCAAACAAATCCTTTCCTGTTGTGAGATATTTATTTTTTTTCTTAGCAGACAAAAGAACTATCTCATTTGCAAATACATGTGCAAGTCTCCAGAGGGAAGCTTGAACTTACCCTTAAATTACTGAAAGTTTATTATTATTTTCTCATGGAAAAAGTCACGGATGTCTTGTAATCCCTCATGTTCCCATCTTTTATAATTGAATGCATCTTGACCCAGAGAAAAGCTTGGGAGCCCGTCAGAATAGGAGGTGAAAGACAATTCTGAAACAATTTACAAGATGTTCTTTCCTTACAGTCTTCAGTGTTATGACTCACAACTGGGTGCTGAAAGTCCCACAAGAGTAGCCAGAAATCAATCTATACATTCAGTTTATGAAGTGTCTAGAGCAGTAATGGGCTTTTCCTGCAAAATACTTCTGTGTCAACAGAGCTAACCTACCCAGTACCTTAGTATGGGCTGCTCAGTCTGGGCTACAGATTCTCACAGCACACATTCATATTCTGGAATCAGAATATTTCTACATTTTTAGGGCATGGAAAGAGAAATGGCAGAGGTTGGAAGGCAAGCAATGTGCCAAAAAACTTAAGCACGTTAGTCTCTTAAGTAAAGTGTCTTATGTGTTTTCTTAGGGCCTTATGCAATGCCTGTTGGAACTAATGGGAATCCCTCCAGGCCTAGGCCTTTACACTAATGTACACATTCTTATCACTTACTGCAATTATATTCCTGTAACATCTGTGGGCAAAATGGCTGTGAGACGTTCTGATACATAAAATACATCCACAATAGTTTTGCTATAGGAGTTTGCTTTCCTGACTTCTTCATGGTTGTGTTCAATGCCTTGGTTCAGCAAGCAAAGAAAATTCTTGCTTTCCATCTCTTAAAAAGATTTGAGAGAGAATTTATAAAACAATGAGGGACAGGATTACAGTTAATCACTAAGTGTGCTCATGCCAACAATATTCTGTGCCTGGATGGCAAATGATTTTGCTCACTCTACCATAAAACTACCATAAAAATACCTGTAGTCTCATCAGCTGCACTGGTGTCTTACAGCTATTGCATTGCTCTGGAACATCCAGACCATTACAGAAGACAGGCAAAGACACCCCAGAATACTGGCTGTTGTACTTCAGTATTCAAAGAACACCCTTCTCATGGGCCAGTACACTAACTGGGGTAGACCACAACGTCATGCTAAGAAAGATTATCTTGTTCTGCACACCAATTAAAAAAAAAAAAAAAAAGGCATGATTTAATTATTTTGGAAATGCACAGCAGACTCAGGTAAGTTGGGTGCTTTGGATCTCAGTTGGTACAGTTTGTAGAAGAGCTGAATATTGGGCTACCACTGACTGGGTTCCAGTGCAGTTCTAGCAGGGCCACAGGAAACATTCCTGCATTTAGTTTGGGTTTGCTGTGGTTAAAGAAGCCTATTTGGAGGCTCAGAACTAGCATCAGAGATTATGGGTACTGTGTAGGTGAGATCTTATGTTAGTGATACTACATCTTATGGAAAACATATAAATATATCAAGTTACAAGTGCATACAAAAGCTTTTCACAATTGCATGGGATATTTAGACAGTTGATCCCTCATACAAAAAATGCAAGTGATACAAGCTCTTAAAACTGCATGAAACAAGACTGCTTTTTTGCCAAATTAGCTGGTAAACTAACACAACAAGCTTTATCTTGTTCTTATTAGCCCACCTGTCTTTGCCCCTTTAATGTTAGACTTAAAAGAGGAAATGAGTACTTAACTGATACTGTCTCTTCAAAGGAAATATTTGCTTCAGTTACCTTGCGTTTTTAATGAGATTGTTTAGTCACAGCTTGGCATCAGTTCATAGCATGCACCATATCAAAGCTTACAGGTTTTCAAAGCACAAAAACACATCAAGAAGTTTGAGCCAGCAAAAGTGAAATTCTTCCTGGTTCACATAAAATCATGGAGATGTTTAACTCCCTTCCTTGGTCAGTGCAGAGACAGCATTAACAGGAGAAAGTTATTGCTTTAATTGCAATCTCTGTGCCATTTTTCTGTGACCTGTTTACAGAAAATTCTCTGCAATTCAGATTCAGGTAAGGGAGGAATCACTGAACCAACTGCAATTTCCTCATGTTTAGGATGAGAGTAGGAGCTGCTGAAGTGGCCTCAGCACACCAAGGAGCTTTAATTTACTATTATGTCATGCTAGTGAAAACTTAATAATAACGTACCCCAGAGGCTGGGTGACCTCTTTTGTTGGAAGTTTGTTTGGAACCATAAAGGACAGTATATTTTTATTTGTTCTTTGTTTTCTTATAGGCCCCAAATCAAACATTTTACTTTGTATGGCTCTGACTCAGCACACAGTACATGCATCTTTGACAAGCAGGGTATCTATTATACACAAAGACAAAAGTCCTGAGAACATCTACTGACTTAAACCAAAAGTACAGCTCCAACTACCACATCAAACCCTCTCACAGTGCTCATGTAAGCATGTGATCTGCAGCTGAAACGTGAAGTTTTGCATTAAAACTTTCTTTTTAAAAAGGAACTACTCATGAATATTTCTGATCAATACCCATGTTCAAAACATATATCTTTTAAGCTTTGTACATTCAGTAAACACCTGAATGGTTTTATAAGGCAAATGACAAAAATTACTGGAAGCTTTATAGAATGACAAAAGCACATCCCTAGCTTTACACCTTGCCATTCAAAGAACAAAAGCTACACCAGCAGCTGAAGAGGAGACCCTCCCTAATAATAAACATTCTCAATTTTTTTTCTTACCCCACCTCCACTCCAGAGCTTTTTTAATCCCAGAGTAGGGAAAACGTTTGTAACAGCACTGAAATTGCAATTTATAACTGCATAATAAAAAGAATGAACCCCAAATCTGCAGAGCATCGTGCCTTCCTCTGCTGAGACACAGAAGTGGAAACTCGTGTGTTGTTTGCCCCTTCTCAGCAGCTGAAAACATTCAAATGCTGGACATTAGCCTCATGCTTTTACTGCACATCAAAAACTGAAAAGGGGGGAAAGAGGCGTAGAAGAAAGAGAAGAGCAACATCCAGGAAGTGCCACTTCTCTTGAGCTTCGATCAAGACAGATGTCATGGTGCTACTGTCTGGAAGGACACTACAACAAACAGGACAAAAACAATCAAAAATTAGCCCCTGCAGAAGGAATGAGGAGATCAAGTAACTGCAACAGGATGCTGGGCACCTCTTTGGGAGCAGCTGGAGGTGCAGTTACACAGCACCCACCAGAAAACACCAGCCATGTGCAGAAGCAGGCACTTGACAATAGACGTTAGGATTCTCTTCCAAATGCCCAGAACTAATGAAGTCACCCTACATAAATTCTTCTGTCTCATGAATGCCTCTTGAACTCCATTCTGGTACAAGGTTTACTGGGTATGTGGAGTAAATGCTTTGCTTCTGTGATCCTAAGGAGGCACTTAGAAACCAGACCCAACGATGGGAGCACCATGAAACTGCACCAGCTCCTCACCACACAAGCAGAGCCATCCCTGCAAACAGCTTGGCATTGCCTCAGGCCAGAGGCTCCTCTACTGAGGAGAAATTTTTGGGATTCTTCCAGTACAGCAAAATGTGGGCCCGTGCATTTTCTGTACCACTGCCTGCTCTCAGGTCACCTTCTGTCCTTCTGACCTTCTGTCATGCTTCAAGAACATCTAATTCCACAAATTATCAAAGCAAAAGCCCTAGCACCTTTATTTATTTCTTTAATTTCTCAATCTGTGTTAATTTTCAGACCATGATCCAGCTGTCTTTTTCCTTTCTCAAATACTAAAATAAAACTAGTGGCTAATAAAAAAAAAATTATTTAAACCTCACTGAAAGCCCTCCTCATATTGCTGAGGGACTATTTTGCTTATGTTTTATTCAGGCATCGCATTTTGAAAATGGTGGAACCAGATTTTGCTTTTCAAGAAGAATAATTTTACCTGACTTTTGTATACAGCTTCTGTGGCAAACACACACACACACAGCTCCAAGAACCACCCCCAGTCTCAATTCCTCTGGAGCACTATTTAGCAATGTTCTTCCTCCACTGATTGAATGGGCTCATTCATCTGAATGGGCTCTGGAACAAGCAATATTTAAGAAGGAACTGCTAAAGGAGCTTTCAAAGACAAAATGAGCGTACAGGTAGAAAAGCAAACCAGACTCCCTTGGCCACAGCAGCCACTGCAGACCTGGGCTGTTTCTGAGAAGCTTCATTTTGTTCAATGCCACAAGTGCTGGGAAAAAATGTATCCTGACTTCTTCTTTCCCCAGAGGGAAGGCAAAATACTCAGCAACTGATGTGTTAGAAAGGATAGAAGAATAAATAATAAATAAACTATTTGCATACAAATACACAAATTACTTGAAAGAACAGTTATGTCTCAAAATTCTATATAGTGAACAAACTGCCAAAACATGACAGAACTGCTGACAAAAATAAGAGGTTTCTCAGTACAAAACCAACACAGTTTCAGGGTACTAGAAGTATAATAATTATGGCAAATAGATTTTTTTTTTTAATCAATAGGCAGTCCTAGAAATTTAGACCAATGATCCCCCGCAGTAATGCCGAGCTAAGAGGTTGAAACGTACAACAAAAATAGCACAAGGCCTGGAAAAAGATGATATAATAAACAATAAAATGTTTTTCAAAGTATCAGTGTTCTCACTCAAGTTCTTTGAGCAATATATTAATGTATAAAACAAAACAACCAAACAAAAATCCCAACAAATTCTGGATACCATAGTTGTGACTTCCAAACTACGAAAACACAAACAAAAAGATGCACTACAAAGAAACCATGGGCTTAGTGATGGTACCACCATAGATGAAAAGGAAGAGAACAAAAGAAGATTAAATGTACAATTCTCACTATGCAAACAATAATGCATTGCATATCATTTTGCACCAATATTTGTTTTCAATATTTCACTTACCAGTGACACCGTCAACACCAGTCTGGCTCTAAGGGGAGGTGCAATTTGCCTACACCAGTCCATAGAGCAGTTCCTCTCCCTCCCCTTTCCCATGCTGACCAGGCTGTGGGAAGATGGATGCAGTGGCCTGCAGGTATGGAATAGTACAGCCATTCCCATGTAGGTCAAGACACTTTCGGCAGCCTCTGGGGCTTAACTCAGCCTGTATTTTTCTAATTGCATGGTGTTAAAATAATAATGCGTAGCAGATGTGGAGGTGTGTTCCCCTCCGTCCCCAGACAGCAATAACCTCCATGGAGGGTCCTGAGGGCTGCATCCACCTGAAGTCGGACTTTTGGGAGATGAATGGTAGCTATAGGCTGTCTGGAGCAGCAACCCAGATGCCTTGCTAGTATGTAAATACAACTGAAAGTCAATTATCTTACTCTAGAAATAGTGGCCAGCCCAGGGCCCGTCAGGCTCTCCTGCACAGTGGCAGCTGCGTGCCAGGCTCTCCCCTTGAGCAGGGATGTCTCCCAAGGTCACTCCTCCAGGCTGAGAGATTCCTTGCTGCAACAGATCCCCAGTGAGTGCTAACAGCTTGCTAAGCTTCACTAAGATTATGTCTCAGGTAGATTGTGCACGTATAGTCCTTGAGACATAAACCGTTGACCAAATCTGAGCCTAACACTGGATCCAGCTGCGCCTGGACTCCCCTGCACAGCAGCAGTTAAGAAACCTAGGGGATCCTCTCTGAACCTCATGACTCAATGGGAGATCTCCCTGACACATCTGATTTATCCTGTTCTCTATGCAGTAAATAATCAAGTGTACCTTGCCAGCAAACCTTGTTAAACCACTGTCACATTTACTATTCAACTTTGTTGACTCACTGTATCAATGAAAGAGATTGTTACTTCCGTCTTGCAGGTGAAGTGCCTCACTCCATCTGTGACAGCAGTCAATCCCAAAGGTCTCAGGGAAAAGTAAAAAGTAAACACAAAGGGTACAATAACATTTTGTACTGATTTAAGAATCTAGGCTCAGATTTCTAATCAGTTCAGTGGTAATTCAGGCAGCACTGTTAACTTCCAAAGCCAGCTCTTAAAAATACTCGCTTTTGCGTAGCTGCAGGAGGATCTCAGCTTTGGGTATTGTAAAGAACTGAAATAACTCCTTAAGGCAAATAGAAGTATTCATTTTCAGGCCGATGCCAAAGAAATTCCAGAATATATGTCCACAGAAGAGGAGTTAAGATCTCCCAGGGTGGCCAACCAATACAACTGCCACTTACTTATTATTATTCACTACTGCTGTATTATTCATTCTGCAAGAGAGCCCAAGGACTCCAGTCATATGCCAGAGCTCATTCTGCTAGGTGCTGTACAAACACATAAGCAAGAGTCTTTAGCTTGAGGAGTTGATGGTGAGTTAGGAAAATCACTCAGCCAGAGACCCTGCTGTGTAATCTTTCTCGACCATAAACTCATCTTTTAACTCACTCTGACAGTGCTACTACTCATGTAGCAACTAAAATAAGTGACTTCTGGATTGCAGTGTGAGAAAAGAGAAAATTAAAGCCTTGCCAAGTCACCCCAAACCAAATGCATGTACACCTGTAAGCACAAATGAGGTACCACCTCAAAAAGTACTTCCACAGACCAGCTCTTGCAAAATCCTATTCTCTGTCTGTCCTTGGGCTGCTCTCTTTTTTGAAATGCAGTTAAATTAGGAGCAATCAGCATGATAAAGGGCAGGAGACAGTAGGCATTACTCAGGTCTCTAATTCTTGGTGACATTCTTAATGATACACCAGATATTTATAATTCTTCTTAAGGCTCTGTTCACCTTAAATCATTCAGCAATCACATTTTTGCAGTGCTGCTGCATTTCTAGTAACAGATTCATGAGCACACTAAGTTCACTTCACTCCTCCCACCTGTTAGACCTGCACACTACTAATTACATTTATTTGAAGTTTTTTGAAAATACTTTTTTCACCAGATAACTCATCTCCTCAGCCTGAAAAATTGTTGTCATCCCTCAACAACAAAAATCTTTTTAGCTCTACACTGAAGAGTTTATTCTACTGGTTTTCTATGCATGCCGATTTAGAACTAAAGAAAAATTAAAAAGCAGACACACTTCCTAAAGTTTTGATCTGTTTTTAAATGAATCTCCATAGCTGCCAGTCCACAAAGAGGAAAAAAAGCTTACCCATGGCAAATAATCAGAGAAAGTGTGTGCACTCTGCAGTAGTCAAAGGAGACAGAGCTTAAGGCCTGCCCCCAACCAAAGCTGAGAAAAAAAATTCCGATTTTTTTTCTTTCAGTAACTTCAAAATCCCTGGTTTGTTATTTCTCATGTGGAGTGTACTGCACATTCCACACACTCCTGTTTTCTCCCTCATCCCTATCTCCTTTCCATATAATTTCTGTTCATTTTGTGGTCTTCATTTTCTCCAACCTCACTTTCCAGTTTTCATTTTCCTTTCCCACAGATTCCTCCTCATCCTTCAGAACACTCTGCCTATTTGGGTTTCTTTCCTTTTTATAACCACAGAGTTCTTTCCCCACTGTCCCTGCCCACACTGGGAACTTTACCTGGTCAGCCTGGCACAGGAGGCCTGGGAGATGCAAGCATCTCCCAAAAGGAAGATGTGACAATGTTTTGGTGACTGATCTGCTCACCAAGCTTAAGTGTGCCACTCCTGACATGAGCTGACGATGCTCGAATTGGCTTCCCATTTCCACAGCAGGCCAGTTTCCCTTTGCACTGGTAGGCCTCCTGCAAAGCTGAAATCAGCATCCTTTAGGGTTGTATAGACTGAAAAACCTCAAATATTTTCTGTGGGATAGAGCCCTAACTAAGGCCTCTATTCACCAGAAATGTGATGCCATGGACTTCCACAACCCAGCATGTAGGCAGACTGCACTTGATAAACATGTGTTTATCATAGCTGCTCTGCTTTTCCAACCTCCTTTTCCCTTAAGATTAGGAAGATAAAGGTCACACTTTGAAAAGGCGGGTCTTTAAAGTTATTTTTTTAAGTGCTAACAATTAAACTCTCTGTGTGAAAATATCTCACCTTTTTCTATTAAATTAGGCTGCACTAAAACAACATCCTTTAAAGAACTGGTACATTACTGACAATGACTTAAGAGCTATCTAGTTACATCAATACACAGAAGTAAAAGAAAACCTCTGCTACTGAAAAAGGAAGCCCCAAAACACAGAACTGCAAATTCCAACATGGGTATGCATTCAGATCATATTCCAACCAAAATTCCTGTACTAATTAGAGACTGATTTTTACAAGGCTTCAAATCCTCTGTGCCTCAGGGCTAGATTACATAACTACCAGTTTTCTTTCTCTTACTCTTCACACAAAGATTCATTTTCTGCTCAAATCAATACAAAGAATCTCTTGCAGTCCAGCTGACTCTACATCTTTCCAATACACAGTCATACTCCCTTTTAAACATGCACAAAAGTCCTCACCAGCACTTTTTTCATCACAGCAGAGGCAGCACTTTGGAGTGTCACAGAGTAGAGGCAAAGCCACCCTCACCCTTGGGGGATGGAGCCACTCTGTACCTAACAGGAGGATCTGGCTTACTTTCACCATCTATGCTGCCCCTTTTACTAACACAAAGTGTGTTTCTTCACAACATCTAAAAAATGCTCACAGATTTCCTTATTCTCTACTGATTCCAAAATCTCAAAGGGAAAAAAATGCTACCATTAGGCAAGAGGTGAATTTTTAGTTTCTTAAGCAAATATTTGCGTAGTTAAAATACCATCCTAATCGGCTGTCCCTCTTTGTTCCACTGGATCTCTCCTGACTTTCCAGGCAAGGAATACACAGCCAATAACTCTATTCTCCTGACTATGCCAGGGGTCTGGCAATGAGCAGCTGAGAAGAAAGACGTTTTACTTATTTATGATTAAAAGATAACCAATAACCAGGATCCAGATGTTGGTCTCTACTGGCCAGCACACAGTGCAATTATTATTCCGTTTATAGAAAGAGATGTTGTCCTGCCTTTTCCAGCCAACCAAAAGGTCTTCCATAAAATGCTCACAGACTCTGAAGAGAGGCATTCAAAACAAGGAATGAAAAGGAAACGAATCGTATTTGCTCCACAATTATTGCATTATAAAGATTTAACGTGGCCTCAACCCTACAGCACTATCCATTCCCACAAACTCCTAGGTTCACTGTGTCAGGGATTTCCCTCTGAGACTCAGCACGGGCTCCCACACGGGTGCCTGTGGACAGCACGGCAGCACCCAAGTGAAAAACAAGCAAAAAGTGGGCGAGAAGAGAGGTGAGAGCAGCCCCTTCACACCCACAGCCCAGGGCAGCTTCTTATGAGGTCAGTGGGAACAGGCACAAATTGTTTAAGCCAAATGAAGTCCAATAGTGTTATTAAAGCTCTTCTCTCTCTGAGCTTGATCTTGGAAAAACTTCTGAATTTGTTTAAAGAACTGAATAGTATTCTAATTCCCTGTGTTCCTGACAAGGAGCAATCCAGCCAAAGCATAGGCTCTCTTTTGGGGTTTTTTGGGTGGTGACACTCTGGGCTGGAGGAAACAGAGGGAATAAAAGTAAGTAAAGCTGAAAGGCAGAAGGTTTTCAATATAGTGACTGTATAAAAATTATAGTTATCAGGCTGAAGAGTGCCCCACACCTTTAACAAACGTATTAAGATGATTTTAATTGTTTGACATCTGGCCATCTGACTATAATATTTTAATGACTGACCTTAATAAATTGCCAGCTTAATAAGTGAAGTCACAATTTATATCATTTTGGCTAAAAGCATCCACAATTCCATAAAGGAAAAACATGTTAGAGAGGTTAGAAATACTTGGAAAAGTTCTGACAATCACTACAGACGAAAGCCTGTGAAGTTTGTAACTTCACACCAAGTACTCAGATTCTGCACTCCAATACATTATTAATCTTATTTTTCAGCTGTGGACAGGAAAATACATAAACTGTTAATCCATTATATACAGCTATTTCCCTTGGGTATTTCTAAACAATGGAAAAACAGAACTTACTGAAGTTTAAAAATAACTTTTTGTGTACCAACATTTCAGTTTACTTAAAAAATATGCTGCTTACAGCCATAGAATCACTATGTATGTAGTGGTCACTTGTTTTTCAACTGTCATATAGAGTAGTAAGGATGACATTTTGTGGTTCCTATTAACATCACAGTTTTATAATTATACTGTGCATGCCATTTCAAGCAATAGTGGAACTTGACACAAATGTGATTTCTTCCAATTCTTTTGCATTTTCTCCCTTCTCTGTACAATATGCAGCAATTTATGCCTTGATTAAATAATCTGATTTTCATTTTCTCCTCCTGCTATAAACACTGCTTGTTCCCATATAACATCAACATCATTTATATGACAGAAAAATATTTACAGTCACATCACTCAAACAAAACCTCAAAATTAATATAGAGAGCAACCCATCAAGCTGTTCTTCCTTAAAGTGTTTTTCTTCCATAAAGCCTCAAATCAGATTGGATCCTTAAGGACAGCACAGATCCACCAAACTCCAGACAATTATCAAGTTCCTGGTCCCAAGCTATTACAGATTTTAACAGACAACATTTCTATGAGTTTTGCATGGCCCACATACATATGATACCACTCTTAGAAACAATGGCACTATTTTGGCTGAAGCCTGTGCACACAACCAAACACAAACACACATTACCCCTGAGGCAGACCCCAGACAAGTTAAAGTCAGCGCTTGAAATCTGATGAAATAACAATAAAACGAAAAAAACCCCATAGTTTACTAGTGTACTCTGTCAGGAAACATTTACAGCAAGTAACTCTACAAACCCCACCACAAAATAAATTCCTCCCCAATTACGTTTGCTTTGGCCTGTGTTAATTTAATGCAATTTCAGTTGAATCTCAGTGGTTTCAGCTTTGTCAGCTCCATCAGGCTTTCACAGCAGGGCTGGAAACCAGGTTGATTTGGATGAGGTGCACAGGGGCAATACAGGGAAAACTCTGACTGCAGAGCCATCACCACCCCCATTGTCTCAGTGTGCTCCCCACATGCACCTTGCATGAGCAAAGCTCTTAGTTCAGAGAAAACCCTCAGCCAAGAACTATGTATGATACAGAAAGATTGTATGAAAGAAAGCAAGGATGTCACCTTTCCATTGTTTCATTAAAAAAAAGAAAAGGAATAAAGAAACATAAAAGGGCAAAAATCATCACCCACATCACAGTTCTTAATGGAGCAGAAGCTTCTGGTACTGCAAAAATATCTCAGAAATTATAGTTTAAGAAATAAAGTTCCTTCATTAACTCATTTCCTAAAGGCAGTATTTTCTGAATATTTTCCCTTTTACCCTTTTCCTAACATGACATTGTGTAACTACTTTATCCCTGGTTTTATTTAAGACTTAGATAGCAAAGTTCTGAACAGCAATGCAGTCACCATTAGCTAATTTAATGGCATACTCTTCCAAGAACTGTAATTACATTTCAGGCATTTTCTAAATTTGCTGCTTTGTTATTGTCTTATATTGTATTATTTGAAGAATTAAAATGTTACAACTTATTTTTCAAAATATTCATATGAATGATTATGCAATATCCCTGATTTTTAAAATATGGATTTAAAAAAATAAAGAAGTCCGAAAACTCATCCAAATATCCAAACCAGTTTATTTTAATGGTGCATTACAGAATAGCTCTAATGTCTCTACAATAAACAGAATAGTTCAAAACAACAGAAGGAAAAATTTAATCATTTAAAAATAGATGCTGTAAGTAGCACTTCTATTAAAAATTACAGCTCAGTTGTCTATACAAGATTTCTAACAGAATATCACAAACTACTATAAATCTCAAGAATTTTGTATATTAAAATGTTATATTGCCAGTCTCAAAAATGCTCTGTTTAAAAGAAGGAAATAAACAGTCTGTGATTTTGTTACAAAGCACCACCAAGTCTTACATTACATACACAACTGGGTAGCTGCAATGTTTATAGAAAACCAGTCATTTAAACCTCCACTGAAAGTTCTTAAATCTGTGCTGCTGACAGGTCAGAAGACAAGGAGGAAAAGGCTTTTGCCAGAATCCACTGTTTTAAGAAAGCAAGACATTCCATTTTTGCTAAAACACCGCCTGAGTTTGTGTAGAAATATTTATGATTCTCAACAGAAAATATGCAAGAAAAGGTGGGGGTGATTATAGAAACAGAAAATTAATTCAGAAATTGTGTTCTCAGCCAGGTAGCATTAGCTTCTGTTCCTGATTTCATGCTTCCTACAGAAACATTCCTTCTTCCTAAATAAAAAACAACACTGGGCTTAAGGATATACCATGAACACTGAAAAATGAAAATAATTCCTTGTCCAGCGTTCCATGAAGTTGCAAAAAGTGCAGTAATTTGTACTTTCCCGAGGACTTCACCTCTTTTTAACTGCACAAGCTGCTGCACAGAGTATGATCACCCGTCAGCTTCTCGTGCTTAATGCACAGACAGCTCTTCTTTCCCAGGAGCAGCTCCTGTTTTACTTAAACACTTAAGGAGAAGCCTTGTTCCAGTTCCAGCCTGGCACTGCCCAGTGCCCACCACCTCCTCGGTGTCCCAGAGCGCTGCCACGCACTGCAGACACCGCACCCAGAGCCCTGTGCCAGTCTGTGCTCCGGGAGGGAGGGAGGCACCTGCGGGGTGAGGATGCCCGGGGAGGGAGGGAG
>VZRZ01008593.1:837494-862282 GCA_013398175.1 Climacteris rufus
GGAGGGAGGGACCTGCGGGCTGAGGATGCTCGGGGAGGGAAGGGGGGAGGGAAGGAGGGAGGGACCTGCGGGCTGAGGATGCTCCGGGAGGGAGGAAGGGAGGGACCTGCGGGCTGAGGATGCTCCACAGGGGAGCTCACACCCAGCTCTGGCTCCTCGGGCTCCGCCTCACCCCGCAGCCCTTTCCCTTCCTCCTCCTCCCTGCCCCGATCCTGCTCTCAGCTTTCTGAAGGTTATCTGAACACGGGGATCATCACCTAGAGAATTTTTTTCCCCTCGATAATCAGTATTTTTAAACTGCAGATTATTTGCAGCTTACATGCATGAAAACGGACATGCTGTTGTTTAAAAAACCCTTTTTCAGTAAGATGCATTAGCAAACAAATGTGTATTCATATAAGGAAATTATGATCATTCTTATTTTAGACATAAACCCAGTATTTTATCAAATACAGTTTCATTTAAATTTTACTAATGCTGAATGATTGTGAAAATAATTGGGGCTTTTAAGCCTAAGATATTTACATCCTTATAAAACTATTTTGCTTTAAATCTCGGGCCTGGCATAGAATAAATTTCTACTCTACTTGGTTACAAAAGGTATCAGCTTACCATTTTTTCTTCTGGGTACAACAATTTCAAGACAAAATTAGGTTGCATTAAGAGCAAGGCTCAAATTACTTTAAAAGGCAAGGAAAGTGACACATTTCACAGCCTCATGTAATCTTTTTTCCTATGAGTTAACTTTTTTCTTAAACCAGTTTCTTCCTAAATAAGACACGGACATTTTTCATCTCTCCTTTGTGTACGTAAGAACACCACCAAACTGGATACACTCACAAAATGCCGCCTTTCCTTAGTGACATTTCTTTAAAGTGACATTTTTTCATGGCATGGCCCTAAAAAGCAATCATATAATCTAGAAAATATGCCATATTTGCAAACTCTTTTGCTCCACTTGCTTCATGGAAAGGAAAAGAGCCCTATTTTCCACAGGCGGCTGTGGTTTCCATGTCACTGAAGGGCACAGAGCTTGGCTGTACACCCAAGCCCTGAGTCATCAGGACTGCACTTGGCTGCAGAAAGCCATTTTTTGTTAGATCCACATGTGATTGACACAGACCAACAATCTTGGGTAGAGGGCTCATGCTAATCAGCCACATACACAAACAAGAGCGCTCAACCCACACAAGTTTATCCAATTTGCATGGCCCAGAAAATAGCTTTTCATATCCAGAATGTTGATTTTTAAGACTACTAACTATTTCTTCTTTTTATTTTCACAGTGGCTCAAGAGCCACGTTTATGTCCCTGCGATGAAACACCAAGGAAGCTTTCATTTAACAAACCCATCTTATTTAATACCAGGACTTTAGCATCATTTGATTGATGAGGGCATCTCATTAAAAATGTGTATATGCCTGAAGTTACCTAAGATTATGACAAATTTTGAAAATCTATCTGTTGTTCATATCCTAAACTTCCCTGTATTTGAATAATAGTGAAAGCATCAGTTGAAAGGTTAATGCTGCATCAAAAGGAAGAGCATTTGTTACACTGAGATGGATCATCAAAAGCAGCACTTGGCTGCTGTTTTATCCAGAAAACGTTATCTCCTAAATGAGGATCGTGTACACGTTTTAATTCAGTAAGTGAAAAAAAATTAGGTTATCTTGAATTGAAAGAAGAGGTACATATCACCATGCACATTGAAAACTTACAGATTTTTTCAATACAGTAAGTTACAGGAGTCTGCAGGGCTTCTCCAGCATTTTATAATTATTTAGGATACAGTAAGAGGTATTTACCCTTGCAGCTACCAAAAAATCTTACAAATAGTGTTCATTTTCCAAAGGAAGGGTATCACTAAATTAAGTGTCATGAAGGAATAGTTTGCACAGAAGCACTGAAGCAGTCTGAGCCAGAAAGTTTAACTGAACTCTCAGCTTTAGTTAAACTATGCCAGAAATAAATGGGAATAAACAGACAGATTAGGAAAAGAAGGCAGAAGAAAGTAGTAGGAGTCGTTACCATAATCTTCACTTGAGGAATGGGGCAAATGTAAACTCAAAGGGTTTCTGTGTGTAACAGAGACTATAAAAGGAAGACTGTTTGGTACTAAATCTGCTTTGTGGAGGCTTCTGAAGAAAAATATCACACTAGCCATCCAAAAACTTTACACCTTGTCTGTGAACAGGTTTGGTCCAAGGAAGAGAAAAAAAGAAACCCCTAAACTTCCCCCAGAGCTTGGAAACTGGGGCCTTTTGAGTTGCTAACTTTGCAGGAAAATTGAACAATGGTAGAAAGATCAGAGCAAACACCATTTTTCCTGCCAGACTCTCAGCAATGGCCCCAGGAGCTCAGCCTTTGCCACAGGATAAGAGATCTCTGTGGCAGCACAGTCGCCTCCTTTCACTGCTTGAGCCCAGGAACCACAAGGGCCCTGCAGAGGGGGAAACCTCAAGCTGGCAGTGTCTAATTTGGTTTTGTTTATGTTCCTATGTTCCCTATTGATCTGCACAGGGCTCAGAATCAACAGCAAAGACCAGCAGTCTCCCCAGTATGCACTGCAGAGGCAAAATCATCTCAGAATATTATTTCCTTCTCCAAATCAGAAGCAACAATCAGATCCAGCAGCCAGCACTGCTGGAAGTGGCCTCAAAGTCCACTTGTTACAAGGCTTTGCACAGAGATCAGTGTGTCTCAGTTTGGTGCTCCAGGCTGGGCTTTCTGTCGGACACAGCAGAGGGCCTTTGAATCTTTGAATGAAGTGGAACAGGCAGTGTTCATTAAGGTAGTACATCAATCCCATAATGAGGTGAAACAGGCTCTCAGTAGAACAAATCTAATGGGGAGGAGAGAGAGCTGAAGAAAAACAATGGTGAAAATAATCTTGTGGGATCTGCTTAACCTTCAAGTGACTATTGCCAGAATCCCTAACTAACAGATACACAGACTGCAAAACAAGGCATGAGTGTCTATCCTTTAATGAAGACAGGGATTGAACAGCTTGAACACGCCAAATGATAAATATTTGACAGTCACTGAGACATGCCCAACTAGAGAAGCCTTCATAAGCTCTTCAGGAGACTACAAAGTGCACAATATCACGCCTCTTAGACCCTTAACAGCCTTCTGTAAATTCCAATACAGAAGGTACAGCACATCCAGCTGTTAGAAAAGCCCCTTTGCATTTGCTTACATGGAAAACAAATCAGTTAAGAACGGCAAACCAAAAGATACTGCTTGCTGATTTTCCATCAGATACTTGTGGACTACCCCATATCTGTGACCCAGCAGCACGTCCACCAAAAAATGCATGACATTTTGGAAGGTCTTTCCTTTCTAAATAAGGATAGTGCAGGTTTCAATGCTGTCAGCTAAATTTGCAGGATACAGGTGTTGGTTATTCTTTAAAACAAGAGCCCCTCATACACAGCATACCCCCACATGTTTCAGCCTACAGAGAAATCAGACCTGTACGGACCACATTGACTTTATGAAGCCCCTGGAGCCCATAATCCTTCTCTTGTCCCATAAACAGAAATTCATTCATCACTGAACAGAACACTAGCACCAGATAACATGCTTTTCAAGCACATGGTATGTGCATTTCCAGCCAGCATGTCCCTGTGGTGTGGCCATCATTTAACAGATGAATGCCCAGTATTTGCTTGTGAACTGGGATACTTCACATTATGGAATAACAAATGGACTTTAGCCCCTTCAGAAAAGAGAGCAATGAAATACTAGAACAGTTTAACTAGTCCATAGTTTGCTGCCTGTGGGTATCCAACATCCATGAAAGCATGGACACACGATGCTGCAGCCTTGCTCCAAGTCAAGGCTCAGCACTAACCTGAGCTGTACACAGAGCTGCTGAAAGCAATTCTCCTCCCCCAGTCATGTGTTGTGTATTCAGATTCAGAGGCACTGATTTATAGTATTGTAATCTTTTTTATTTGTTCTTTTTCCATTAAAGTTTGTTCTCAATGCTAACAGCACTTTATTTTCAAGACAGTGGCAACGTAGGGTAGCTTGCACAGTGCACGGCTTGGCACGATCAATTCCCACGCTTTCAGCACTGCCAGGAACAAGTGCTGTGGCTAACTAGCCAGCAGAGATCTCTGTTAGTAGCTGGAAAAACCTACCACACACAACTGCTCTCCAATAAAAGATCAAGGCAGCTATCAAAGAGAGACTGCATCACTTTATTGCAGCAACAACCTTTCCCATGACTGATGTTTCATCCACACCTTCAAAGAACACTCTCAAATAATGAATTTCCTTGTGCTACAAAATACTTGTTTTGTTCATTCCTAGAAGTTAGAAGTGAAAGGAAATATCAAAACAGACCAAAGATTTTGGAATCACATTCTGACTTCAAAGGGGCATTTGTATGTTGATAACTTCTGTAACAGTAAAAAAACTACAAACAGCAGGAGGCTGGAAAGAGAGATAATTCTGGTGACAGACTGCAGAGTAAACAAATAAAAATTAAGCAGATATATTTTTCATGTTTCTTTAAACCAAAGATTCATCTTTGTTTGTTATCACCTCTATGAAGGATTAATCATAACAGAAATTGCATCCTGTCATCAAAGTAAGGAAATAATAGAATTGAGAGGACAGACAAGAGAAACAGACGCCATCAGCATTTTAATAGAGCTTTAAAAATCCCATGAGAAAAAAAGTACTGGTAGATAACATACGGTTTCACTTCAAAGATTCAAATACTGGCATTAAAAACAAGCAAGGAGAGGATGTCCTATAACATGGAGTATTTTTGTTGGAATAGTCAGTAATACACGGCAAGTGGCATAAGCCTCATCAGTACTTCCAAAGTAGGATCTCTTCTTTACCTATGCAAGGCAGTGCACAGAGGCTGGAGGTGGTAAAAGAAGCAATCAGTTGTTTTAGTAGTGTTTGGTTCAAGCTAAGTCACCAATTTAAAAAAAAAAAAGCACTTTTCTATATATCTGTTGTCCAGGTGATGTTTCTCTGAGACCTAATCTGCTAACTTTGTGGACAAAAACAAGCTTTTACTACTGTTAGCCCTGAAAAACCAATTTAACCATGGCTGAGGGAGCTGGAATTTTTATTACTGGCAATGAAGTAAGATTCAGACAGAAAACAGATTGATTGTCAAACTCAAATGTGGGAGTTAGAAATATTGGCTGTTAAAAAAATCACCTTTTGACTTGTAAACTGAGCAAAATTTTATCTGAAAGAGACTGACAGAGAACAAGTGCAGAACCTCCTGCTGTCACTTTTACCTCTGGGAACAATTCTGCTGTAGGGTAACAACCCTCTGGCCTCTTCCCTTTCTGCCAGCCTGCATCCACCACTCACACATACAACTGGAGGAGCAAGCTGAAGAGTGCTACAGAGCTCCAAGTATCCCTGAGGTATGTCAACATCACACTCAAAGAGGTGAGAGATGTTGAAGAAAACGTGTGCAGCTTCCTGGGTGGCTGGAGCTCTGCCCTGCTACACTCTGGGCTCTGCCACTGCCCTGCTGGACAGATTTTCCCATCTTCACAACACCAGAAAGTGCAAGCCTGGAAAAACCCTTTACAGACTTGCTGTAAGATTCCTGCACACCGAACTCCCCAACCCTTGGGATTTATTCTGCTCCTGACAGGAACTGGAGTCCTTATTGCCCTGCTGGGGACTTGCTGTCCGGTGCTGTGCCACAGTCAGTCTCTCTCAGGCTGTGCTGAACAAAAAGGGCAGCTCTGGACTCCTTCCTCATCTTGTTAAAGGCTTGTTCCCCTCAGCTTTTTGTGAGGGGACCTACCAGCAGGATGCAGGGTGCTGAGTATCAAAGATACTCTGACTCAGTTTGCTCGAGGGCTGGGAGCACTGGAGCTGTTCCCCCACAGTACCCTGCACACACCAGTGCTGATGCTCACACAGCTCTCCTCCTGCTGTTGCCCGGGCTGGCCTGGTCATTCAAACTAATTCATGTTTTTCTGGGTGTTATTGCTCCACCTCTGTCCATTAGATACACCAAGAAATTTCTTTACTGGTTCATGTGAAGAGGATGAATCAAATTGGAAAAAGCAAATCCCGTGAATACAATCCTCTACACCTGGATGCAAGATGAGTCTCTCCTGTCTCCTTGAAAACAAAATAATGTTGCCACTTGGCCCATATCAAAACCTCCTTCTATATCCAGGAAACAGTTATTTAATCTCTGCACAGCATAAGAGTGAGCCAAGAACAGGAGCTCATGGCAATCTTTTATGTATCTGACTTAATCCCAATTTAATAATTTAAACCCTAAATAAATAACCTTTTCTTTTTCCCAGGGCATTGAGCCACTTTAAGGTCAGCATTCTGTTCCAGGAGGAGTTGCCAGTGTCCCTAACTCATCCTTTAGGGACTCCTTTCTCAGAATATATGTGGACATTGCCCATTTCACCAGGGAAGAAAAAATTGTTATGGGAAGCTAAATCCCAGCTTAGGCCATATCACTTGAGACCAAGCTTTTGGATATCTTCCTATTAAGATATATTTCAGGTGATTCTAGCACTTGCCTTAGAATATGAGATCTTATCAAAGAAACCCTAAGTTTTAAAATTTTTAATGTTTGTTTCTTTTCTAACTACTAGACCTAGCATCTCAAGTACAGGGGCTGCCCTGGGATCCAGCTGTGCCAAGGCTCCCACAGCCACTGGCCAGCAGAGCCCCCAAAAGGAAGGCAAAGGCAGGAAGGAAGCACAGAGGACTGTCCAGCCAACATCAGACAGGAGCACTGGGAATGCTGGGGGGTTAACTGGTCACCTGGTTTTGTTTCTGAAGGAATCTTTGCCACTGTTTTTTTCATCTAGTTCTGGTTTCATATGTTCTCAAGAGACACCCAGTACAGCAGTCACAAAAAAAAAAAGAAAAAGTATTTGGTTTAACATGTCAGAATACATTTTATTCCTACAGACCTGTTCATTTCCCTCAGGGGAAATCACTTTCTAAGTGGAGCTCACTCCAGCTCCTCATGTCCTGCCCAGGGTGGGCTCCCCTGCTGCCCCCCTCACAGGCACCACTCTGCTGCCCCCAGCCAGGACATCTCTGCTCACTGTGGGCACCACTGGCACCATCAGAGGCAGAAAACAACCCCACAGAGCCAGCTTGGGCTGTCCTGATGCTTTCACCTCTTCTACTTTAAGGCATCAGAGATTAAAATTCATTCAAAATATATTTAATTATAAAATTATAGCCATGCAAATACATGGAAATGTGCAATGCATTCTTTTGATAGAATAAGACTTTTTTCCTTCAGCTGATAACTTCAGTTTGACGGCTTTAGTGTTAATTTTCTTTTTTTACTGTAAATATCAGGGACACTGGATACCACTGC
Organism: Climacteris rufus; assembly: GCA_013398175.1. Taxonomy (NCBI): domain Eukaryota; kingdom Metazoa; phylum Chordata; class Aves; order Passeriformes; family Climacteridae; genus Climacteris; species Climacteris rufus. The sequence goes on from VZRZ01008593.1 coordinate 844,855, forward strand.
TATCATTAATTATGCCAGCAGACAAACAAGTCGTCTGTTTCTGAACTACATTACTACTAATTGCACAAGCAACTCTCGCAGTCTCCTTATGCATAAAGGAGTTCATGTCTTTTTATAAAAAGTGTATGTCATTACAGAGAGTGAATTGACAGAGAGTTCACTTCTTGACACCATAATCACTGGCTGTATTTTATTTTTACATTTGCACTGTGTAAGCACTGAAGTGTACAACAGCCCTATAAACAGACAGGAAAATATGATCCCTGTCCCAGTGAGTTTGCATTCCAAGATAGGATTTCTTGTTAGCACTAATTCTTTCCACTTTCTTGGAGTGATTATCAAAAACAATTACAAAGACCTGTACAAACTGTGTGTGCTGCCGCCTGCTAACACAAATAAGATGTATCATCACTTGGGTTTTTTTCCTAAATCCATTTTCCACAATGCAGTATGACCCTCTCCTCTCTACCCTCCTCAGCAACACACTTGGAACATGAGTTACCCAACTGAGCTGAATACACCAAACTCCCAAGCACAGCCAGTCATTCCTGAACATTAGCAATGGCATCTGAAATGCTGAAGCTACTGGAATGAGAAACAATTTTCAGATATTGTATATATATTTTTACTTTTTTTTTAAATTATTAAGCTTTTGAGTAGCACGTTGCTTCAGCAAACTTACGTATAATTTGTATGGGGGGGAAGGTGGGGGAACCCACATTAAAATAAATTACCACAGCTCAAGTCACAGGAAAAAAAATGCTATAATTTAGACAAAGCTAAATGAGAAATTTTAACCTAAAACCTACGTGCAGTCCTTGCACCACAATTGCTTATCTGTCACAAAGCAGGCAAGCTACACAACAGCCTTGACTGACCATTATATATCATTCAAAGTTAATATTTTTCTCTTTGACCATCTTACCTTCCTTTATCTTCCTGCCTGAGTGCAGAGACCCACAAGACACTAAGTAAAATATCATTCTAGATCCTTGCCAGTCTTTGCACAATGTGATCAGTCTCAAGGATTTTTAAAAGAGGAATCTGGTGGTTGTAAAACCATGGCTGAAAACACTGAAGGCCTTTCCCAGACAAGTCTCTTTGCTTATCTGTGCTACATCTGCTGCTGCTGTCTAAGTTTCTTGGGGGTAATTTCTAATTCTGTGATGCTAATCTTCACTTGCAAAGGAGTTGTAAAGTTTAGAAGTACATACTTAGTAGCCCTAAAAAGATCCTACTTTACTAAGAGCAGTTAAAATCAAGCAATTACTTTCTCTAAAAAGAGAGGTATTTGCAAAAACGAGGAAGTGCTGGCCCAAAGATGCAAGTCCCAAGTGTGAAACAACATGTGAGTGACGTGAAAACAGGCAAGGGACTCCTGATCCCAGGGCATATGAGGACGGTGGGACCACAGAGACTGAGCTTGCTTAGTTTCTGGTTGGAGGGTGTTTACCCTGAAAATACCAGCAAATGCATGATCTGTGGAACAACATTGTCATAAGCTTCAGAAATTTAGCAGCCTAATGTTTATAGAGGGCAACACATTTTGGAAGGATGCTATAAAAAAGGCAAAGAAAATTTAAAGAACAAAAAATAAAATATGCACAGTAATTAGATTTTATGTTTATTTTCAATGGACTGAACTGGAAGACGATGAAGTGTAAAAGAAATGACTGCTGAGGTTCAACAGAGGTTCCCCACAACACACAAACCTATCAACTGCCTACATAAAGATAATGTATCAATACAGGCTAGCACATTTTTGTGTTAAGCCTAACTTTACAGACTATTGTTTTCAAAATTACAAATTTATATAAATTACTTCATTTTGGTATATCTTTTCTGTGTATCTGCACTTGCCTGTTTGTTGTATTAATGAAGACCATTACCACTGCAGTCCCTGACACACAGGTGACTTCAAACAGGCTATAAAGTCTTGTCTGGCACCAGGTTCTCCACATCTGCAGGGCTCATTCAGCTGTGCTCTACCATGCACATATGCTGGATGTGGCACCAGGAGACCTCACGAGGATCAGCCAGCATGGATCACCCTCTGGCTTTTGGTTGTGATCTATCAGACAGGTAAAGAGTACTCAAAAGCAGCTAAAGAAATAACAGGTCTGAGAAAATCAGCTTTTCCATTAACCCTGTGGGTTTCATGCCTCAGCTTGGCTCCAGAAACTGAGGACAGAGACAGGAGCAAGAAGCTTCAACTTCAAGTTCAGCACATGGCTCTGGTTTACCCGCACAATACCACTTAAATGAAATATCACCCCAATATCAGGGCAATCAAGATGAGAGTCAGGTCTCTCAGTGTATCCACAGAACTCTCAAGAAAACCAAGAGGGTCAGCTTATGGCCCAAAAGCTGCAGAGCAGGGAGTTCCTGGATGAACTCTGTGAGCAAGGCAGCACTCGTGGGTCACCTTGCAGTAATGGTCACCAACTCTGCAAGTGCAAGAAAGAATGGGTATTAAACATCCAAAAGAACAGTTAATTACATTAGAGACACAATGAACGTGACCCTATGAAAAAAAATGGGAATTATGGCAGCTGTTGGGAATGTATCTGGAGGAAAAGTGACAATTTCTTCCACTCAGTCCTTGTCAAATAGGAAGCTGCCACAAAACCAGACTGAGCTGCAATACTTTGGGAAGCCATTGTAAAATCCCTGGCAAAGAGAAAAATCAATTTCCATTTCAGATCAAAGTTCAGTTTGATCACAACTATTCGTGCAGATATTCCCTTTACACAGCAAGTATCTGAACTGACATGGTACAAAAATAGATGAAAAATGTCTCATTTTTATTATGAAATTGTGTCAGCACCAGCTGAATCACACAGGACTAGGAGTCCATATTTAGTGTCATTTATGACATTTTCTGTCCATAGTTAAATAACTAAAATTCATGTCCACAAATTATAATCAAGCAATTTACACATAAACTGATTATTTATGTTCTGTGCTATGAAAACCAAAACTATTCTTCCCCACAATATTACTTCTTTCTGTTAAGCAACACAAGAACACACCTACAATTAAAATGTCAGTACAGAAAACATTTTAAGCATAGAACAGCACTGCAGCTTTGAAAGCTTACCGAAAGATGAAAAATCATTTTTCTAGTACAGCAGATTAGTAATAAGTTTACTGCATTTTAGCTGAAGTTAGGGAAAAAATATTGGTTTGTTTATTTGTGTTTGTGTACACATCTATGAAAACACTCCTCTAATATCAGATTGATTTATAATAATGGCCTTTTTAAGGGCTATTGACCTTGCAGATGATTAAGAGTACACTGTGTGTACTAAATAAAGATTTTCAGGGAGACATCTGTTTATTAGCCATGCCTCTTTGTAAGCAAGATTCTAAGATAGTGTCCTATGCCAGAGGGTGGGAAGAAGCTAGACCTTCCTCAAAGACCTTCACCCAACAAAAGTACTTCATTAAAAAAAGCATTGAGAGGAGCTGATATCAGTTTTATCAGTGAGAGGACATGTCCTATTTGTGAGCCCCAAAAATTACATATACATGCATTTATGAGCTTTAGAAACACACAAATGGCAGTAGGAGGTAGAAGACAGTGGCAAAAAGAAGAAAAGTGGCTGCAGGAAGAAACCTCTGCTATGTGTGACTGAACAAGTTAAAGAAAAACTACAGACCACCACGGGTGACAAAGTAAGAAGGTTAAGCAGAAACAGGCTGTCAAATGTGGGTTTTATTGCAGAAGCACCTGTGGTGTGACAACACTTCTATCACAAATTGCCACAATTTGGCATTACAATCAAATTGTCACCAAATCTCACCTGATAATTCAGTATCTTCCATACTTATTTTGTGTATTATTATATGTATTTGTCCCATACTCAAACATAAATCTGGAACAGTCTCGCAAGATAATTATTAACATTAAGTCGGTTGTAAACAATGCAATTAATTAACTTAGACTTCAACTTTTCTTTAATAACCTGAAGTCACAGAATGCAGAGCCACTTGCAGCTTGTTCTGAAGAGCAGTGTCCTATAGCAAAAGGCAAACAAACAGCAACAGAGGACAAAGGCCATTAACAATCATTCATTTGTCCTAATTCAAGGACTGTTCTCCTCTCTGTTTGTTCTACTGCCTGGTCTAGACTACAAAGTCTTGCTGACAAAAAATGCCTTTTCATCCCAAAGGTTTGCAAATATTCACACTACAATTTCACACCTTAGCCAAACTATTTCCTGCTAAATCTGTCTGTCCAAAAGAGGAAAAATTTCAAAAAAGCACCAGTGTGGTGGCAGCATTCAGAATGCTTGCAGAGTTCCTCGGAGCTCTCACTGCTACCAGTTCTGGTTGCAAAAGCATCATAAAAGAAGGCAAGTGGCTCACAGGCATCAGCTGCCAGAAACTATTACAGTCCAAAGGCTCAACAAGGAGCAAAAGGCTCCATGTGCTCTCACTTCACTTCCATTTCATTTGCACAGTCCTAAATTCCTGGCATAGGTATAACACAAATGTCTTGGGAAACTTTCTTACTGCAAATTGAGCTAACATTAGCAAAACTGGTTTTGCTGGTGTACTTTATACCAGTTCCTCAGCTGAAACAAGCTATTCTAACAAAAGCATGTTTCCTCCTATCTGCTAATCACTCTGTTATGGATACATAACAGAGATTTTTCCAATATAAAATATAATTAAAACCCCAAATCATTCACTGATATTTCTAATCTAGCTAACATTCCTCATACAGTCCTTGACTCTATTAAGACTTTGCTTAAATGTGTCCTAAGTATAGTTCCATAAGTCAAGAAACACAGGAAAGCCTTCTATTGTGGAAAAAGCTATACCATCATATTTGTATTCTTAAATGGCCTAAACTATGCTGCAACAAGCACAGCAGTATCAGTATTGCTGCAATGAGAGCAGGACTTTACCCTACTTAGGTCGGTAAGAAATCGTCAGCATGAAGAACAGACCATTGCAAGACTGAAATTGGAGGTAAGAGGAGCTGCCTCAGCACCTAAGAGCCCAAACATCTGTTTCAGTAACATGTGATGGGTCCTTTCAGGGTCATGGGCAGAGGAGGTTTGCAAATGTCTTTGCAAGAGTATTTATTCTCTTTCTCCAAGGACAAATTGGAGAAACACAGCTAACTGAACTGCAGTCTCCACTGCCTTCAGCAGGTGTTTTAGTAGTGCTCAGACTACACTTTCTATACTATCAGAGAAAGGGAGGCAGGACAATGCACAAAAATACAGGTTAATTATTTTATAAAGAAACAGATAACAATTAAAAGAATTGCACATGTATTTTTTTTTAAGTGAAAAAAAATCTTCAATCTGTATCACACAGGAGCCGCAATTCACTGTCTGTTTTAAAGTGCTTATTCTTTTTAACTATCTAAAAATGGAAAAAAACCCTGTGAACCTCCCCAACATGCTGGGACAGCCAGGGGCTTTCTTTAAACACTTTGCAAAATAGCACTTTCTCTTACCACACAAGTTCTTAATTTCTCGGTTCAGAAAAGCGCCCAGCACTTTCCTACAGCGCATAACTGGGCAGCTCCAGAGCCTGCTTCTTCACACAACATCTTTCAAAGATGACTGTTAACTAAACTTGGCTTAATTAAGTTGACAATTTCACAGCTACTTTGAACAGCTCATTAACTGCAGGCTACAGCTTCTTTGCAGCCAAGGCTCCACAATACATCATAACAGTGAACCTGCTGACAGGAGCTACAACTTCCAACTCATGTTTCAAGAGATCAGATTTATTTCTGAAGTCCTGCTTCTTCTAAAACCAGTTCAGGTCTCCTTTAACAGATACTGAAAATACTTTGCTCTGCAGTACAGGGCTACACATCACTGCAGATAAACCCTGCCTGTTACAGGCAATGCTGTTTTACGTGGGCTGCCAGGCTGATAGTGGTGCTGGGGCAAGGACAGGTGGCTGTGGCTGAGCTGCCACAGTTGAGGGTTTACTCAGTCAGGGGGTTGTATTCTACCTAAATTAACCACAAACTAATTGGCAGACATCCTATACATATGTATACAGCCCTTGGGCAGTCTGCTCATGTCTGTTCTAGGACAAAAGTACCTGTAGTTACAGCAATCAATTAATGTGCATTTAAGAACTTGTGTTTAAACAAATTACTACTGCTGGCCTCAGACCTTTCCTCAGTGCAGAGGTCAAGGTTTCCCAAACCTAACTCAGACTCTTAAAGATATGAAGACCTCCTGCAGCACCCAGCAAAAGCACAGGGGCAATGCTGTTAGCCATAATCCCTTTACCCTGGCAATCCTCTGCCATGCTTTTTTCCTCTACATGATTGTTTTATCGGTTTACCTTAAAAATCTATTGTAGGATGGGCTAAAGGACCCTCCTTTAGAAGAATCTCTTAGAAATCCCTGCTGTCTTGGGACCCTCTGATGTTGGGAAAGATGTCAAAAAAATGCCAAGCTCTTCACCCACATCCATTTCTATGCAAAATGGAGGGAAAATAAGAGAAAAAAGAGCACAACAATAAGGTACTATACAAATCCTTGTACCTCTTACAAAGTGGCAGGAAGTAATAGTAGTCAAGCATTTCAAGATTCCCAGGTAATATTTCACATGAGTATTTACTGAGTGTATTGTTACAGGGGTAAGAGGAAACCAGATCCCAAAGCAGTCAGAGCGATTGGCAGCAGCCAGGGAAGCGCTGCTCTGCTCTCAGGTGTGCCCAACACAACTCAGCTCCTGCTACCTTTGTCCTGGAATGGAACAGCCCTGGCACAGCAAACCCTAACAAGTGGATACAACCAGATACTTCTCTGATCAGTCAGCTGGAATGCCAGGCAGCTGGGGAAAAATGTAAGGGACCATTGACCAAAAGTATTGGGTTTCCTCACAGGGGTTGATAGTTCTTCTCTGCAGGTCATCCGTGGCGAAAGGGTCAAGAGACCACATGGCCTCATTGCTAAACACACACTCTAGAAAACAACTGACTGAGGAAGACAGTGTTCTTATTCCAACTGATGATGGAAGAATTTATGAGATTTCTCAGTTTTTTAGGACAAATCACTTTTCCATAACTAGGTAAAGATCCCTTTGGAGACAACTGTGACTTCTGCAACTAAACCATACCTCATGGAGACCTCTGAGTCAAGTGCTGGACCCCACCACTCACACTCTATACTGGCCCTCTGGTCTTGATTTAATTTCGGACAGAGCAGAGCATCAGATTAGGGAGGCATCTCCTAACCCACGTAACTCCTGTGCACACAATAAAAGGTTGAAAATCACATCTTCCTCTTAACACCTACAGCCTGCACTTCTTAGCACAGCTCAAAGGCTCTCAGATGAAACGGAGGAAAAGATTGCCATTACCTGATCCTACACCAGGTCTATTTCATTTCCATAGTCCTTAAAATTCTCTGGTCTGCTTAGACTTTGTATACCAACCAAGCAAGTTTACCTCACAAAGCAAAAGCTACCCCATGAACAGTTTCCCACAACCTTAGCAGAGCACAAGAGTATCTGCAGAAACAAATACATCAACCATTCACACTGGTGGCGTTACAGTGATAAGTATGTGCTAACCCTGGTTTGGAAACCAATTCTCCATTCACAAATTCTACTTGAGTACAGTTTTTTTATTGCACTTGTCAACCAAGTTTTAAGGACAAAAAACTAAAATACCAGTATCATATTACGTGCCAAAATGGTGAAAAATGAGAAGTAAATGAGTATGCTCAGACTAAAGCCAGATGGGGAACATGAAGTACTCTCCTCATTTTTGTATCTTCAAACAGATCCCTTGCATCCTTCTCCAAAGCACACTCTGCTGAGGGCTGTTGGAGACAAAGCACTGCACACATGGACACAGCCTGCTCTGAGTGCAACTCTTGTGTCCCTGGGTACATGGTGGCCCTGATCCTGCATGACACGTAATTGAGATCAAGCAGTCAAGTGGAAACAGGCAGCAAGTTGGCCAAGGAGCCACACACTATCCAGAGGAAGTCTGGATCACTGCTGCATCACTGCTCACAGAATGATCCTTGGATGCCAGGGAAGAACGACACAGGTACAAATATGTAGGGGAAAATAATTCCTTTGAATGCTTAGAAATTCAAAGTTTTAACTTTGTGAGTCACCACTGTCAGAGTTATTCTACCTGAAGCCACAGCAACAACTCTTGAGCCCACAGATCTTAATGGAGTTGAAAGACTCTCATTTTAGTAAGAATTTTGGCTCACCAATAAATCTCTTCAGTATTTGAAAATAATGCTTTACATTGGTTTGAAAAATAAAATGCTGATATCTTGTCAGCAATCCTAGTGCCATCCACACTTCAGTACAAGCTCTGGATTGCAGTATTTATAGACATACATCCTGGTACTCACCCTATGCTGAAATATTTATCTTTGAGTTAAAACTCATGGAAAAGTGCAGCTTTTACCAGGCAGTTAAATTGTTTGCAGGACACATCACTTCTGCTTCAAGTTACCAAAGTAATAGGTGTGGTTGTCCTCAACCATTTGTGGAATTTCTCACCAAACTTAGGGAAAGTTATGAAGGAAAAAAAAAAAAAAAAGAAAACAACCTAAAAAACTGGAAGGAAGAGCAGACAGAATTCTAAAATTAATACAATTCTGCAAAATAGTCACCTCAGCTCAAACTGATCTTGACTCGCCTACATATCACACAGATGTTTGTGCATTTAAAATTGCAATTAAAAACACTGCTGTAAAATAGAGTTATACACATTAGTGTGAGAAGAGATGCAACCTTGATAACTCAGTGTGAATGAGGAACATCTTTCTGATGATGCAAAAGTGTAGATACTCCTAAACACAGGAAGATTGTATTCAATGCAGAGTAAGGTTCTTGTGTTGTGCTTTAATTAACAAATAAGCACTTTTTTTCAAACAAGATTCTTATAGAGAAGATTGACTTTGCTGATCACTTGCTGAGGTTGTTTGTCTGATTAAATTTTATTAGAGATAACAAAACCTCAGACTCAAAGTCAGAACATGATAGTAAATGTGTAACTTTAAAAATAAGTTGTCTTTTAGTGGCAAGTAAGATGGGGCCTTGTAAAGTTTCCACCGCATCCCAGCAGGGAGCTAAAGGTCACTCCTAACTCAAAAGGAAAACAATGGGAAGTACAGGATGCCATTCTTTCACATTTGCCCAGTGATTCTGTGTTTTCTTTGTGTGCATTTACTTAGGAAACTGGGAAATCTAAAACACAGTGAAAAGAGTTCAGTGTTACCATTTTCCCCTTAACAGGATCAGTAATCAGTTCATGTCACTATCTAAAATGTTTGATTTATAAAGGAAACTACATCTCACTTCAAAAAGGCATATAAAATGTTTGGTTTCCTATGCAACTTTCAAATTACCATGTGAAATAATTCTGCTTTTGCAAATAAAAATAAAAAATTGAATTCTCATTTCCAATAAAGAAACAGGCACATCTTAAATCTGTTAAAATATTATTTAACAAACAGAATAATATATATATTTCCAGATTTTTTTTAAAAATCCTTGAAATAGTATCAATTTGGTTCAGAAATGAAAGACCTGTCTGGCCCACAAAGGGATTTTCTTTACACCAAAAAAATATATGTCATCCTAATTTCTAGTGCTCAAAAATTGTCTGTCTGTAATAAAGTGACAGAACCAAAAGCCACATTTCTTCCTACTCGAAACAAAGATGGGAATCCTAATTTGAGTCCCTCATACTAGAATCAGAGTCTTTTTCATGAGCAACATTTTATTCCCAAAACTGCTTTTCAATCTTGACTATTCCATTTTCATTCCAAGTTCTTCTGCTGTGCAAGGACATTAACTCTCTACATCTATATGCAGACAACCTTCAAACATTTAAAACGCTATCAAAAGCCATCTCAAATAACATTGTCTACCACGTTCAAATTAGATATAACCTAATTTATGTCAACACATTTCCACGTCACAAAGCAGGTTCTAGCCTTCTGCCTTTCTCCTGGAACAAAGCCACACATGTGGGAGCTGGCTTACAGGATGCTAAGCTTTTTGCTTTCAGCACAGTGACAGAGTTACAGATTTTACAAGGAAGAAAAGAAAAGGGCCTGGGAGTTTGATTTGAGGCCAGCAGTACAACCCATAGTAAAAGAGGACAGTCTGGAAGAATGCACAAATTAGAGACTCCACTATTTAATTTCACAGTGTGTGTAACAACATCATTTATTACATTTTGGCCCTAACAGGGATATCAAGAAAAAAACCTAAAAGGGGCTGTATGCCGAAATCTTTTTGCAAAGCAAAGGACTTTAACACCACTTCCTTGATGCCTTTGAAAACTTAAAAATCTGACTCTGGGCAATAAAACTATTTAGTATGTCATGCACATTAAAGCTATTCAATTTGTATCTTGTCATCCTGTGCCAATTGAAATTATATTTAAAGGATGATACCTAGTTATTTTACCAAAAGAACAGACAGCAAAGTGTAGAATGTCACAGGGCCAAGCAAATTCCTACTGAATCTCCACTGGGTGAATGGGTCTGGTATACAAAACACTGCAATTCACGTGGAAAACTGAGCTTTGGACATGGAATCACACTCTATGTGCAACCTTGGAAACGTTGCTAACAATGTTTCAATTCCATCCATGGCTGGTAAAGCAGTTTATAGTGTGGGCATATTATATCCATACACACCACCAAAATAGAACACAATGCTAAATTGTTCTCCTACGTGTGCAGGTGCTTCTGTGGCCCCCGATAAAATGACAACTTACGTAAATCTTGTATTGAAACTATTTCACCTTGAGGCCAGTCTGCTCATTATCGTATTTGCTTTAAAGTTTCTTTCACTTTTTGCTGAGAGCTAATAAAAGCTTACGCTGTCCATATCTTGAAATATTTATTTCCTCTTTGAGGACTCATTTGAAAGTCAGTTGATATTCCAACTGCTCAAAAAGTGGAATATTTTCAGTGTATTGTTACTATTGCTTAAGTAACCCAATTCTGGAGTCCTTTCTCAATGTGACAGCCAAGAGAGGTGAACAAACGTTCATATAATAACTAAAACAAAACAGCAATTTATCACTGTTGCTAGTGGCGACTGCTGGATATAACAATTTCAATGGATGTTAAAAATAATTCTCATTCAAATACCTCTCCCTTTCTTGACATGGACGTTTACTTGAACGTGACAAACAAATATCAAGGCATGCAAAATGGAAAGCAAACCAGTTTCCAAACAGTATTTTTTTCTAGGTTTCAAATGAACCATGAACAACATTCTTAAGACATTCTTTGTGGTCACATAGATTGTAAGCATCTTCTAGTCTACAATTCATTGAATGAGAAGTATTTGCAAGCTGGTGTAACCATTTCACATTTTTAATTTATATTTAAACTTAGCATTTTGGATTTGAAATCTGAATTGCTGGTACTTTAAATAGTAAGGCAAAGCTGGCAGCTTGCATTGGAATTTCATACCACATGTAATATTGGGAATGGTAGAAACTCATTAGTACATCACCTCCCGTTATTCTGCCTGGCTGATAAGGACATCCTACAACTAGAAAATGTCTCACTGTGGATGTATTTACACTTCAATCTGAGCCATACATTTAAGAATACAAAGGGTACAACACAGTAAGAGAAATACCAAAAACTGCAGAAATAAAGGTTTGGTTTTAATACTTCCTCTATTGACAGATTCAGGTGGCAGAAAAGGAAAAGCTTAGAACTAAACTACCTCAAACAGCCAAGGAAGAGGCACAAAGCAAGCTCAAACCAGCAACAGTGAAGAACAATGCAAAAGGCAGAAGGAAGTCAGTTCTTGGTGCCTTGCAGATGAATTTACTGCTGAAACTGCTTTCAGCGAAGCTTTTACCAACAGTAAGTACTCAAAAAAGTCAGGGTCTAACCTTGTTTATCTCAGTCACACAATGAATTGCCCTCAGATGCGGTGACATCTTGCATGAGTTGGTTTGAATGACAAGAAGAGGTTCCAATAATAATGCTTTAAAATTTGAAAACACAGCTTATTCTCTCTTAGTAGTGTAGCCATCCATACACTGAGAGTGATTTATAGTTTGGGGTTTTTCCAATTTATGTAACAAGCAACAGGAAATTAAAAAGATAAAAATTAGACTTAAATATAAGCCCAGTCCACATGTTACTACACCACTTCACTTTGTACCACTTAAAAATTAGAATCCCATCCCTTGGAGAAAGGATTCGTGCCTTACAACAAGACATTAAAAGTATCAACAGCATTAAAAGTATCAGTCTGAAAGTCTGGAGCCCTGCAGACTGAGAAAAGTTCACGTATCTCAGCGTGGGAAGGATCCTCCCGGTGGAAGACAGGATCTCTGTACAGGAGAGCTGACGCCAGTGGAAGTGGGAGGGAAATGGGGATGGGAGGTTTGTCGGGGAAATGATTGAGGCCAGCCTCAGTGAGAACAGGGAGGATTCAGGAGAGGGTGGACGCCTCCGTGGAAGCGTGGACAGAAAGTGTGGGAGTATCAAAGCGAGGGAGCGCTCATGTGCTCCAAGGGAAAGGAATTACCAGACAGGGAGGAAAAGAGCAGACGGCTTAATGGACTAAACAACGTGCTGGTAAGTGCTGAAACGAGATCCGCTTCAGCACTGCAGGTACCATACAGCACACAGCCCATGCAGAATTATGCAACGCTGGTTTGCAGGGACTGCAAAATTCACAGGCACTCTCAGGGTCGGAATGCAGAAAACCTGCTGGCTGTAGGGGCACAGATTTAAACCGGCTGCCCCACATCAGCTGATAAATCAAAAGACTATTTCACGTTTGGTCCTTCTGGCTTAGGAGTAATTTTAATTTAAAATAAAGGAAGTTTGGATTTACCCTTTGATCCCCTTGCACCCAAAAGCACATATTTCTGTATTAAATGTACACGACAGGGAGAGTTACACAAGAAAAGAGGAAGGAAATCTTACATACGTAAAAGAATGACAGAGCAAAATCAAGGTGCTACAGTGTATATTAATGCACTGGAAAAGACCCACAGACACACAGGATGTTGGGATAGCATATGATTATGAATATCCAAGCCAAGTTTAAATAAACGTCCATGAAGCCCTTCTGCCTTTCAGCATTTACTCCACTTATGTTACAGATTAAACAGTTATTATTCTAACAGTGTTTAAGTGGGTTTCCATAAATCCACATACCTTTACCACAAATTCAACTACAAAAATATCTGAAAATCATAAGTAATATATATGAAAAAGACAGACTATCACAATTTTGAATCCACTTTCTCGAGACTTTTAGAGTTAAAATAAAAACCAGGGAAACTCTTCTTTGCAACAGTACTGGGTAAGTGTAATTTGATGTTCTTTATGTAGCACTGGATAATGGAACCCCAATCCCTTCATCCAAATCCTGCTCACCTTTCACTAGTACAGGGTTAAGTCTGTGGAGTCGATACATTGAAACTAAAGGGAAGGGCTTTCATGGCTGGTTCACTGTTTAAATATGGCACTTATTCCAAGATGCTCATAATTTTCAAATGAAAGTCACATATGAAAATACTAATTAAGGAGGGAGATACAGGTGCCATAACTTAAAAAGAATCTTCCATTTCTCACATACCATGTTCATATATACCAGAAATAGGTATTATGGCATTTACTCCTGCACACAAACACTTTCAGGATTATTCTGCAAATTTGGGTGGATGAACTTAGGGGTTTGCATACTAGGAAAGAACAGGTAACTTTAGCTACAGTTTATGAATTGATGCAAATCACAAAATATAGTACACTCACACCACACATCCAGAAAATTAACCTCTGCTATTTGATCAGAAGAAAGATATAATAAGACATAAATGCAAAACCAGAAAAAGTTGGGGGTTAATTAGCAATAGTTATAATGCCATTTTACAATTAACATGGGGCTTTTTTCTTTTTACTACACTTTCTAACTTGAAAAATGTCCACTATAGCTAGCAAACTAATTCAATAAACATTATTGCAGTATGTATTATGCATATTTTAATAAACTTAACACTAGTGCCAGCCAAAGTGAAAATATGAGATTTACACACAGGCCAAGTTTTGTTCTTAGCTCTAACACAGCATTCTGTTGGCTTTAGTCTGTGCATATAAAACAATTTAAAGTGCCCTCAAACCAAGTGAAAATATAATTTAGGCAGGTTATTGGCTATTCACAAAAATTCTGGGTGACACCACCAGTGCCCAAAGGACATAAGGTTTGTAGTGTTTTGTGTTTGTGTAAAGGAATCCCCGGGGCCATAAAGGGTGTAATACACACCCTGAGGGATAGCAGTGGTTCTTAGCAGCACCCTAACTCTTACAGTTCTTCCTCAAAGCAAAAATCCTTTCAATTACAAAACAGCACAACATCCTGTCCAATGCTCCTTTTGCCTTCAGGAATTTCAGGCTCCTGCACGTTCTTTTCAATGTTCTCACACTTTATTTCTTTGCAGTGTGAAAGCTGCTCTCCAGTGGTCCCTCACTCTGGCACAGTCTCCGAGACAGCACAGTTATCTCGCACTCTAAGAACTGCAATTCTGATCACACTACACACACCAATGATAAAAGCAGAGAATGAAATACCATGCTGCCTGACAGCTCTACAGAGTGTCAGAGGATTTTGCACACGAAAATAATGCAGATGTGATGTGTCCAACAGATTTTGCATTCAGCTGATCACAAACAGAACTCCATTCTCATTTCTCAAACCCCATCTTTCACAGCACTGTGCTTACAAGTGATGACAAGGGCAAAAAATGTGACCAAGTGATCAAAAACTCAGGGTCAATGAGCTGACAGCATGCATACGAACCAACAGCAACCTATAGTGTCTGCCTGAATTATCCAAACCTAGCAACAAGAATTTGTACAAAGTTCTTGAAGTGAACAACAAAATTGAACAAAATTAAGACAGTTTCCCACACATGCTTCTGGAAACAGGTTTGGGGGGATTTTTCCCCTTAAGCAAGCACACAGAAGACATAGTCACAGAACAAAAATTTTAAGACTAGTTTTGATTTAGATTTTGCAACATGCAATTATAAGCAGTACTGAAAATGCAGCTGGCAAAACAATTGTCAGGATTCTGATAACAACTTAAGCTTGCTTAGTGTGGTTGCTGTGTTAAATATGCCGTGAGCATGTCTATCGCGTGTGAACGGGGCCGTAAAGTTCATTTCCTGTACAGTGTTGTTAACACAAAAATTCGGTTTAGTACAACACCATTCAGCTTCATGTTCTGCCTTAGGTTTTGTTAATTCCTCCTTCAACTCACTACTTACAAAGTGTCTGCTAATTTTCTAGGGTTTTTTTAAACTATGAAACTTACTAAACTACGAACAAATTACTAATCTGAAAGAAAACAATTTCAGTAAATCACCCACATAACTGAAGTAAATTATTCCAAGTCAATGCTCTAGAAGTTGTCTTAGCACCAAGTAAAAATCCTAAGAAAACTACAAATCATTACAGCTTCTGTTAGTCTGCAAAACACTTGACATTCAGCTAGATCTCGCTTGCATCTCAAGCCTGTATCTTGTATTTATTTTTATGTGTATCTCAGTTCTTATCACAGCAACGAGAACAGATCAGCCATGTTATATAATATCCCCAGGGCTGATATGATGTGATTTTTCTTACATTTGCAATTACTCAATCTTACAAAATAAAAATAGTTTCCAGGAAAAGAAGCAAAGATATAATCTAAACCTATAACATTAGAAGCTAAAGTACAACCCATAAACAAACAGTCCATCAATAAAAGGCAAACAGACAAGCAAGCACTCCACACCACTAACTGTCCCACTTCCAAGAAAATAATCACAAATTACAATTTTTTTTCAGCATATGTCTGTCGACTTCATATGGTCTCGTGTTGTATATGTACTTAAAAGCATGGGCGCTAACACATGGGAAAAAAACTCCAAAAAATACCCTACGGGCAGCAACAGACAAGGTCAACAAGTTGTTAATGTAAATCAGTACCCAGAGCAAAACACGCTGCCGCCCTCCCTTCAACTTTCCGAATGGAAGAGGTGAGCAAAGCCATCAGCCCAGCTCCCAGCCGGCCGCAGAGCGCGATGTGCCCCCGCTCCCACGGGGGACAAGCACCCGCAGCCCCCGGGAGGACCCGCGCGAACACAGCCGGGAGGCCGGGCACGGCACAGCCCCGCCGCTCCTTCAGAAACGGGACCCGTGCCCCCGGCTCCAGCCATCGACGAGGACAATTAACATCGTTTTCCTTCCCAGAATTAGAAAACGCCTTTAGTGGAATGAAGAAAGAGGCTTGGGTACCTCTATAAAGTCGCCAAGACACTGATCAGTTCACAAACGAAAGTAACAGCCCAAGCCAGGAAAAGCTCCCCCGCAATGGCAGGGGCACTCCTTGGGTTAAACCGCTACAGCCAACTCCTGTTCTGAGAGAAACAGTGCTCATGTTTAGCACCCTTTTTACCTTAACACTGGATCTGCCGGTCTGGGCCTCTGCCTCCATGCTGTTCTCCCTCTTGTCTTTCTTAGAGGAATTAGTCCTCGCCTCATAAGTGGATGTGTTGTAGCATTTAATGAATAATCCTGGGACGGGGTTGCCTTGCTGCTGTTGAGACATGGTTGTGTTGGTCTGGTGAGGGAAACTGTACTCCTCAGACTCATTGCTACTGTGACAGATCACTCTGCTGTCAGAGAGGTTGGTGCTTGGAACACAGCCCATGCTTTGTGGCCACCTGGGGAATACTTCTAAATTGTATATATATACGTGTACATATATATATATATGTATATATATCTTTCCTTCCCGTTGATATTTTCCCCCTGCTTAATTTTTTTTGTTAACAGGTTGAATCTCTTTCCTGCGTCTCCGCTACACTCTGAAGCAATGCCATCGGTCCCTTCTACACCACCAGAAACGTGTCTGTTCTCCTCGTCCTCCAGGAAACAGGTCCTTTTATCTCAATCTCAGCAGTGGGCTGGGGAGCTGGAGGGGAGGGAAGGGGGCAAATCAAGAACCGGTCGACTTCGTATTTTCATAGATTATTATTAATTTGTCTAAGCCATCTGAGAATCTTGGTAAGGTTTTCTTTCCTTCTGGGAAAAGCGGAGGAAAAAAAAAAGAGAAAAAAAAAAAAAGGCGAAAGCAAAAATAACAAAAACCCCCCAAGCCCCAAACCACACGCACCCCTGCGTCGGCTCGGCGCTCACAGCGGCCGGGGGCACGGCACCATGTCCTCCCCTGAGCCCGGAGCACGGCGCATTTTCCACCCGGGCTTGCTCCGCGTTACCGATTAACCCGGGACCGGGCCGGGGGCCGCTCCCCACCTCCGCGTCCGCGCTCCCGCCGAGCAGCGCTCACTCCTCGCGGTCCCGCTCGGCGCTGCGCTGTGCCGGGGGTGCGCTTTGGGGGTGCTTTGGGGCCAAAAAAAAAAATCAAC
>VZRZ01008593.1:863058-961590 GCA_013398175.1 Climacteris rufus
CCGCCCGCGGCCCCGCAGCGCCGCTCGCCCCTCAGCGCCCCGGGCAGCCCCGGCGCGGGGAGCGGGCAAGCGGCCGTCCCGGGGGGCTCCGGCTGCCCTTCTTCAGGAGCCGGACAACGGACTCTGTTGTTGCTTCCCATCGTTTTCCTTTTCGACTCTGCCCATGCCAATTTCTTTGAAAATATTTTTGAAAGCAAAGCCTGTGAAAAGGGAAGGTGGTGCTGTGGGTGGAGCCAGGCCCCGGGGCTTGGGAAATCAACTGCAGGCAGACTTTTCCTGGAATATGTATGTAAAATAAACCTTTTCTGTTTGTATATCATATGGAAGTAACTATACTTCCTTATTACATAGATATGTTGGGAGACTAGGTGTCTGTACATACTTTAAGAGAGAAAACACAGTATTTAAAACCCTTTAAACACCATGCCCAGGGCAAGACAAGTTACTGCTACGGACAATTTGTGTTCCCGAAGTACCAGCTCGAGTGCAGCCCAGGTTCAACAAGAGACATATGACACAGTACTCTGCCACAGACCACACACAACCCGATGGAATCTTCATGTGCCTTTCACTTTCCTCACTGCGTCATTTGTAGCTCCTTCTACCTTTATTCTCAGTGGCCCACAGAGGCGCTTCTTCAAGGTCCTTCCAGTTCTCACTGACTCAGGAACAGCTCAGAGGTGACAGCAGTTCAGGGAAGGCCCAACCAAATTTTAGATGTAGGAATATGGTGAAAACCAAATATCAGAGACATGACTTTTATCCATAAGCTCCAGCATCTGAAGAGCAAAAAGTGATGTATCACAGAAGGATTTCAATTACTCCAGTTTTGTACCATGAACAGTTTTGTGCTCCCCTGTCAGAATCAGTGTGTTTCAGAAGAAGCCAATTCAGCAGAAGCGCTTGTGTGCATTCAGAACAGCCAGACTTTGAACAATACCTTAACTACATGAGAAATGCCATCAGGTCATAATTAAAAGCAAAACAGGCAGATAAGTGATTACTATGGACAGCAACAATGGCAAGAAGCAGCTCTTCATTCATATATGTAACAGCATCACTTGACCCAGATGAGAGCACCTCATAAGGTTGAGAGATGCAAAGCCAAAAGTCAGTGCTTTTGAGAAATGTGGTTTTTCAGGATAACCACAGTACTTGCAATGCAGAAATGCTTTTATTCTCATAATCACTAGCATTAAAGGCTGGAAAATCAAGTCTTTCCTTCCCCAATATTTCTGCTACTGTGCAGTTTTGAGTATAAGCAATAGTCACATAAACTTCATCCACTCCATTAATTTAGCTGATCTATACAGCCTGTTAGAACCAGAAAGAGAAGTCAGCTTCCTGTGCTCTCTCATCACTTTGGACACCCACTTAATACAAGCATTTAACAATAAATGAAGGGAAAGGCTTAACATACCCATTTGAAACAGTGGGCACTGTTTGGAGATGGATCTCATCCTCATTCTTTCCTTCACATTAAACATTATTTACTAGATCCCATTAATAAGAACACACTTAAGTGCAGCTAGAAAAAGACTGTGTAAGAAGAGAATGTTACAATTCCTACTTGTGCCATTAACCATAAGTGTGGGCTCCCTTCCTTAGCCCTAATGGATCTGTCAGCAAAACTGCAATTGCACTTTATTTCTGGTGGCACTGGAGGAGTCAGAGACAGCAAAACTTCATTTGCAGAGCTGCACATTCAGTTTGCAGTGCTGACACCTAGAGTTAAGCTTTCTACTTTATAAAGTAAATGGGTTTGGTCTGCAGGTACATAAAGATGAAATGTGCAGTTCTTGATGCCATTTCAAAAGAATATCAATACTGGAAAAATCTCTGCTTTCCTCTTTGAAGGCAAACAAATCCCCACTCAACTAATGCATAAATTTATGCAAATGACAGGCAAATACCAGGGGGAGGGGGAATGCTTTGTTTATTAACAGGATGACAAAACAAAAAAGTGTACATGCAGATATGACGTGCATGACCACTTTGCTCTTTTTTAAAGTTTTTCCACTACTGTCCATTGGCAGGTTGTTACTGATTATTTCTACAGCCTAACTTCATGAAAGAAAAACCCAAAACAAACAAAGTCTCCATTTGCAAGATTTTCAGGTGAGACCTCACACTGCCTTAAATGGGAGGAAGGGATGAGCCTGAATAATCCCTTAGCAGTTTAATAAAAGCCATTGAGAAATCATTGGAGTTGTCACACTGATCAAAATTCAGCTAAAGACAAAAATTGCTATTTGAACATGACACTGGCACAGGCATTGTCTTGTTTGTCTATACAATTTGACAACACTGGTGCTGGATTTTATTGCCTATAGAAAAATACAATTGAAAATACAGATTTACCCAAAGCCTAGAATCAGAGAGAAGGGATGAAAACATCAAAATCATTGCCAATGGTAGTAATTTGTCACTACACTGCATGAACTCTCTATATAAAGGGCCTTGTTGAAGCTTATTGCTGAAGTGCAGCTCAGGAAATGGTGGGCCCTATTATTGAAAAAAAAAAGAAATGCAAAAGAGCAGAGGAAGAATAGGAGTGTAGACACTGGCAGATTAGGACTGTGGGGGAAGTGCAAGGTCAGTACAGAGTCAGAAAGGGAGAGGTCAGAAGAGAACTAGCTCTAGGAGACAGCTGGGGGAAAGAGAAAGGTTATTTATGGAGAATAAGGTTGAACTTCATTCAGGACTGCAGAATAAGAAAGAATGCTAGGAAAGAGCCTGGAATTACTGTTATCAGCTTGATCTACAGACAAGCGGGTGCTGGGGAAGATCAAAGTATTTAGAAAACATATACAGAAGCTTCAAAATTTAAAAGGTTTGAAAGTTACACTATTTGGCCACATCCCCATCCTTATGGAGAAATTACATTGGATCCTGCATTTTTTTTGTCAAAAGACTGAACAACACACTGTCCCCCAGATCCTCCCCACTATTCCCCATATCTGCTATCTGCCCCCAAACTTCCATAAGCAAAAGCACTTCCCCTGATGTATCAGCAGTACCCATGCAATTCACACAGACCTTGACCAATTCCCATTGCACATTGTAACAGAACATGCATGAGCACTGGGACAGTTCACCTCTGTCCAGTTACAGAAAAATGTATATGAAGGCCCAGAGCAAAAGTTTGTTGCCAATATCCAATTCTGATAATACTTCAGTACCCAAGACACTGGCAGACAGAGTTATGTAGACAAAATGATGGACTAACATCTCATGAACAACAAGTATCAGTGCCCTTTGAAAAAATGTTTGTCCAGCAAAGGCAGAGCAAGCGTGATTGCAGTCCCGTAAGCACAGGCAGCAGGCTTGATAAGAGATTCTTCTATGTGGTTTTAATTGCCTCTCCCCCCAAGTCAGCTGTATGTTCCAATTGTGTCTTTTGGCCCTCTGAAAAGTTAGGCAATCCTGCTGGTCTCTAGGCCAGCGAAGGAGGCAGTGGGGAGAAGGAAGAGAACTGTGGAAAACGTGCCAGCACACAAACAGCTGAATGGACTCTACAACACTAACTACTGACACGTGCAAGCTGTGACAGAGTATGTCTCTCCATCCCAAGATATTCCAGAAGAGAAAACAAGGACCATATGCTGCCTTAGCCACAAGTGAGTATCAGCATTACACCCCATGAGGGTACATCTGCTTGTTTGTGTGTAAGCATCAGGTAACCCGGAATGGGGCATTTTCAGGTGACACCAAACAAGAGCAAAATTTGTCCTGAGACAGCTCATCCCCAGCTCCTGGAATGTACAGAAGTACAACGAGTTTGTTTTCTGCACCCCTTTGCTGATGTCCTGAAAAAGCCCAAAGCAGCTGAGAGCAGGCCCTGCTGGCCTGGCAGGCTGTCCAGCTGCTGCTGTTGTGTAACTGCAATTGCAGAACACAGACAGTTGTCTGTACCACTTGGAAATCAGGGCCTTCAAGGCAGTCTAAGTCAGCAACTTTTTCAACTCTAGCACCGAAGACGTTCAAGTCCAAAGCTCAGATATTTCATGTACATACAAGCTTCATCATCATAACCAGTGTCAGAACAGCTTTTGCAGCTGTAGCTTACACATCACACTCAGCACTGCTCAGTGATCTGCAGGATAGACACGCTATTTCTAGGAGAGAAATGTACCCCTCTTCTCCACTGTACGTTCTTTCTACTTTTATTGCCTTCTTTGTTGTCCCGCGTCATGGAAATCTTTTTCCTGACTCCATCCTATCCTAAAGATTTGTCTTTCTCTCTGGCATATCAGTTTCTCCTTCTTCTTCCTACTTTTTCCTTGGATCCTTTTGTTTTCTCCTCTAAGTACCCCTTTTGTCACCTGCTTTCTCTTGCCACTTCCCTCACATCAGGTTAAAATCCTTCACCCAACCCCAAATGAATTCTTGCTTCTATGATCTCCCAAAGCTCAGTCAGACCCCTTAAATCTTCCACAAAAGCCCCGAACTTGTTCTGGTTTCACAGTTGTTCACTTGTCAGCGCTCCTCAAGTTTCCCTCAGCATTGTACTTTCTCTGTGTTGGTTTTGGTAGGCTCTCCCCAGACTGCCCAGGAGCAACATTTGCTTCCACAGCAGAGGCAGAGTGAAGGTGAGCAGATCTTTGCCACCCAACTTTGATGCCTGGGCATGGGCCTCCGGATGCTGCTGGCTCCCCCTCGCAGTCCTCTCTTCCCCAGTGCCCAATGCTCACCACCTAACCCATGGCTTTCCAATGCCTGAGCCTGGGAGCCCCACACAGCCCAGGGAATGCAGCACCTATGGATGCAGGAGGCTGCACTGCATCACCCAGCTGCTGCAGCACTGACAACCACAGAGACCAGCGGGAAGGAGGAGCGGCAGGAGGAGGACCTGCTGCCAAAGCAGCCTCCATCAGCTCCTACTGCCTGGCCTCGCCTTGAGTTGGCCAAAAATTTGTGGGGAAGGGAGGAACAAAGCACTGTCGTCCCCACCCACGCCCCTATAATTATCCTGTGCTTCACAAGCAGTATTATCTGTCTGGATACACAGTGCCATGCAGCCAGCTGTGACCATAGAGAATTAGCTGTTCCCCTCTTGGAGGATTTTCCCTTCTCTCTTCTTAAGTATTTTTAAGCCAACTTACATTTATTTAGCATGCAACCCTTTCAGTTTGTGATTTACTAAACCAAGGATGACAATTGGTCCTTTTAGGTGGAGTGGTGTACCCAGTTCCTATACCCTACAGATGCCTGTTGTCCCTCTGCTTCCCAAGAGTATTGGATCCCTCTTTTAGCCATCCAGCCAGCCTCTGGCCCTGCCCAAAACTGACTACAGCCTCAGGACCCTACAGACTCCTGAACTGGTTCCCAATGCCACAACCCCCTATATGACATTGTGGCCTGCTTGGATCCAATAAGGCAAAACAAAAGAAAATCAGTAAAAGAAACAAGCAGCTCATCTCCTCCATCAGTAGGTCAGTTTCCTGTGGTCATCAGAGCTAAAAGCTCCTAGTCTTTGTCGTGTACCCCAGCAGCAAAAAGATCAGTTCAGGCTAATGAGGGAAGACTCACTCAAAACAGGCTCTCAAATCTACAGACTCCTTGCCCCTGGCTCTCTCCCAGGATCCCACTGCCTCCTGCCCAGCAACCACTTTCTTGTTTGCTCCTGGTTAACCAGCAGTGCTAGTGGCCTGCAGCCTGCCATGCTGGGCCAGCATCCTTAACCCTTCCCAAAGACAGACGGAGTAAGAGAGGTAAAGAAAACAACAAAATATGGAGCTAGAAACTCATTCCTGCTGTATGACAGCAGCAGAAGCTGAAAAACACTCAAATGACTCTTTAAGACAAGGCTGTACACCTGCAAAACAGATGGCTTTCATGGTTGCTGAATTTATTATTTAAAGAAAAGATCCATCATCTGTGTTCTTACTGAGCAGTGATTTATTATAAATTCACAATAGCAAAAAATCCCATGTACTGGCTGTGAGATTTATGATCTGAGATCACTTGAACATCTGAAGAATTTGTCCTACAAACTTGCTTGAATATAAGACAGGGAACTGGACTTCATCTGAATAGTTAATAACTGTTAGCTGTATTCTCAAGTACATTTCCTTTCTTTGGGTCAAACTAATACCTTTAAATACACTCAGTCATATCCAGGTGTGTGCAGTCTTTACCAGATGTTAAGCCTTTCTGTGAAGCAAGGCAGTATCCTTACATATGCAAGAAGCTGAACCCTTAATTAACAAAGGGGATCATACCCTACCACCAACAGGTAACCCAGAGGTAGTTGTGCAATTGATTACTCTTTCCAAATATATCACTTTTCCCATGAATGTTTCACATCCAGTTCTTCCACTGCAATCAGACTCCTATTGTCCAGCAGTGGCAGAGCATTTTTCCAACCTTATTCTTTCCCACTGTATTCTTGTTTCTGTAAGCTCCCATCAGGGAAGTTGCATTCCTTGTCAGTTGCCTGTATGCAGTTCTGCATGCAGACAATTGTAAGGAGGAATGTACAAGAATCTAGCCTCTGTGGTGCCATGGCAGAGCACTCATAGATCACGGTTCTTGTAAACTCCATTTTATGGCTGTCTGCACATCCAGCTGAGCAGCAAGAACAGTAACACCATAAGAATTGCAAGAGGAGGTGACAACTTGGGGGAGAGATAAGGAGAAGCCACACTGAGGGCAGATGGAGAAACCAAACCATATAAGTTTTCTGGGGATGGCTATTAAAAAAAAAGAGAGAAACAGACTCAGGATGTGTTGGAGAGATAAATCTTCTGAGTTTTTGAAAAAGGGAAGGCAGTGCTTGCAGGTTCACTCACCACAGCCCTAACAAACATAAATCTTATTCACATGGGCACCATCCTTCCCAACACACTCACTAGGGCTGGCTGTAGCACAGCTATCACGGAAGGATCTGTCATATTAAGCAGAACAGCACTTGGCAGTTTGTGTGAATTATGGTTACAGCCAGCACAGCTGGGTGCCGCGGGGGCTGACAGGCTCTGCAACACAGGCACAATAGCAAGCGCTAAAAAAAGAGAAAAAATCTCCAAAATGGTTTGGGAACAGAGTTTGAAAAATAGTTTTAAAACATGTCCTTTAAATTCGTGAGAGACTTCCAAACAGATGGGGCAGGGGACGATCTGAAGAACAGAGGGGGCTGATGGCATGGTTTGTATCTGCCTTGGCAAGGCCTCCTGGCTGCACTTACTGTGCCCAAGTGAGTGGGTTCCTAATGCTCCATCAAGAGGCTTTTTAATCCCCGATCGCTTGAAATAAGCTGCAATGCCATCTCTCCGTCTCCCTGATATACCTCCACGGCACGGTTCCCTACTTCCTAGCCCTTCACATAAAGGCCTCTTACTCTGGTGGCTGCAGGTAACCAGGAGCAACCCTTATCTCTCACATGCCCCAAGTGCCAAACCCTCCCTGCCCCACAACCCTAATCTGTTTTACACTTCTGCTTTGGGGGAGTTTCAAAGCAAACCATTGCACACATTACCTTTACAACGAATTAAGGTAACCAAGTCAGACCAATCACTCTTAAATTCACTACCACAACAAGTATGCCAATCTTGACAAAGCAACTGAAGATTTATTCATCTTGCACTCTTGGAAGTTCATTAGGCAAGTGTCAAAGTCCTTTGAGAAGGTCAGGATCATACCATGCACATGATATCTCTTCAGACCCCATGCAGACTGCTTCCCTTTTGCTCAGCCGATATAAACACCTACAAATCACATCTTCCTTTTCACAGTCTTGGGCACCAAAAGAATTAACCACTTTTTCCAAAATAGCTGAGTCTTTAGGACTTCAAACATCTGATCTAAATTGATTATCCTTTCAAAAGGAAACTAAGTAACTGCATTTCACAGAATTCACATGTGGCCTTTTGAGAGAGGAGGGTAAATTGAGAAGAAATAAAGAAAGTATGTCTACTACATAAGACACTTACTGTAAGATAACCTCACTACAAACCTCACTACAAAAGTTTTTTGCAAATACAGACACACTTATTTTTTCAAGAGAAACAGCAAATCCCAGCAAAATCAGTCTTTCAGTGGGGAGAAATACAGGTATTAAAGAAAAATACTACAACAGAAAAGTCTAAATTCATCTTACCTAGTGCAGACTGCACAGACTGGTGCTGCACAGGGCAGGCAGTGGTGGCAGCTGTGTGGAACACTGGGACTCGGCTGTGCCTGCCTCTCCAGAGGGTCAGTTTTGGGTAGCATGGGGGGCTGCTCCCCCCAGGCTGCACCCAGAGTTGCCCTCTTGCTTGCTCACTTTTCACTCAGTGCCCTGACTCACCCATACATCACACACAGGTGGGCAAACCTTGCTGGGGCCTCCACCCTAGCTCACTCTCTCCCATCCAGGGGGGATTTTTAGGAATGTCTGGGAGAGAGACATCAGGAAATACTTGTCTTCTTTTGCAGGTGTTTCCCCAAAATAGCAACAGATTACCCTGGACTTACACCTAGCAGTGACTAAGCAAGGTACCCTTCAGCTCTCTACTAAATTGCCCACAGACACAGAAAGAAGAGAGATAGAACAGGCCTTTTACACCTGCAATTGATGTAGTGTCTAGGCAGAAGCCCAGTCCCCATTTTCCCTCCACCTTGGATCAGCAGCAAGGAGGGGATGCAGGGCCATTTCTAAACCACTTGCTCATTTACCAAAAGGAAGAAAAAAAAAGGAAAAAAAAGCTGGCGGCATCTCACAGCTGAAGCTCTGTGTCCAGCTGTGAGGTATTTCACTGATTGTGTAACAAATGATCAAAAAGAAAAACAAATTAAAGAAGTAAATACCACTATAGCAAATTCCTTCCCTCATAGCATTTCTGTTCAAGTTTTTATTAATATTATAAAATAAAGAACAGAAAAAAATTAATATACAAGGGCTGTTTGGAAGTGCTGTGCTTGTAGAGAGACCCTAGGTATACATGTTAAGTACAATACTTCAGCTTCTTTTATGTAGATGCTGTTTTTACAAAACAAACCAGAAAAGTGCAAACTTTCCTGACTGGCAGCTCAGGTTATTGAACATATAAGAATGGAAAGGGGCATTAACTTACAGTGACAGTTCAGAGACTTTCATCACTGTATGTATTACCTGAAAAATTAGATACACACACAGAAATCACTGACACACACGTTTTAATAAGAGGGAGCAGATCCTTTGTTCACCTCATTGCTGCCCTCAGGAGATTGTTGATTCAAGCCTCAGTCACAGGCGTTTAGTGCTGGTCAAACAGAAGGTGACATTTTTTCACCACAGGTAGATTTCTAGGAAAACCCAGACTTTTCCATACCTGCTCGTTTTGTATCTCCAATGCAGTGAGGTTAGTATCCAGATTCCCTCTTAAAGATTCTCCTTTGTCATCACCACAGAGCATGTAGACAGACAGATAATTTTAAATCAGATTTGGGTTTTTATTCCCACATATACCTAAATACTGGCTTATATGAGGAATATATAAACAGTCCATGTTTTCTCCTGGCAGCCCTCATTAGTTCTACTTCTATCTTCTTTAAAAAAAATTGTCTCACCCTTTTGTCACATGACAACATTTTAAATATCTTAATATAGTGACCTATTGATAATATCAACACATTGAGAATCACAGTTATCTTTTCCCATCTGAGGCATTCATCTGATGCTGCTATTTGAACTGCCCTAATTAGGGCAGATTGAGTCCACCTATATCCCCGTGTAACATTTTGAGTTAGATCTTTGTATTTACAAAGCACTGGCAGCACTGGGCTCCCCAGATGCTCTGGGGACAAAGTATATCAACCTTGCTTTCCCTTCCAATTGGATTTTCTGAATCTGCTGCTCCCATGCAATAAACTTCACAGACAAAGAACAGAAGCAGAGATGAAGACTGTGAAAATTATATGAGTAAGAGAAAGTAAATTAAGCGGGACTTTTCTGCACAGAGACTGAAGCAGGGCTAAAAATTCTTTGTAGTGCTGTAGATTTCAGACAAAACTTAAACACCAGACCAGCTTCCTGTCAGAGTATAAACTGCATGTACTTTGGCCGTTTTCTCATCAGTTTAGAGCCAGCATCATATTTGTTACAATGACAGCGTATTTACTCATGAAAGCACTCTGAAAGACATTTTGGGAAGGGAAACAGAATTTTATCAGACTAAATTAATATTGCACAAACACTGATTTTTCAATACAATTGTGCTCCTTGCATTACTGAAATAAATCTGAGGTAGTTCCCACATTACAATATTCTTTAAAAAAATCAAGGCGGGAATTATCCAGCTCATCTTCCACTTGAGGAGACTGTGAACTTCTGATAAAAAGTTTACTTTAGTAGCTCTGCCAAGTGCTAGGCCCAGAACTTGGGAGGATTAATAACAGGAATGGGCTGGAGACACGTGATTGAGTTTGCCTTGTTTGCAGTTCGGCTCCTTAGCAAGGTACAGCCTGACCTTAGGTGACTGTGGCTAAAAGGAACAATTATGGAGCTCAGCAGTGGAAAAAAGGTAAAACAAAAACAGACAGACAGGAGCCATAAAACTGAAAAAATTTAAAGTGTTCAGCTAAATTAGGCACATTAGATTAGAATACATTACATCCAAGCATTGTTAACTGCTTCAGTGAGAAAAGAACTTCAGAAGAGATTATAGAAACCATGGATTTCTTCTAGAACAGATGCTGTACGGCTTCCTTTAATCTCTTAACAACAAATAAAAGTAAACATTCTTTTATCTAAAGTTATATGGCCCTATCACAGACATACTGGAACACATCATAAATACTAGTTGATTTATGGTTCTAATTCCTTACAGATGGGAAAATATTAATTGAGTGATTTGCTCTAAGTGACCTGGGAAGTATTTGTCATTGCCCAGAAGCAAGGCTGTACTCTGACCTCCTCCATCAAAGTCTCCACCTTTGAAAACTTCAGTGGTTTCTGGGAAATCATGTGTTTAAGACAGTATAGCCAAGTAATATTCCATATTTTTTGAGTGCAACATAACCTATGATTCTGCCACACTTTTCCTCTCCTAGAGTTAGCACATCTTAATCTGCACCAGTGAATAACTGCTTGGGGTCAGCCACAGGCTTGAACTGTCTAATGATCATCTAAAAGGTTTTAAACAAAACAGCTTTCTGATAGAAAGGCATTTCTCTGAAGGCCAGTTTATCAGGAAAATGCTAGTGATAGTCAAGTAAGGTGGCATTTAGTGTAGCAGGTTTGCTCCTAGAAAGGAATGTATCCCAGCTTTTGTACCAAGGGGGAACCACTGCAGAAAAAGGAGGTGATGTCTGGGGAGACGCATGCAGTGGGTTTATTCAGCATCTGACTTGTATTTGGGGAATAAGGTGACACTTCTGAGGAAACTCAGAAACCTGCAGAGAACATTTACACAGGTGTACAAGGAAACAATATTCATCTCTGTCTATTTTCTTAACTCTGCTTGTTTAAAAGACTTCCTAATTCTTGTTTGAGCATGGAACTGTTGGCATTTTCTGTGTATCAGTTCAATTCCTGTTCAAGGGGGCCCTGGAGAGCAGCACTCCTGGGGGATGGAGAGCAGGCCCAGAGGAGTGCTGGTGTGCTCCCTCCCAGCCTGCTTGGGGCTCCCTGCAGCCCAATCGCCCGGAGTGCCTGAGTGCTGGTACCCGGGCAAGGAGCTCTTGGACCAGGAGCAACTCCTCTGAAGCCACTGGAGATGATTTTGGGCCTCTATGTGATGTCTTTCAAATGGTGTTCGTGGGCACAGAAAGACACCAGAGACATGTCTTTGGGATAGAGTCATCAAACGCAGGCCTCTCGGAACACTCACAGATGCCCACTGCAAGCCACAGAACACAGGCCTGCTGCCTGCTGATCTGCTTTGGAGTAAATTGCTAGGATTGAAGGAATTTATTTTGTTCTGTACTTCAAGGGCCTCCTGTGGCCAGGCGGAGGGGCCGGATGCAGCTGCAGCACTCCCTCCCTTTCCTGGTGCAGAGCAGGGCCGGGAAGGCCGAGCACGGCTGTCCAGAGACCTGGCACGGCTCGCTGCACTGCCCTGGGAAGGCACTCAGGGGACAATCCCCAGCTCCCACAGCCCAGCCAGCCCTTCAGGAAACTGCTGGGTGGCACCCACAGCCCCTAGCTCTTCCCACTGAAAGCAGCTATGTAGTCCTCTTTTGAAGTGTGTTTCATGAGTATTGAGTTGTATGAGTTTAAAATTTATCTTAGCTAGCCAGGGTGGATGGACCCTGACAAAGAGCTTTTAAGCCTCCTCTGTGAAGACACCTGGTATTTTAGGGAACAGGTTAGGACATGACAAATGCTCCTTGCACCGGTGCAACTGCTTACTGACAGTAATTCTCAACAGAGATTCATACAATAGACTCATGTAGCCATAAAATTTAATAGATTTATAAGGAGATTCAGTGTTACTTATGAAGACAAGACAGTGCAGTGTATTAACTGGGGCTGGGAAGCCAGTTTCACTGGTGCATGGCTCCCTTCCCACATAACTGGCTGTGATGGAGGTCAGCTCATCCTCTTGGATATCCATCCTGCCTCGGTCAGACAAGAAAGTACTGTGACCTGATCCAACACATCAACCACTGATCCAAACAGGAGATACAAGGCAAAAGGGCTTCTATATAAGGGAAAAAAAGGAGTTGGTGGAGTGTAGAAAAAAAAGCAGGATCAAAAGGAATATTTTGTAGCACAGTTCAACTCATCAACACAGCCTGAACAATGCCATCTTTGGCCCATTATCCCACACTATAAGAACAAAGCTAGACCCAAAAAGACAATTAAAAGGAAACCACACTATCTGGACAGGACGTCTCTTCTGCAGAGCACTAATGATTAACCTTTGTAAACCACAATAATTTATCATTGAAGTAAAAAGTACAGTAAAACCCCAAAGAGCATTTACATGAACCAGAAGTAGCCTCTGGGAGATGTACTGCCTACAGGAAAGCATTCAAATATCTACAGGACATGGTCAGGTTCTGTACACATAATTGGGTTTTGAAACATATGTTGCACCTTAAGCAAAAAGGAAAATCCTACTAGATGAAACTTAAATACCCGGTGGAGTATGCCCTGAGACAGCTCTGTGAACATACAGGGAAAGAATCACCACAGAAAGAATCACCACAGTCCAGTTTTAGGGAGTCCATTAGCCCATTAGTAAATTGAAACAAGCAAGGTTATGTAACACAATAGTCTATGAGCTTGGGATCTTCTTGCAGAAAGCATGAGCTCTCTTTCACCAAAAACAGTGTGATGCTGGTCTGGCCAGTGGCTGATTGCAGAGCACTGTCTCCTTAGCTCACCTCTGGCCATTACAAGTAGTTGCCACTTGCATGGAAGCGAAAAAATAAGTTAATGAACTAATTCTTTCAATCTGTGTTTAAAAGTCCCTCTCTGCCCAGGGCTCCTAAGTAAACTATAAAGAAAGGGGAGTAACTATTCCCCTGTGTGTCTGACTTTGGATATATACATAGTGCTCCCTTTTCACAAGGTTGTCTTTGATGTAAAGCCACTGTGCACTGGCCACTACCTCTACCTACATCCATTATAGGCACCCCTTGTACAATACGCACCTTGCTTTAGCATGCAAGACATTTGGTTCCCAAAAACATGATAAGATGGCTAGAGTAACCGCTAACCAGACATGCTGGAATGCCTGAAAGTGTCCAAAGTTAGTCCTTTGGCAGCAATCCTGAGGAAATGTATCTTTACTTATCCCACTGTGGACAGAAGAGTTTAGCGCTCAAGGCCTTCTGGCAGGTCTGAACCTGAGTCTTTCCCTTGCACTGCACAGCACAGCTTAGATCAGGCATGGCCATGACAGGGCTGGGATACAACTGCCACGAAAATCTGGATTGCTCACTTTGTCAAATCTGTCTCCAGCATATTCTTTACTTCACCAAAATGAAAAAAACCCAAACCAAAACAAATGCTTTCCTCTGCTTGGCCTTGATATTTATTTTTTCTGAATGATTTCAGCTTCTGTGTTTGTCAGCTGAAGGGAAAATGCATGTGTCACATACACATGGGTCAGAAATCTGGTGGGTGTTTTTATTTTATACAAGAGATCAAAGATTGGAGAAGTTTCATTCTAACTTGAGGGCAACGAAACAAGGTTACTGAAGAGCAGTGTGCCTGCTCATCAGCTGTACAAATCAAGGCAAATGCATTTAGGTGCCACAGGGCTGACAGGACTGAGCTGGGGATATCTGTTAGGTCACTGAAGTTTGATGCGGGACTTGCATGGACCATCTTACCAGAAGGGCTGACACCTGCACCTCACTGCACTTTTAACAAGGGATCCAGTTACCTCTGTGTAAGCTGACCTATTCTAGGCCATGTGCACACCAGGAATTGTGCACAGCACGGAGCCCGTGCCTTTGCCCAGCCGGCACAGCCCACCCAGCAGCCGGGCACTGCACGGACGGCTCAGGAATCCCTCCCAAGCAGCACGGCTGGGGCAGCCTGTCCTGGATCCAGGCTCAGCGTGCCTGGCCCTCAAAAGGAACACTTTGCGTGGGCTTAGTGCTGAGCTGGCACAGAATGAGTCCCACAGCTCTGGGGCTGGAATGCTCACCACAAGACCACAGACCTGGGCACCACACATGGAGTGGGGCTGCCGTGGCCTCAGCATTTCTGCTCAGGGCTGCAACAAATGAACCAGTTAAAACGTGCAGAAACCAGCAGCTGTCGTGTTTTTCACATATTAAGCTGCAGAACCGACGCCAAGTACTCCCGCACCCAGGACTGCACAGATGAGATTGCTCCCTCAATGTATGACATTCATGTGGCATTCCAACGGTGAAAGAAACCAGCACAACCGAATGGATGAATGGAAAAACGAATTGCTTCGTTTGAATTGAATTGAATCAATTGTTGGGATTTTTTGCGGAGGTAACAAGTCATGCATGGGAAGGAAAAGAGAGAATAAGTGACCAAAATAGAATGAAGCAATTGGAAACAGCTGATGTTTGATGAAAAGAAAGATATTTTCTGGGGTGAGAAATTTAAAAGCCTTGAGTGTTTTGAAAGGGCAAATTATGCATGATTTAATTCTTCAAATGGTGCCAGGTTATCCAGAATCCACTCCAGAAAGGTTTCCGAAACAGTTTATTCTAGAACTAAGCCAAAACCTTCAGTCAACCCTGGAAAATCTTATTTAGAGTTAGACTAACATATTGTGAGTTCATGTCACTGTTGGAAAACGGCCCCAGCTGAAATCATGAGGGAATAGTTTTGCTAAGGAACCCCTGAGTTTTAACTGTTTGGTTTTCTAGTTTCTCGAGTTTTGTTTTTGGTTTTGTTTTGTTGGGATTTTTTGCAATAGGAAAAGGCAGGAAAGGAAATTAAAATCCTTGATAAAAGGAAAAAAAATTATAGAAGGGCTGAGTTGCATTTTCTGAGAGAGTCATTGCTGTCTTTCCATTTCACAGAGCAGACAAGTTTCATGCTGTACTGGAAGTGAGGGGTTTCCTTTCCATGAGGTTCACCTTAGTGCAGTTCTCATACAGAGGTGAAGGACAGCTCCACAGTCCTGGCCCACAGCACCTCATGACTACAAATGTGACCAATCCGATTGTATTGCTCCAGTCAGTGTCCAAATCACACCAATTACCATTAAACATCTCTGTCAAATGGCAGCTCAAACAGCACACTCACCCTCAACTGGTAGGAATTTGGGTGTCAAACCCCACAGATCACACAGGTAACACTGTCTTGGGCAGACTTGGCTGGCTTTCACAATGTAATCTTTTCTTAGGATTTGTGCAAGCTTTTGGGCACATCCACTAGTCTGAGGCATCCTAGTCATTCATGGTTCTGGGTCTTCAGCTGCTTTTTATGTGCTATGAATGTTTTGGGGTTTTTTTTCATTGTTGTTTTTTAACTTGGCAAAAAAAGTTAGTGGATAAATGATAGACACTACCTTGTCCCTTTAGTAAATCATTGGCAGACATGGCTCAGCATTTTGAGATGACAGGAACATGGTTTAGTGGTGGACTTGGCAGTGTTTGGTTTATGGCTGGACCTGACAATCTTAAAGGTCTTTTCCAACCTAAAGGACTCTATGATTCTATGTCTGGACACAGGTAGGAAGCCAAGCAGACAGTATATTACTACCTTTTATAACAAGTACTGGAGTTTTGCTCCCATGAGCGTCCACATCTTTTTAAGTCACAAGTGTGCTGCAATAAGCAAACAAAGTCAAACACTTGTGGTTATATAAAGCTATGTGGAAGAAGAAAAGAGAAGCTATGTGGAAGCCATGACATCTGGAAAACACTTTCTGCATGGAGTCTGAAGACAACATATATAGCCAGCCCAGCACAGAGGACACAGATTTCCCAAATAGAAGCCTAGGAGAATAAAAAATCAGTAAGTACTAAGTTGCCCCCAAAATACAACTGAGGGGAGACACAGATCTTTTTAGAAATTGAAGCCAAATTTGGGAAATTACTGTCAACACAGATAATTCAAAACAGAACTGTACAGCATATTCAAATATGCTTTGAGCAGAGGGCTTGAACTAGATGATCACTGGAGTTCCCTTCCAACCTCAACTATTATATAGTTCTGTGAAATGTTTTGCTTTGGTATTTTCTAAATGAAATTATTTGGGATTGATTGTGCTTTTCCAAAATGAAAAGGCACAAATTATAAAGCAACTTATAAAGCAACAGCTTATAAAGCAACTGCAGGCATTCTGTTTGGGACTGAATAAAAATATTTGGCAAAATTGAAGATTTTTCCTCCTAAGCCTCCTCAATTTTCTCCAAAGGAACCTCTGCTTTTAGTTTTGTTATGTTTATATTTCATAGCTGAGGGGGAAGGGTCAGAGAGCAAACAAAAAAACTCACCATTCATCCAGCTCTGCTCCGAACCCCTGTTTTCTTATTCACAGATAAACCCTTTCAGATGTACCCCAGTTCCTTCAGGGCTGAAGGTGCAGAGCAGGCGTCTCTGCAGCCAACAATAACAAACACAAACACCATCTTGCAGGTTTCCATGGCCATAGTGCCCCAGAGACCTCCTTTCTCATCCCCTTGCTCCTCCCCTCCAAAGCCACCTCATCACCATCTCTCTGAGGGTGGGGAAGGAGGGACAGTTCAGCTACACCTGCTTACCAACAGACTTGGTAACTAGGAGGAGGAAGACATGTGTGGGGGGGAAATAAAAAGGTGTTTCTGCTTTTTCATTCTTTTCCCACCTTTCTTGGTGGCTGGGGTCTCTTTACCCATCCCATGTGGTTAAGGGTGGAAGAGAAACTATGTCATTAAGTGGAGAGAATGATCACAGGGAGCACTGGTGCACAACCAGCAGCCACCAGGATCATGCTGGTGTCCCCAGGGCAGACCGGACAAAATGGAGCAATATTTCCCATTAAACACTAAAACCACTTGCAATTAAGCCTTGTGCTTGGTCTAGCATGGGAGTACTAGTACACTAGTAGATTAACCACACCAGAGATTGACTTGAATCCATCTGGGGTCAATGACAGCTTCAGCCAACCACACACTCATGGCCAGCACTGCAGAAGGTGGTGCAGAGGCTGGATGGGACTGACAGCAGGTTGGAGGGGCACTCCCAGAAACATCCTATGGCAGAGGGAAAAAAAACCTCCCAAGCCTTTGCTGAAAGCACAAAGGAGCTTCACTACTCCTAGGAGGAAGGTTGGGATTGGTACCAATGGGGGAACAGTTGAGGAGTGAGGAAAATGCCAGCCTTAGGGAGGGCAGGCAGTGGAGCTCAGCTCATCGTATTTGCGCTTGTTTGCTCACGCAACAACACTTCAGCACAAAGAAAAGCAAATGTCCACTATAATCTCTCATTTCTCAACTAGTCTCCTGCATATTAAGTTCTATTGACTGACAAGTGGAACAACACACATCGATCATCTTGTTAATCAGGTATTCTTGCAGCAATGCATGATGCAGTTTAAATAAGCGAGCTTGAGCTCCTTGTGTACACAAGGAAGCTATTATAAGAAAATATAATGATGAAACCACTTTTTGCAAGAAGCAAGCAGAGCTTGAGCACCTTATATGCTTTGGAAAATTTCACATCATTTATGTCATTTTTTCATGACCTTTTGCTTAGCATTATGTGGTATTGTCCCCCAGCTGTGACTGGTTTGGCTTGAAAGTCAAGATTTTGCAAGCCCAACTAACAAAACCTCTTGAGGCTCTAAGCTTGCAGGGAACTCAGTACTCTGATTTTGAGGGGGCATCTCTTGTATATAGTGCGTTTTGGTAATACAAAATATTGACCACTCTTGAGGCTACTGCCTAGATGCACAGCAATTCTTGGCAGACAGGACTGCTGAGTTATTGTGGCCCTGTAACACACTCAGAGAAAAAGGTTTTCCCTCCCCATGGCACCAAAGGAGAAGATGCCAGCACTGTCACAGAGGAAGAGCACTGGTAACAAATGCGGCTGCGCAGCCCCAGATAGGCATTCCACTGCAGCTGACCCCATTGCCTGACCTCCCAACACAATTACTTTTGCAAAAACCTCTGATTTGCAGGACTAGTGCCCAGTCCCAGCTCCTACTGATCTCAGCAGGCACTACATGCACTGGGATACTGAGAAATCAGTGCAGTACCACCAGCCTCTGCTTCCCCTCTGCCACATTTACGAGGGTGGCTCAGCCTCCTAGGGGCCATAACTGAGTCTTTATGAAGCCCTTGGATGGGTTTTACTGTAAAACAACGCTGAGAATGCACACGCACGATTACACCAGGACAATAGCCTAAAGTTAACAATCGCTTCCTGTAATTGTCTGAGGCAGCCTGTAGAACTAAAAATCATCTCATGATAAATCCTTGTTGGTCATTTACCATCGTTAATCTATACTGTCAGAATGAATTAGGTGCAGAGGAGCATATTAATTACAATGCAGATGACACTCCAGCTTTAATTACCACGACTTCTAAGTACAGAGTGCCAGTTAATCAAGCTCAGCACCACAAAGGTTGCTGAAGGAAAGTGCTGTTCAGCTGGCAGCACTGACGTCCAGCCTACAGGGTCTGCAGTTACAATGATGCCATTCTAGCATTAGTTTTCCAAATTGCTCTCTATTTCTATCCACATTAGTCAGGTCTATGGGAACACTTTTTCCACTGCCTATGACACGCCTTAAATTAGGGGTGACCAATTTTGTCAATATGTAGCTACCTAGCTCTATTTATAGAACACATTAAACAGCAAAAGCTCCGCTGTCTTTTTATGCCTTTTGAGTAAAATTTTGCATCTAACAGCTACTTATTCATTTTACTTACCAGCTAAGGCTAAGTTTTTACAGCTTGTTGTTCCCATTTCAATATTATTTTATGGCATTTTCTCGAGGGCTAGGACTATGGAATAAACCTAAACATCCAGACAGTTTGTAAAACACTGGCAGAGCAGCTATCAGTGTTGCAAAGGCCCCAACATCCCATCAGCCAAACGTAGCCTTTTTGTTATTGTAGGACCTGAGACAAACTCTCAATGCCCATCAGATTCCTGCTGACACTCTCCGTGTGAATTCCAGCAGGCAGGCTGACCAGTCACTCTGGCTCTCACCAGCATCAGGCTTCTGCATAGGACAACAGATAAAGTTGTTCTCCACATCTGCTGCACATGACAGAGGACACAAGGAGGTGACTTACACAGCACGGAGACAGCACAGCAGGAGGAAACACTCCAGTGCTAAAGATATGCAGGTATTGGAGGGGCTGCCCAGCAAGGCTGGGGGTGTCCAGAGCAGAGCCTTCAAAAACTCGGGGTATCCACTGCAGAGCTCGGGGCTCATATAACCCCTGGGGGGTCTTGCTCCACTGTATTTCCTGCTGCTTCACACACCTTGTGAAAAACACTCTCAATTTTCCCTGAAACTGGTGTACAAAGTGCAAAAGCCTGAGTAAATCCAAGTAAACTGTGAAATGTCCTACTTTGCTCTCTCGAGGAGAGCAAACCAAGGAAAAAAAGGAGTTACAGAAACAAACCAATAAAGTAAAATTAAGGTGGGGAATTTAATCCCTCGGGAAATTCAAGGCTATGGTACCCATGGCAACTACTATTTGTCCACAGTGTATGGAACATTAACCTTAACTCCATATGCGGAAAAAGAAAAAATTATGGGACATAGCACGTATGAATGCATATTTCATGCAGAGGGTACTCTGTGAGGGCTACTGTGAAAGCAATAATTAAATTTCCTGACTGCAAAGCAGGTAGTTTCATGCACAAGAAGCTCTTCTGAGGCATGAGTGAACATCACCAGACAGAGTTCTCAGCTCACCCCCACGGCTTAGGCAGGGAAGATTCAAGGTCTCAGTTTGGTCACAGTATCATGTCCTGCCTTGTAAGCTTCTGGCTGCTGTTCAGATTTTGTTTCGAGAATTGCCATGTGTTGATTTAGGAAATGTTGTGATGTTTCTTCCAGTTGTTGGGTCAACAAGAATTCGGCATTTCTTGTATGTTTTCCTTTTGAGCAACTAAAGCAACATTCATTGTTCAACAAGGCAGAAGTCCAGTTCCTGCTGGGTGATCAGTTTACTCGAATGTGAGAACCAGATTATTGCTGAGTTAGACAGCAAACAAGTTGTCAAAACCTGAGAGAGTTTTGTGCTTGTCTTGAGCTGAATTTTAACCCCTGGCTGGGTATTGAGGAGTCAGGTTACTTACAGGAAGAGCCAAAACCAAAGCAGCCAGATAGACAGAAACCCTCTGGATGGAACTGTTGTCCTTAAAGTTTCAATTTTTACGTGATTTTTGACAATTGCTGACTGGTACATCTATTGCTGCTAAACTTTGGAAGACAAGGTTTATGAATATAGAAACAAACAGCAGAATTATAACAGCTGAGAAGACTAATTACAATCAGGTGGGAAGGGGAGCTATTGAAACAACAATTTGTTTAATAAAAAATTACTTCCATCTTTTGTCACTGCCACAGGACACAGAAGCAGGCAGTCTGCTTGATTATGACCTACCACCAGCTGCCTTTGGAGGTACCATGTGCTGTCTCCTCCATGGGCATCCAAATCCAGGGCCCAGCATCTCCCACACCAAATTTTTCAGCAGGAGCCGGGCCAGATGCTAATCCAGCCCATCACTCTTAATAAAGTGATTTAACACATCCACAGCACCAACCAGCTTAGCTTGGGTCTGACCTCTGTCACCACCTCATGGGCAGGTCGGACAAGGCCAAAATCCAGCCATGGCCACGGAGGGGCTGCTGGAGGCAAGGGGGAAGCAGCTTCACACTCCAGGGCAGGCTCAGGGGCTGAGGGGTGGTGGGTGCCTCCACAGGCCCCCTGTCCCTGCTGGTGCCTCCACACATGGTGGGTTTGGGTGAGTTTGGGATGCTCCATGCGGCCAAGTCTGGGGGGCTGTTTGCTCGGATGAGGCTCCCTGCAGGGGCAAGGAGGGAGCAGTGTGAAACACAGTAAAACTCTCCTCCCAAGCAGCAGCATCCTCAGGCAGTACCCTGCCAGAGGGCTTCCTTCCAGTAGTTTTGGACATACTTTACTGAGTCAAGGCCACATTTATCTAGCAGCAATTCGGAGTGAGGAGATCTTCCACTGTGGAGATGATTGGTGTTTCTTTCACCTGCACTTCAAAATAAGAGTGCTCACATGAACTTCCTCTGCAAGAAAACATCTCAGGGCTGTCCCAGCCCACAGGCAAAGCCAAGCTGAGGGCATGGGCGAGACAAGCAGCCCAAGTACACTCTGCACAGCCTGGCTCACGCCTGTAGCCTGGACACGTGGTGAGCAGGACATAGAGGTGCCTCTCCATGGCTGACCTATTTAGAAGTCAAGCCTGTCTGGGGGCCCTGAACCATGTCCTGTGGGCCACTCACCACTCAGAATCGCACTGGTTCACATTCTGCCCACCCTCCTACTCCTTGCTGAAGTCTCTGCAAACCTCAGAATCAACTCTGAAACACAGGCTGAAACACAGGTCCCTCACCAGCAGCACCTCACTGGCCTGAAACTCCCCACAGGGCCATAAAAGCCAGAAAGAAATTGTTTTACAGGAAGAAAAAAAGTAAAAGGCACACTTCTTGCAAATACCCACTGAGGACAATACAAGAAGGATACCAGGGTCAGACTAGCTGATCAAGAGCCATATGGTAATGGCAGCATCCTTCACAAAACACCCTGCTCCAGGGAAGGGAAGGACTCAACAGTAGTGCTGCCTTTTGCTCTTGGAGACACAGGCCTGCTCCTGCAGCAGGGTTTTCATTGCCATTGCAAACCCTAGACCAGTTTCACAAGGGCTGGGCTGAAATTACCAACCTCGTTTCCAGAGAGTGGTTAATAACCTTGGACCCTTCACCTGTAAGGGTCTTATATTCCTCATCAAGGAGAAATCAGGATGTGATACTGCACAGAAATGGACAGGTGAACAACCCAAATCTTGAGAAACGGCTCTGCATATGTTTTCACAGAAGTTATAGCAGGTTCAGGAATTAATCTGCCCAGAAACCACTAAAATATCTACATGCTGAGTTGTGGCAAGTTTGGATACTACTAAAAAAGCCCACCCTATGAATGATTTCCATTTCTAAATCTCTGACCTGCTGCTTATGGAAAGGCAGAGAATTGCAGTGATGAGGTAAATGTGTTTATGAATGTACTACTGTTACCTTTCTACTCTAACAACTTACAGGAATTACTTTACCACCCATATTTATTGCTAATCAGCACTGGGGGAGGAGAAGGAATAAATTCTGCCACAAAGTTTGTACTAAGTCAAGATTTTTCTTTTCTGCATCACATGAAAGCCATAGCCCAGGCAGTCTTATTTGAAGTCTGTTAATGTCTAGAAGTATCCCTTTTCCAGGAGTTTGCTCTTCTTTCCTACAGGTGCTCCCATTTTACTCAGCACCTCCTCCACAGAGCAGCAAGCGCAGCCTGAGCTGCAGCAGAGCGGCAAAGTCCAAGTGTTCAGCAGGCTCCCCTCAACTCCAATTTTAAGAGTTTCCTCAAAAACAGCACAAGCTACTTTGCCAGCCAGTCTTTCCAGCCTGCAGCTACAGAGCAAAGCGTAGCTGTGGACCTGTGTCAAAGGTGCATTTGTTAACACATTTCCCCTGGAGTGCTAATTAACATTTACATTGAGTACTATGGGAGTGAAAAAGCTCCAACACAAAAACACACTGCAGGGAAATGCAGGGAAATTCTCTCCCCCCCAGACGCAGTGTACTGTTTGCCCTTCAGGAGCTGGTGGGAATCCAGTTTGTTTTGTAATCGTCTGTTCTCTAAAATCAGATATTCTGCAGGTTAATAAGTAACCAGCTTCTTTTCCATTTAAAAACCTACAAGTGCATGTAGAATTGTATGACAGCAAGGCCCTGCTGGCACTGGTGTGAGCCAGCCCACGTGCAGGTCTCCGTGCTCAGCACAGGCACTGCCTAGACTAACCACAGAAAATGACAGTATTTTATGATTTTATAATAAACATAAACAAAAGAACATCAACACACTTTTACTTAAGATTCAATCCTCTTAAACTAAACACTGAGATAGGAAACACAAACAGAAATATTTGTAGCTGGGTCTTCAATTACCACATTTTGGGATCCTGACAAAGAGGCTCTAATGAGTAACACTTGTACCCACAATAAGATGCAGACAAAGTTATTTGCTAACATAAATTTGCACTTGAAAGATGCAAAGGCAGTTGCTGAATGGCTGAATAATGAGTTATTCTCAATATTATTTCTCAATATTTATTGAGAAAAAAAGTGCTATCACACAGAAGTAGAATTTTTAAGACTGCAGCCAATATAAGTAAAATATGGTGGAAAAAATCCTCTAGGTTTTTCCTAAGGCAGGGGGCAGTTTTTCCCATTTTTTACAGGAAAAGCTAGAAAATATCAGGTTCACAAAAGGAAAATCATGTTCTATGGACTATGAAACAATAATATGTAAATCTTCACCTACTCTGTGAACTTTTGGGCTGAGAACAAGAGAGAACACGTTATTATTCAATATATTATCTCCTTCCACAACCATGCATCCTGCCCTGGCTCCTGAGAATTAAAATCTCTTTAAAAGTGCCAGTATTCTTGAGACAAGGCACACTTGCAAATGGAGTAAAAACTGACTCAGCACACACTTTCAGAAATCAGTTTCTAACCCTTCACCTCCACAGAAATCAGGATCTGAGACGAATAATATATACTATGAAAATGCAGACATTTTGATTGCATACTGCTCTAGAGTTCTGTGAATATATGTTGTTATTGTTGCCCACTTGCCAAATACTTAAGGTGAATAATTTTCAGCCTTGATGTTTATAAACTACTCTCATTGTTTTGTCCCTTTCTTTCTTTCTTTCTTTTTTTGTTGTTGTGGTTTTGGTTTTGTGTTGCTTCTGCCTTTTAACTGGTTATCCAACTTGGTAAACAAGAAATAAAAGTAGCAAACAGCAAATGCAGCAGCAATGCATGTTTTTGTTAGACATGCTGAAGTGAAGGAGCCTAAGAATTACGAGGACAACTATCTGGGCAGTGTCATGGGAGGTGCACCAAGCAATCAGTGAGGAGCAGATGTTCCACCAGGACAAGGTGATTGTGTGTCTTCCACTTGACCAGCTCTTCAAACATATTTTCATTAGATACACATGTCTGGATTCACTAAGAATATTTTTAACAAGTAGCAAGCACTCAGATATTTTCAGATTGCCAGTTTATTAAGTTCTCTGTCTTAATTTCCATTAATTCCTATGAAGAAAGGGCAATTCTGAGCTAGAATCTAAACTGTCACATTTCTGATGTGATTTCCCAGAGACTCTTTCTCCAAAGCACAAATGTCTGGACTGAAATCCTGGCTTCAGCACAGGCAACAGCAAAACTTCCACCAGTCCCCTCCAAAACTTGTAAAGATAACAAACCCCAGTATTCTAGGGGAAACCAAAATGCAAGTAGCATGTCCAACTTCCAAAATGCTAATCGTTTCATTTCAAGTAACAGGATGAGATTAATATAAACATGCAAACCTGTCCAAATTGGAAATCTTTCAAACGTCAAGCACAGGAAACAACAAGTTTTTTCTTTTTTTTTCAGGCAGGATGTCAGAGTTACCCCCGTGGTTACATGTGAGCCGAGGACAATGTTGTTACATGAGATCAAATTACAAACACAAGCAAACAGAAAACAATCTCTGAACGTCACTGTTCGGATCTGACAAGAAGCACAGCTGACCCATTCGGGAGGTTAAATGCTCTCAAGTGATCTCTGGGAGAACATGAAGAGTTTGCTGCTGGACACTGAGTTCCACGCAGTTAAATTGTCAATTTGTTTGCCCATGTCAATGTTTATCTTACCCTATGCTTGCTATGGTTTACTCAACACATTTGACCTGCAAATCTTAAAGCAGTGGCTTTGCTAAAATTATGTGAATTTTTTGGATTTTCCAAACACCTAAGACAACTATTTTGGTAGTTTCCACAGCACAGAAACCTATAGTTACTCAGATATTTGAAACTTCCAGTGAGGTGGATGGCAGTTGCTTAACCACACACATTACCATTTCATTTCTGTTCCTAATGTTTAGTACAACCTTGCTCTAAAGAATTTCTGAAGTTGTTTACAAAGCTGATGCAGAGGTTGCATTCAGTCTGGTCCAAGGGCAATGGTTCACTGAAGTCACTTGTAAACAGCAGAAAGAGATAATATTTTCTGGGAGGGGGATGGGGGAAATAAATGTTCTCACCTTGTACCAAGGACCATTAGAAACAGAGCTGGTTTCCAAAATATCTGCTCCTTCATTTTCTTCCATGTCTGATTAGTTGCAAATCTTTGTTTTCCAATGAAAAACATTAAATCACCCTCCAAGAATAAGCAGACCACACCATGCAGGCTCCAGTATCCCAGTCTGTGAAAGCCCTGCAATAAGTCACACGTCGGTTCTTTGGTCACCGGTCTAATCCAAGGTTGCAGATCCTGGTTCCGTGCTGGACTTCACAGAGCTTGGCCTTTTTTTTAAGCCTTAGTTTTTCCCCTTGTCAGGCATTTGTCCCCCTCAGACCTTCCTTGTGGATCCAGGTTTTCACCTAAGAAATGGCAAACATTCAGAGCTTCCCAGGTGCTGTAGGTGAACTGACACCGAACCTCTGATCATCTCAGGAGAAGCCTGACAACAGAGTGCAATACATGGCCACACCTCTGCTGCCAGAGCTGGCCGAGACCATAAAATCAGCAGCAAGGTCACCCAGCAACCAACCATGCAACGTCACTACCCTAATAAAGCCAACTTACATTCAACTTATTGCTTGGGTAGATAAATATTTTTATTAGATGAAAGAAGCCCAGAGAAGATGGCAGGGAGCTGACTGTTCTGAGCTGAGATATATTAATTTTGATCAAGGCAAAGATCTCAGCAGACATGCGTGGGCCACATACAAACCCATAAGGCTCTGTTTGTGAATACCATTGGGGTCAAAGCCCTAAGCATTTCTCCCTAAGGATGCACAGACCCTGTACCCCAGCAGGCTGGGTGGATAATGCCCGCAGGGTATCTTTCAGCAGAGATCACAAGTTCCCATCCAGGTGCCCACAAGACCTCCATCTGCCACATGCTCCGCTTAGAAAATTTCCACTCGCTCTCAAAAGTCTACATAAAATAGGGATGAATTTACAAAATAGTCTCCATTCCCTGCCACAGTCAGTAAAAATCAGGCTATAACATAAGACTGCCTAAGGAAGCTTTCTCAAGCAAATGGATTATTTTTCTCAGGAGCAACCACATACCTAAAGGAGCACGCTCAATTTAGGAAGTTTCATTTCTCTCCAGACACACTGTACACATTATAGAGAAGGGCTACCATAAATATAAATAAAAGCAGGCAACAAAAGATCGATCCTCTTTGTTCTGTTTGCACTGCGTATCAGGCAGCGCCACTGCAGATAGCTGGTGCCCTAAAATGTCGAAACCAACTGTGATCTCTGGCATCTATTTAAAGACAAACATGGCTTCTTTTCCAGTGCTGCTTGCTCATTCTTGGAAAAGGCCTCTCCATGAAAAATCCCCAAAGCAGAGGAATCCAGGGCCGCTGGCTACTCTGTGAAGTTAAGGCCACTTTTTCCTCTCTCTGATATGCAACCTTTCTTTTTATATGGCAGGAGACAACTTCTTTTGGGGATG
The DNA here is from genome assembly GCA_013398175.1 of Climacteris rufus. Taxonomy (NCBI): domain Eukaryota; kingdom Metazoa; phylum Chordata; class Aves; order Passeriformes; family Climacteridae; genus Climacteris; species Climacteris rufus. Next base: position 890,182 of record VZRZ01008593.1, read on the forward strand.
GACTGGCAACTGTGCAGAAAGATTGAAATTAATCTGTTCAAATATGAAATATTTTAATCCAACCTTCATATAAGCAGCATCATTAAAAACTAGTGGTACAGGAATCTGATTTTTAGACCTCTTTCTGCCACTAAAATACAAAATACATAAGTGATTTGGTTGAAACCACATGCTTGATTATGCTCATCATTAGTTACATAGGAGTTTGTGGGATATTTCTCAACAGTTTAATTAAAATTGGCCTTTAAGGAGTCTGAGATTACATTTTAACAAAATCATCAGTCACTAGAAGTGTCTATCTAGGTTATGACATAATAGTTACAGGCCCTCAAACACTGAGTAGGGTATGTCTGACTAAGCCCAGTGTGTGCATTGCTTGATTATGTATTTATTTCAAATAAGTGAAGACAAATGTGACAAAAAAGGCAAGAATTATGAGGGCATGGATGTGTCTTTATAGAGAGAGCAAGGCAAATGATGACTTCAGATTTGGAAACCAGCAACTTAGTTTGTTTTTGCCATTGGTCCTGTGATTTTGAGAGGTAAATCAAAAGCCCTGTGCCTCAGTTTCCCCTCCTGTGACATGAGACCAGCAATACTCAGCATTACTATCCTAAAAGAAGAGCTAACTGGAGATATTTAATGTCTTCATCAAACTTGCAACTCTGTCTACACACAGGTAGGCTCCTTCTATCATATGCCCACACAAACCCAAGGAAAAGCAAAGCTGACTTATTCCCACATGCACAAGTGTAACACCATCTCAGCCTTCTCCCTGTGCCCAACACAAGCCTGCAGCCCCTGGGATCATTTCACTGCAGCAGCACAGTTGAGCAAGTTTTGTCTGTTTTGAAATACCTCACATGAACTGACTATCCAAACCAGTGGATAATCAGACAAGGTAGTTCCTTCCCCGATGGAAGATTCTGCTACAAATATTCACCAGGTTTAAATGTTACTTTCTGTGATTTCATATGCCCAGATCATTTTCTGAGAGCCAAAGAACTTTCACAGCACAGAACCTGAGAGTCTCTCAATCCTGGCTCTCGGGCCACCTCTGGCCAGCCCTCCTTGCCCAGCTGGGAGTCAGCTCAGCCTTAAGCAGGGTGCAAGGCGAGAACTGGGAGGTGACTATGCCAATCTTTGCCCCAGTTATTCACAAGGGTAGTTAATTACAGCAGCTTCAAGGACTCTTTTTTCCACTGTTCCTTTTTTCCACTGTTCTCTTGGGCAAAAAAGTCTCTGATCCCTAATTGCCATTTGAACTTTAAGAGAGCAGGCCTGCCTGAAATACCAAATTGCTTTGCATTTTGTTTCTTCTCTGGTTTCTCTTTACAGGTCGCCCATTTAGTGACATATTAGCTGTGTTCCAGAGCAGGCAAACCCAGCCTTCTGAAGTTTGCTTGCATTAAATACCAAGTAAAAGTGGTGTATCTCATTATCCACGTAGGTGTTCGTGTTACGTCTTCTGCTTTGATGACATTCTGTGGCAGTAATTTCACAGGTTTTTTTGGTTTTGAATTGGCCATTTCCTAATTTAAAACAGAGCAATCAAAGGAAACGCTTTCCACATACGCAGCATAAGATAAACTTTCCTATGGTTGCTGTGGAGAAGCAACCTCACAAGGTTTTCAGCTTTAACCTTTAGTGTAAACCAGACATCTGTTTCGAGTTGTGTCAGATCACAGGAAGGATAGCCCACAGCTCGGTTTACTGCAAACTAATTTAGGAAATCAGAACTCTCCCCATGGATGAGTCACTAGCTTCTTGGGCAATGACAGGCCAGATACATTTGTCTCTGCAGCTCGGTGGTTTTCCCTGTAAAAGGGGTGTTGGCTCTTTCCCCCATCAGGAGGTGACTTGCAGCTGGAGGATGTAGCCCAAATACTAAGCCCATTTGTGCATCTGCAGTCCTGATGTCAAAGTCCACCAGGAAAGGAAAGGAAAGGATGAAAAAGAAAAGGGAAAGTGCAGAATGGATCTAAAGATGGCTTTGAAGTACAGCCCAGGCACGGAGATCAGGAAGTGAGAGCTGTAATTGCAGCTGGGTATCAGTTTCCTTTTTTATTTCAGGATCACCCACAGCATGCTGGAGTTTCTCTCTCAGAAAGCAGGCAGGAACAACACTCACCTCTGCAGGAGAACAGGAGCTGCTGTTAAATGGAAGGGACCATAGAGACAAAAGAGCTCTTTGCGTTTCTAATGCAGAGGCAAGTCAAAAGTACCTTAAACATGTCTGAAATTAGTTTTACTACTTCTGGACCAGAAGGGAAAGCTAAAAAGTGTTTCTTATTTTGTTTCCTAAGGACGTTGCACTTGTGGACTCTTCCCAAGTTCCTTGAAATACAGCCAGATTCAAGCAAACTCAATAGAGAGAAGACATCAGGTTCACAAAAATAGGTGGTCCAGCAGACAAAAGAGGTCCTGGAAATACCCCCAGAGCGAAAGGCTCCCAGCTGGGCTCAGGCCATCAAGAAGACCCACGTGGGAAGGCAGATCAGAGGGAAGGCACAGTGCCACACTCATGGTGCATTTGACATCAGCCTGCGGGCTGTTTTATTCCAAGCTGCCCCAAGCCTGGCAGTGCTGAGCCTTTAGTGACACCCCAACGCTGTTCAGACCTCACTGAAATGCCTGTGCAGCTGCACACATGGTGGGTGCAAGCATAAAACTTGGACCTCAGATCTGACAGGCCCTTGACCCAAGCCCTGATAAGGCTGCCCTTTATGGAGGCTGCCCTGGCCTGCCACTTCCAAGATGCAGCCTCAAGCAGACCTGTCAGAACAGGTTAGCAGACATCCCACTGTATCATTAACACTATTAGCCAATGTTAAACAAAGGTTTAAAATTTTTTTCCTTACTGAGATAAGTTGCAATGCAGGGATCAGGGCTGCTCTGGGAAAACATGGACTCTTGGTAAAGTGAAGCAAACCTGTTTGTCCCAGTAGGAAAAGGTTTGTGAACTGAACTCAGGGGCCCGAGTTATCAGGAGAATAACAGCATCTTGAAGACAATTGCAAAGGATTTAGGGTTTGGTATTTGCTAGGCATACCTTGAGCGTTTGACCATTATACATCTTTTCTTGTTTAGGAAAGAAATCTCATTTTTCATTATGCTGCGCTTATCTTTTAGCAGAAGCAGGAGCAGGGTCTAAATATGCTGGTGTTTGCAGACAGCAGTGGTGCAGTACAGCCCGTCTCAGCTTCACAATGAAGAAAATGAGCTACAATTGTGAAATCATTGCCTAACAATTGATAAGAACAACTGCTGCAATCCTCCCTGCCTCCTCTTGGCCAGCATCCCAATTACCACACATTACTGGATATATAGAAAAAAGAATGGCAATGTGGTTAAAGTACAAGCTACACACATAGAAGACGGAGTATTTATCTCCATGTCTCGTCTGGTTTTCTCTTTCACCTTGGCCAAGTAACTCAGTCTTTGCAATTCTTTCTTTTTTCTCCTTTCATGACAATATTTACCATCTTTCTGACAGCCCTTGAGTTCTCCCAAGGAATGGGGCTTTGTAAACAGGGTTGGGGGGGAGACCTATGCGTTCGATGAAAGCCTTGTCAGGGACCTTGAACAAGGTGCTGCAGGAGATTCTTTCAATAGGCCTTTGCTTTGCAGAAGAATGAGGTTTCTTCATGCCTTGTTTCAAATCAAGCCAGCCATTCCCATTTCACTCTTCTTTCCAGGAATTCCCTATGACACTGTAACACCTTGCGGCATTAGATGCCAGCTACCAAGAAAAGTGCTGCCCACCACAAGACCAAAGAAATTGGGTTCACACTTTCTCACTCTGAAATGAAGAGGGATGTACGCAATTTCTCAGTCTCCAAGATTTATGACTCTTGAGAACAGCAAACCCACACCCTCTATTGCCACCACCACACTGAAGGATGCAATGACTATTTTTTCCCCATGAGAGAAAAGCCTGTGGTAAACCAAATACTTGTATGTATCAAGTACTAGATAAATACTGATGAAGTGTTAAGTAATGCTACTTTCAATGATATTTTTTAAACCCCAAATGTGTTATTACTTCCTATTCCACACAGATATCACACACTCAGGGGCAACTGTATTGCTCACAGGTCAACTGCAGGACAAAACCTGACAGTTCTGGCGTAAGTTCTACGTGAGCTGAGTAACACAGCCTGGGTCACTGAACTGCAGCTCCCTTGAACACAGTTCAGTATTACAGCTAGTTAGGGCCACACTCTACCCAACATTCCTATAAACACCAAGCAGGTCACCCAGCAGTTATTTCAGTACCTTACTGACTTAGAAGTAATATAGACAAAAAGGTAAATAGAAGAGATTGTGTTTGGATTTAGATTTGCTGTTCGAAAAGTGCAACATAAAATGAGGTACTACCAAGATGCTATTTCAACTCACAAAAGAAATCACGTGCAATGTGCAAGCAATTGCAGCTTCTGTAGAAACTTAAATTGTATCTTGTCCTAATGACTTGGAATTTCTTAAGGGCAATGTGAATAGATTCCAGTTCATCTTAAATTCTGATTCTTCCAAATACATTTAATGTTTTTAAGAGCAAGCAGCGTATTTTCATTAACTGAAGAAAATACTCTAGCAGTAATCTGAGGGAACAGGAGCTGTCAGGATAGACCATATCACCCACAGAAATCTCAAGTTGGGTCTCAATAAAATACCAATATTTTATCTTAATTTCCTGTAAAGAAGGGTGCATAAATGAACCCCAAGGAGGTATCTAAAAGAATGGGGAACAACCCTATAAATGTAAGCTTTGGGACCTTATTTTTAAAATTAATGGCTATGTCAAAACATGTGGTGTTCAGTCCATGCGAGGAAGGTTTAAAAAAGCAGTGACCAATCTTCATTTGGCCCTAATTTAATTCTGACAATCTATGAAAGCCTAAACAATATAGCCAACCCTTAAGGAAATGTCTGGCTGTGCCCCTGCACTCAGAGCAATTGTTCTCACATGTATAGATATGTACTTTTTGATGCTGAGAAACAGTACTTTATGTATTATCAAACAAATTATATCTACAGCCGAGAAAAATCTTGAGGTGTTTTCATGGACTTTGATCAAAACATCATCAGAAACAAGATGAAGAAACAAGAAACCATTCTAAGACATGCCTTAGGGTAGGCTGGAGGAAAGCTACTGGTGTCACAGCAGCACCCTCTAGCGCTGCTGTCACCGGGCTTCGCCAGCTCTCCCTGGATAAAATTTGACATTTGGTGCCGGGATAAAACTTCTCTTGTCCTAGACACAGCTCACAATATGGTCAGAATATCAACATCATCGTGTGGACAAAATGAGACAGAGATGGCTATGGAGAAAAATCCACCATAACTAACAAATATTTGAAGAGAGAGCTTGCAATTAGCTGTGCTAACAGCACCTACAGCACAGTAACTCCCAAATTATAGCGATAAAGACCAGTGCAAAGGAGATTATTTTTTGATTGTTTGGTGGAAAAGAAATGAGACTGCTCCCACAGATTCCAAGCAATGCAGAGATGCAGCCCAAAAGTAACCACTGACAGCCTGCCCTGATTTACCCCCAGCCTGCAATGAAGCCCCATGGAGCCTCTGGCTCACTTTCCCCAGTGGCTTGAGGAAACAGAAAAGTGAAAGTGACAAAACTCATGGGTTGAGGTAAACAGTTCAATGAGTAAAGCAAAGCCGTGCACCCAAGGAAAGCAAAACAAGGGATGTATTCATCCTTCCCATGGGTGGGCAGGTGTTCAGCCTTTCCCAGGAGAGCAGGGCTTCATCAAACCGAACAGTGACATGGGAAGGCAAACAACATCACTCTGAACATCACCCCCTTCCTCCTTCTTCCCCCAGCTGTCTATGCTGAGCATGATGCCACATGGTCTGGGATATTCCTTGAGCCACTTGGGATCAGCTGTCCCAGCTCTGTCCCCTCCCAACTCCTGTGCACCCCCAGCCTCCTCCTCTGGTGGGGTGAGGAGCAGAAAAGGCCTTGGCTCTGGTAAGTTCTGCTCAGCAATAGCTACAACACCCCTGTGTTATCAACACTGCTTCCAGCACAACTCCAAAACAAATCGTGGTACCGGCTACTGTGAAGAAATTAACTATGTTCCAGCCAAAACCAGCATACAGGCACAGCAAAACAGGTGCATAAGCCCAGATCCACAAATGAGCTAAATACTCATCTGCCACAGTGGTGAACATAGATGCAAGGCAAGACTGGGTATGTAAAATGGTGGGTGAGACACCATACTTGAGAAGAAGAAAATTAAGTATGACTTTAAAAAAAAATTTAATGCTCTCCTAAAGTCATGGAACAGCTTCAGGGCAACCAAGCCTCAATGACCACCCTTTCTCTACCTCAATGCCTGCAGCTATAGGGAAAACCCGGCAGGAAATACGTGACGCTAAGTGCTATACCCAGACACACCCATCCAAACCTGTTAACAACCCAGCCTTCATCCCATCACATTCGATTTTCAGAATAGGCCTTTCTCCAAGTGACTCAAGCGGGGCAAGGACACAGTGTAATCACACTGGGTTTGTCACTGCAACATCCAACACCCCAAACAGATGAGGTGAAGATCCAAAACTCCCTAAAAGTAAGCACTGTTAAAAACAAAAAAATCCTACCTCACCCTAGCTCTGCTCTGATGCAGCAGGGATAGGTATGTTACACATCAGGAAACAACACCAATGAGATTCCAACACAGAAGCACAAACCAGTCTTTCTACACTTTTCTTCTACGTGGAAACCTGCAGATGCATAGGTAAATCTATCAGGCCCCTAAACTATGAACCATATAGGTAACAGATGGATCAACATACCTGAGCACCTTAGTCTCTGCCAGCTGGAATCACCTTCATATTGTCCTGTCTGCATCTCAGACAAGTAGATTCTCCCTCCTTCTTGTCATTTGAGCCATAGAGGGAGAAGGGAGAGGGTGTAAACTGTTACAGAGCAGGCCAGATTTTGCTGGTTTATTTTTTTGTGGGGCTGCCCAATTCATCACACTCCCAAGCTTATGAAAAAAACAGCAGTCAAAAACTGTTTGGAAGGTTCTGTTTCTCATTCATGTATTTGACTTAATTAAGTCATAAATTGTGACAATTTGCTATAAACTAATGAATGAACCACTAACTTGGGACATCATTCATTATCATAAAGCTATTTCCTGCCTGCTTAATTAAGCTCAGAGAATGCTCTAGCAGAAAGAAATCAGAACCAGACCCTCTTGGGAAGTGATAAATGCTGGAGGCTGAGGGGTATCCTGACAGTTTCAGCACTGTTAAACACACTGAGTTGCTCCCTAGCAAGAATAAAGAGACTCAGATAGTCTGGGAGGCTGGAACAGGGAAATAACTCCAGAAACATCTTTAACTAGCTGAAGTGTATGTGGATGCAGCATTGCATAACACCAGGAAAAGAAATTTCTGCAGTGGCCCTAACTTTTGACCTAAAAACCAAGACTAATTTTAAGTGGAGGGGAGTAGACATCAGCCTACCCTTGTTAAGCATTAACAGCAGTTGCAGAACTGTCCACCAGGCTGTCCAGTTTGGGTTATTAATCTTGTGGGTGCCAAGAAATGGAGCCAAGAGAGAGTATTTTAAGCTGAACAGCAGAAACACTCAGAAAAAAATGAAGCAAGAAACAACCATTTTCTGCTAGAACAGACAAAACTCAAAGCAACTGACTGGCAGAAAACCATTCTTTCCCTTTTGCCCACTAAGGAGGGCAAACACCACCCCCTCTTCCCACAGTTTGTATCCCATTGACCCTCAGCATTCCCAGCCATGAACTACACATACACAGCAGGAGGTTATTCCTGTCCCAGAGACTTTACCTTCTTTCCATATCTTCTCTGGATTGGTGCTGGTACTTTAAGAATTCCATCTTATCTAAAAAACAGACACGAAGAATTTTTATTGCGCACATCTATGCAAGTGCACGTGCCTTGTCATAACCAGCAAGCTTAACAGAGCTGAGTCTCAGCAGGAAAATGGGAGGAAAATCCAATCTCCCCAGGGCCCCTGCCCAGGGAGTGGTCAGCTAATTCCCTGCAGCTGACTGAGCCCACCCTGGAAACCTCTCTGTGAATTAGGCAACAGATTTATCATCTTTCCTTGCAGCTCTAACTGATGCAGTGTTTTAGGCCTCCCAGTCAGTCTGTGTTTCTGCTGTGTCTTTTGAAGTTTTGAAAGCTGAAGCTGACCTTCTCTGAAGTAACAGCAAGTATTTAAGGCTTTCATAGCCAGTGAAAAACAAATTATGGAGAAGTCAATTTCAGCCCACATTCAGTTTGCTTTATTTACATATAAACTGCAGCCTGGAACAGAGGTGGTCAAACACCATCATGCCTGCTTCCTCTGGCCAATAGTATCCTGCTGCCCACATGTAATTTGGCTTCATAAAATTGCTTGTAATTCAATATCAGAGCAGAAACCAAGCCCTTCTGTTTCTCACTGTAGGTTCCTATTTCTTCTCTAACCAAAACCAACTGTGACACAGGCTGACCTTCCTCTCTGCAGGAATAAAAATAACTTGGAAGATTATATGTATCACTATTATGTGGTGGCATCCACCATAACACTATTATATATCATGTTCCCTTCATCATTCCTCTAAAGGTTTTGCTGTCTCTGTATTATTCTCCTCTTGAGTGGGTTACTGGGGAAAATGTTGCTTCTTATCAGTGTTTTTCAAGTTATTCCACTATAAAGAAAGCCCATTAGAGCTTTAAAATTTACCTTTGAACTTTTTTTATCATTGCATTCTACTTCAAAAATTCTCTCCTATAGCTGCAGAACCATATCTCCAACTAACACTGATAGGACAGAAGAAATTGTAAGACAGGGCAATTTTACATTTGGCAATACAGACATACATATCCACCCCAGGGACGTTTGTAAACATACCTGTGAATAAATTCTCATGCTGCCTGCACTGGCAGGAAAATACTGCTGTTCCAGGAGACATACAAACTTTGTCCTCCCTGGTCTTGTGCTGCAGGAGAGTTAGACAGAATCCTACAGGGTTCCTAAATAGTCCTTGCTTCTGTAGGCTGGAGCAGTTCCCAGGCACTTACTGTTTAACCATCACTATACCTCATGGAGTACCTAAGTGTAGTTCCCTTGCAATTTAACATGGAAATGGACTGCCTAATTGACTGATTTATGGTCAGTGAAGGAGAGGTCTGAGAAAATCTCAAAAATATTCACACCACCAGGTCCTCCTCTGTCCCAAAATGATGGCAGAACACTTCCTTGGATCAGTGCATTCCTGCTGCTCTGTCTCTACAATCTGAATTCTCACACTACTGAAATTGCACAGGAAGCTTCTGCTCATGTGGAACAACTCTCCTGCCTTTCTCATTGAAGGAAAGATGACTGAAGAGACAAGTCTGTTTCCCAAACAGTAAAAGCATCCATGAATTAGGTAAAAGAACTTGTATTACTGGCAGAAAAAAATCCACAAAAATTTTCAGAAACATAGTGGTGGTGCTCAAGCTGAAAGCTTGCTACTCTGGGGAAATGCTGAAACATTTATGAACTCAGAGTGTCATATGTAACATGGTATGAAAATATAGTCTCCTTAATCCCAGAGGCATCCAGGGTGCACATGTCTTGTTACTAATCCAGATTTGAGCAGTTTCTAATGGTTTCAACCATACCTGGTGATCTCTTATGCCAAACACAGCTACACCGAGATTTTGGCACTGCAGGATGCAGAGCAATGGGAAAGATGACCTGCTGTGTGTGCTCCTCTAATGCAGCTGGCCAGCTCCAGTGCCAATAGTGGAAAACAAAGCTTGGTTACAGGAAGACTCAGACAGATTTCCATTGTCTGAAAAGCCTCGATTTTTAAGGGAAAAGAAACACCATGTCTACCTGGTAAAATGCTGGGGGCAGCTGTCTAATGACCTCTTTCCATTTGGCATGTGTCAAAGCATTCTAGATTGTTGGTATTTGACCTGTTTAGCCCTACCCAGCTCTAAAATGAGGCCATACATTTATATGTGAGTATAGTATGCCTGACATCTTTTCTGTCAAGGTGCACTCCATTGCAATAGTAGATGCCTCCACACTGTGGTAAGAAACATCAGTGTTACTTTCCCCCACCAGTCATACTTCTGTGAAAAACAGAAGTAGAAACATTCTGTGTGAACAATACAGTACAAAGGTTTTCTGCACTATACAAGTGTTTAAGATATTGCTTATTTTACAGGAAAAAATCCATATATGTTTTGTCTCCATCCAGACATTTCAGACTTAAAAATTCTCAGAAGGGCAACAAATTGAGAATGCAAAAAACTTTATTAGCATAAAAAGTACATATTCAGGAATCAATACTCAAATTCCTTCTTGGCATCTGGCACGTTTGATACATGTATCAAACAGCTGTATCTGCTCCAGCTGAAGGAAGACAGGGTTGTGAGATGTCGGAGGTTGAAGGTTAGAGGGGGGGTTGTTGTTTTGTGCCTCTTTTTAAGTTATGTAAACAACTTAGAGTAAATCCTGTACAAGCAGAATATTAGCTATCATTTGTACACTTAAAAGTTAAATAAAACCCAATTTCAGCAATACAAAAAGCAATATAAAAAAGTATTCAGGTGCATGACACAGAAGAAGAAAATGGAGAACATGGCAAGTAAGTGAACATGTCTTAAAAGTTAGATCTTACTGGAAATTCTCTGTAAATATCTGTATGGCTAGACATGAAAAATATAAAATTACTTGGTTCCATAAGAGATTTACACAGTTGCATCTATTTTAACTTCGTTAGACATGAATATATTAGAAAAATAAAGTGATTAAAAGGAATAAGAAAAGTTTACTCAAGTTTCACATTTCAAGCTGCCTATTTGATAGAGTAACTAGACAGAGGTAGATATCCAATATTAGCGGCCAAGCTCTTCTAACAAGATCTTGTCAAGCTTTTGCATTCAAAGCCAATATGAAAAGGCTTCATAGATGAAGGATGTCTTTCAAAAAGGCAGCCAGAAAATCTGTGTTGCTGATGGAAGTAGTTTCAAATATCCTGCTGAAAGTGAAGGGTATTTAAGAATAAAACCTTAACCAGACCATTAACGAGGACACCACTTACCAAGCACTAGAGCTCATGCAGTCATTTTAACAAAAGTGACAGTGATTTGCTCATTTGCTATGCCTATTTGAGAAGCTGAACCGTTGCTACCTATTTGGCTCACAACTAGTCAAAGTAAGACTGCAGGGTGCCACGGCGGCGGATGTCACAGGTCCAGCAGTGGAAACCACCTCCCAGAGAATTGGCATGGCGAATGTTCACTTTAATTGTGGAGATGCCTGAAAGAAATGTACAGTGCACACTTGTAAATTAGAACCTCAAATTCACGTGGCAAGCTCTCATCAGAACATTAGATAACACTTTATCAGATCATATGGATGGATGTGAGAACAGAAGGTATTTCCTACTCGTTTGTTAAGAATTTCTTTTCCCAAATTCTAGGCAGAGAACAAGCTAGGAACATAGCTGGCTTGTTTATTCCAGTGGTACCCTTAGAAATATCCAGTGCCTGGAGCACAGCCAATGTTTGATGTGTTATGATGTGCCAATAATAAAAAGATAAAATCAGTTTTTGCAGTATGTGAAGAATTAGTTGAAATTCTGCTACAATATATGATCAGGGCACATTTACATAAATGTGTGAGCATTTGTGGTTCAGACACTGAATGTGCTCTTTCAAGTGCCTTTCAAGAAAAGAAGTATTCAAGGCAGATAGCTCTGACTGCCTCTTTCTCTGGAAGGGAAAAGAGGCTCTTAATACCTAGGTTACACTTCCTACCCCTTCTTTCCAGCTCTGATGTTTCACTTGTGGCTCAGTTTATACAAAGTCCTAACAAAAGGATCAGACAACTTCTCTGTTACAAAGTTTGCCTTTTCACTTCTCGGTCCTTTCAGGAGCTCAGGAGCAGCTCAGTAGAATCTGTCACCTAGGTCAGCAACAGTTTTGTTCCCAGGAGACCAGTCCTACAAACTGTCTGACTACTGGAGTTTATTTAGAACTTACACAATGAAGTTCAAGTGTGAAAGATAAGCCATGATTAGCATAAATATTCTAATTTTTTTAAGTACTTTCAGGCATTTATAAATCCTCAACTCCTTGGTCATGCTTTGAAACAACCTAAGACTGAGAAGGCAAGTGATTCACTAAAGGCTGTGTAGCCTGTCTTTAAAAGCACTTTAAAGCATTGGATTGCATGGTTCTCACCTGCAACCATCTCACATTTGAGGGAAGCTTCAACGAGCACACTCACATCCAAGGCACCAACCCTTCTAGGCTGACACTTGCTATCTTCCACCTTTGGATTATTCTCTCCTTCCATCATTTTTCTCCCTTTAAAAGAGTCTTCTGCTACTGGGAGGTATTATCTCATACTCTACAATGATCTCTTACTTTCCCTGACTTCTCATTGACACACAAGTCTTCATTCTACCCTGTCAGATTTTGCATTCCCATGTTCTTATCCTGCAACAACAGTCAGCTGGCTGTACCATCAAGCAACCTTGCTACTCTCTTTGTAACCAACTGTGAGCCACAAATAGATCTTCCTACACCTTCCTCTCCCAGCACGATGGAAGCAGCTGGATTAACTGCATGAGTGCAGATTTTTAAGTTTATATTGTTTGTCTTTGCAGTGAGCTGTGCATAATAAGACTTTCAGATTTTGTTCAATAACAGTTCTCCTGTCGCTGCATATCTAAAGGAATTTCACACTCTCACGAAGTCGCGTCTGACAGGGCTGAGATTCTCCACAAATGAGCAGAAATAGCTGAGTTGAGTGGCCTCAATTTGACATTTAAAAGTACAATGAGTTTGCAACTAGAAAAATCTGAAAACATTTTGTCAATGATGCATAGCCAGCCCTATATCAGTCAGCAATATGTGCATTCAACCTCTCCAAGACAGATTTTGACCTTAAACTGAACAGACAGTTTACATTAAAAAAGCTCATTCAAAGGCATCCTAGCAAGAACTTTAGTTGGTACTCATACCTTTCTTTGCTGCAAGCTGTAGGGGGCAAAGGAAGATCATATTTCTGTGACCAAAGTATTCAGGAGAAAAATCACTGAATGCTTCTTACTTGCTAATCCAACTGCTTGAGTACTTTTTCCAATGCAGCTGCTTTGACTACTTTAAGTGAAATCCCCATGTACCCTGGCTGGTATCACAATCATTTCCTTTGAAGTAGATGTAGAAGCATGTTAGGACATACCCAGCTTTTCAAACATCTTCTGAATGGATGTCTCGTTGGCATCCACCATCACACGTTTCTCATCCAGCATTAGGACATTCATGGAGAGCCATTTAGAAGACATCCACAGAGGGTGATCTAAACACAGGAGAATGAACTTTGTACTATACCAATGTTGCTCCATATTAATACCCTCAAGAATACCCTTGGAATCTTAGAAAAGAAAAAGTGACTGTACCATCTGGGATGAGTGGCACTGGGGGTTGAATCACAGTCCAGCCAGCTTTCTTGAAGAGCTCAATCTGGAAAAGCAAGTTAAAAATATTCTCCAGAGGCTTCTTAGCGTATCACAGCATGTCCTCCAACATATGCCAGATTTTCTCAGAATATTTCAATATGCATGGCATCCCCTTCCCTAGGTTCACTATTCTTGCCCTCATTCAAGTTTCATCTACAAACCCAGTTTTCACACAGGCATGTTTTTTTAAGTCTTTTTAAACTTTGCATACCAATAACATTTATTTCTATAATAACATTTTATTTCTATTTCTTCTTTTTTTTATATATATATGCTAGGTGTACTGAGATGTGTGAAAGACAAAAGGTAGCATATGCAGTTTGGAGCCCAAAGTCAAACCCCAAACATATTCAATTATATCTTTTTTTGGGTATTATTTCTACTCATACGATTGTAAAAGCCGTAGATATAAATGACACTGAAGTTTATAAAAACAAACCCATCAGAAATAACACAAAATTATCTTCCCATCATGCTTCATAAAAAATTTAATATGCAATTTATTTAACAAAGAGAATAATGTAAAGGAATAATTTGTGTCTCTAAGAATTACACAATTAAGTTAAAAATGAGAGGAGGGTAATTTGGATAAAGAGAATTGACTTTTCAGTTTCACTGTCTGAATAGCTGTAAGAGTGTTGGAGAGTATTGCGGTGTTGCCACGAGGCGGAGCTCCGATCCCGACCGCTCAGTAAATAACCAGCCTGGCCGCCGGGATTTGGAAGAAAAGCTCCCTCCCTTTCATCGGCACCCGTCAAGAAAAGCCCCTTCCACCACCATTCACACACCCCCACCACTTCCCGCTCATCCCGAATTGCCAAATCAGTTTGTATGGAAGCAAGCTGCATTTATCTTTTCTATCTACACAGACAGCATCTTCCCGGGAAAAAATTCCCAGAATTTGGGCTTAATACAAGGAGACCAAAAATATCCTCTTCCTAGTAACGTTATAAGAGCTGTGGAAGGGAATAGGGGAGGAAAAAAATAAAATTACCTTCTCAGAATGGATACTAAATGAGGCAGTAATTCAATCAGACCATTTGCATTGAAACCATTTGCATTGAAACCACTTGCCAAGAAGGGACTAACACTGCTTTTAAGAGCTATGCTCTGCCCATGGCCCCATAATGTGCTGCACTCAGCTCTATCCCTCTGGTTCAGTGTCAGCTCAGCTATTCCCATGTGTTTGTACAGCCTCTGAAGTCATGGGGATGCTCACAGAAATCCTCAGGCACTACAGTGCAGATAACACGGCTGGAACAGATGAGCTCTCACCCTCTGGAAGGCTTTCTGACCTCACTGTGCTCATCAGCAATATTAGCTTTTTCTCAGTGTGGCAGCAGGTTTTACATCTCTCTCCTCTTCCCTACTCTCAGAAAGTATTTCTTGCTCAGCTAAGCAAAGCTGAATGCCTGAGCAACTACCAGGTTCCTGCCATTGGTTCCATTATTACCAAAGGAGAGGTTTCCAAAACAGGAATAAAAAAGGACATTTCTCATCTGAGCTGCAGAAAACATTCAACTTCTCTGAGCATACAATTAAGCTATTTAAGTAGTAAATGTGTTCAACGAAGTGGTATATTCTAGTACTTGCTTTGATACATTATTACAAATTAGATTAGTGCCATCACATTGAACCATGTACCTAGAAGGAAACACACATGCTCTTAGCTTCTCACTGAAAAAGCACAAAGAGCAATCGCAGAAAACTGAGGAAGAACCATGGCCATTGCACTGCTGAGAAAGCTCTAGAGTCAAGATCCCCAAATACTTCTACAAGTTCCTGAACAACTGCCTGGATACTATTTAAATTAAATCATTTAATATTATTCAACTACATGTAAAATTAATGTGTGGAATAGTAATTTCCCAGCAGGGAAATAATCCAGCTGAGTAACTTTTAAACACAAAACACTTTCCCCTCTTGTACACTCTCACCTGATGGCAGGGACGGTCTGGGTTGGAGAGCACAAGACCAGGTCCAATGATATTAAAAGTGGCATCAATGTGCATAGGGTTGGGATCCTTAAAGGATATGATATGCACTCTGTAGTCTGGTGCAAGGTGTCGCCTCATCCATTCAATACCCATGTAGTTTGTAACCTGAAAACAGGACAAATTAAATTTCATTAGACTAGAATATAAATTGCATCCAAGTTTAGTTAGTCTCAGGTTTTATTAAATTAAATATTTAAAGCCAAAATAATAAAGAATTTTGTGCCTTTAGCTAACCCCTTCACTGGAAGACAGTCTTATCCTGTGTATCAAACATTCTATGAATAGCATTTTCTTTAGTCAACACTCTTCTTTTAATGCTGCTCAGGAATTTTAAAAGACAAATCATCAGTCATTAAGATAGATACCAAAACTGTTGAAAGAAAGCTGTGTTTACCTGGCTCCTTTGTACAAAGATATCTCTTCCAGCTCTAATGAAGTCAGCAGCATCAAAGCATGGCTCAAATTCAGTCGTTACAAATTTTCCCTGAGCAGCCAGTTTATGCCTGTCTTCAACAGAGTGGATTGGATAGTTCTAGTTGTAGGAAAGGGAACAACAACTTTAGGTTGGATGTGTTAAAGGAAAGTTTTCAAATTATTTGCTACTGAAGAGTATTTTGAAATTAAGAGAATGTGATAATATTGTGTGTTCCTTGGAGGTGGTTTGTGTTACATGTCACTAGAATAGAAAAGAAAGCCTAAATGTGGACATATAAGTGAAAGGCTTTAAGCACATTCAAGAAGAGGTGATGATAAGAGACAGTTATAGCAAGAAATTAATTACTCTTCAGAACCACTTTCTCAATAAATATTCTGACTTTGGGATCAAAAGCATTCATTAGCAGTGGAGTTTAATGACCAATAAATCACTGCACAGTGACAGAAATACTGGAATGCAAGCTATTTCCTAACAAAGGTGGACTCCCTACTTTTCTACATTTTAGAATGGAGCAGTACTTCAAACTAGAAGTTAGATCTGTGTTATTTTAAATAATTTTAAAATTAAACAAGGCAATTAAGAACAAGTGAGTTGTAAAAATCCAGCAGAAATAAAAAATACCAGATAAGGAGTTTCAATGCTTCAGAACAGGCTCTGGAAGTTTTCTAATACTGACAAATTACTATAAGGTAATTTTTTTTAACAAAGACTTCTTTGTCTCATTGATATCACTGTTCCAGTTGTAATCATTCCACAACTAGTTCACTGCATTTATTGTAAATGCTGTCATTAAGGTCCTGATGCATTTGGGGGCCTGTAGGAAACTACCAAAATTGTCCAAGTGAAAATTACTAGAAAAAAAAACTTAGAAACTATTTACTTAAATATTTGGAAGGTAAAGACTCACAATTTAGATCCTTCACTATTTCTTTTATGTGACTTTCAAAATACTAATCATCGTGCAAAACAGAAATTATGAGTTGGGTTTTTTCTGTAATAAAATGTATATTCTTTCCCACTTTCCTAATGCACTCAGGACATATGGACATTCTCAGGGAATCTTCACTCTTTAAAGTAATCTCTGATGTTTTTCTAGCATTCCTTCCTCTTTAGTAATGCTCAGTTACAGCCAGTAATCAAAACAATTCAAAGCAGAGGAATTTAATAGACACAACTTCCTGTTCCTTATTCTCTAATTGCACACACTTAGTTTCAGCTGGAAAGGCTAAACCATGTTTGCATACACTAGAAGAAAAACACAAGTCTCCAGAGTTGTTTGGTGTCATTCCCCCCCTCAATTTTTGTGAATCTTAGATATCAGGTTGAAACTACCAACAGAATTCTGTATAATGAGAAATGAAGTTCTGAAGGAAAATTAGAACAGTACCTGATCATAGAGTTCATCTGCCATTGTAGGTTTGGGGGCAGTTGTCCATTTAGCACCACTGTTGAAATAATCTTTGATTAGTCGTCTATAGGCCCTGTACTCAAAGAACCGAGCACGCCAAGCCATAGGTGCTTCAATAATTTCATTTCCCACCACTAACAGGATGTCTCTTGGCATGGCAGCATACATACCTGAAAGGACAATGGCCATTAATCTATCAGGCAAATATGTCTTTCTCAGGTCTTTCAGCTTATTCATTTTTTACCCTCCTTTATACCATTACTTCTGTCCAAAATACTGGCAAAAATCATCATTAATAAAGTGAACAAGCCAGCACATGATATCAGGTCCTTACATTCTCTAGTAATTTTTCAAAGTAACACTTTTTGTTCAAAATACACACAATTTTTGCTACAAAGCCTCACTGATAACAAATTCACAGGTAGATGAAAGCCATCTACTTCATAATTTGGTTAAGTAAAATTAACTAGACCAAAGCTTATTAATTACCCAGATGACTTTAAAAGGTGATGACAGGTAGCAAATTTTCCAAGTGAACATCATTTCTTTATATACCATCCTTTTAAAAAGTAATAACACAGAAGAGGAACTTGATGGAACACAGAACTAGTGAAGAAAGTAGTCCCATTACCATTATCTGTTCCTTAAAGAATTTGAATTCCACTAAAACAATGCAACAACATATTTGACATGAAAGGAGCCTGAGGCCTATACTTGATGCCAAACTTGATGAGCCAGTGTGTTCTCACTGCAGATAACCAAAGCCATATGGTGCTATACATGGAGTAATGTGTGTAGGTAAAGAGACATTCCAATTTCTTTGACACTACTGAGGTTCGTCCTGGAAAACTGTTGCCTCCAATTATTTTGTCCTCCATCATTTAATACGGATACAACTCTAGGATCCAATAAAGAGCTATCAAGACAGCCAGGGGGCTATCAAGACCTTTCATGTGGCAAGTAAGGGACAAAGCAGTAACAGTCTACAGCTACTTTGAGGGCCATGACAGATGAACATTTCTTGGCAGTGGCAGTGACAACATAGAGAGGGAATCTGGCAAGAGATGCTGGTGTGGGAAGATCAGGTTAGGTATCAGGCAAAGGTCTTTCATCAGGAAATCCGTCCAGCACTGAAGCAGGTCAGCAAACCAGGTGGCAGAACCTCCATCCCTGGAGATCTTCCAAGTTGCAGCTGCACACACCCCTCACTGACCTCCCTTAGTGCTGGTGATAATCCTGCTCCTAGTAGGAAGGTAGACTAGATGACATCCAAAATGTCTCAGACAAGACCTTCAACAACAGAAAAACGTTTACCTGTAGACTCAAAATCAGGTGTTTTATACTTCACAGACCAGTCAATTGGATCAGGCCTCTTGACAACAACACCTTCTCCTTTCAAAATATTGCACATCTCTTCAATTTCAGCAATAGCTTTTTTTAAATGGTCTTTGGGGAAACTGTGGCCTCCAAATTTCTGGTAAAATCCCCAATATTTTTCGTATGTGTTTGCCTAAAACAAAAGGACACATAAGTGACACAGAATAAGCATCAGTTATCTTTGAGTGAAATAAACGCATAAGACACAATTCTTAATGTTCAAAGTTTCTTGTTCTTGATCCTAACACGCTGGAGTGTGCCTTACATCTGATTCCTGCAATATTTTGGCTACATTACACTTCAGTTAGTATTGAGTGACTAGTATAGCCAAGTGGCCATTTGGTTCTTATTACAGAACACTTGTACAAACACAGCAAATGTGGCAAAGGCTATAGGCTCTGCTATGTAATAAGGCTAGCAGACATGTTTTTAAATCAAAACAACCTTGACCTCATCTCCAAAACACATACATCTGTAGTCACCTTATTAAAACCTCACTTCTGTACTGTCACAATGGTGATGTCAGGAATTCTAAAGCCATCCCAAGTACAGGTAACATGCCTTGTTGGCTAGAAGGGCCACACTTCAGGCACAGCAGCAGTCTAGAAGAGGCAAAAGATACTAAATCCAGCTGTCAGGGTTGGATTAGAGCAAGTACAACATTTACAGACCTAAGTCCTCTGCTGGAAAGCTGTGATCATCTTCTTAAATAAAAAAAAAAAATTCAAAACATTGTCCTAGTTCTCTTGAGTGAGGAACTCCAGACATATAATCAAAGCAAATGATGCTGCTTCAGTTCGGTGTATCTGATGTTCCTCTGTCATGTCAGTGTTAGCAGAGATGCAAGTGCATGTGGAGCCCTTCTGGAATGACAGCAGAAGGGGTCAGGAACAGCTCAGCAAGTTGGTTTTTTCTCCCCAACAGAGTCCATCTCATTCAGGCAGCAGGAGGTTGTCTCCTGACCCTGCAGTTCTGACTGCCTCCCAGAACTCAACGTTCTCACCAAAATCAGAGCAATGATGTCTCTGTGGTAGCCCTGTCAGTGAGCCCCAGGCAGGCGAGGCCATTCATCTGAAGGCATGCCTGATCCTCCTCAGCAATCCAGGCTATTCACTCTGTCCTCTGCTATTTCTGGATATTTGCCCTCATGCTACCCTGCTCACCCAGTACTGAAGCTTCTTCCCATACTTCCTGAAGGAATTTGTTCTTTTTCTGTAAGTGAGTTTTTGGGTAATTTAATCACCTCACACTTGCCAGCTGGTCAGAAGTCATATGCAGATCATATGAAGTGCTTAGCATTCCTATGGAAACATGTTCTGCTAATGAGATAAACTCATCCTATGGAGGGAAGGTGGTTATTTTCAGAGCCAGCCATGACGTATATGAATATCATCAAAGCCTAAGAGATGCAGCTCCTCTCTCCACCGTGTCCTCTAGTACCACCTTTTTTTTCAAACCTGAGGAACCACACTCGTGTTGCACTAATGTGATGGTGTAATCTTAGAGTTACAACAGAATAAGGGTTAACACTGTAACACAACTCATATCCCTGCCTTCTGAGTAACTGGGAACAGGGTGTATGGCTGGGACATGTATTCCATAGCAAATCAGGGTAGACATTTCAGGCCTCTTGATCATATACATACAAGTCAGTTCAGACTGTTAAAAAAGTACCATGGACAGGACACACAAAAGAGCTTTAAACAATCTCCTCGATGCACCTTATAACCTTGTGTGAGGGTACCCAAGACACTGCAGCAACGCTTAAAACAAACTCTTTGCAGAAAGAAATTTAAGAGTGTACTGTAAGGAAAGGTTGTCTTTCAGAAATAGCAGAATTGCTTCCCGTAGTTGCTATATTTTTAAAACTTCTGTAGTGGAAAATAATTAACAAGAGGTAGCTTAAAACTAGTCATGACAGTAATTAAATTTAGTACACTGAAATTCAGATCAAAATTCTTTTTGGCTAATTCATTAGTAAACACACACACCCCCCCATCTTCTCACTCAACATCTGTGTTAATAATACCTCTTCATCCAAAATTCATTGTTATTCACAAAATATACTGAAAAGCATTGCAGAGTACAATGCTGTGAAGTTCAACTGCTTGAAGTGTTAACTGCTTCAGAGGAATACGTCTCAATAGTGAGATTCTTCACTGAAGTGCTAATTCAAAAAAGGGCATCTTCCTAATTAATGCAGTTATTAACCTCCTAGTTCAGATTTCTGAAAACTGTAAGTTTTCAAATATTGTATTTACTTCTATATAGCCTACAGAGCCCATTTCAAGCTCTGAAAAGGATATGCAATAAAGTGTCAGCTCATTAAGATTCATCAGATATCCTTCCTCCTTCTTATGCCAAGCACATCTTTCCCACATCACAGAAAAAACACTTGAGTATACCAAATCCATGTTTCAACATACAGGAGAATGCTGAATGCAGCCATACTTCCTGCATTTAAATGTTTAGTAAATAAATGTGTATACAGTCTTAAAAGACAACCTCAGCACAACTATTTAACAAACTGTTATAATCTGAGATACGTTTTTTAAAGTGTCTCAGGTCCAAAGCTTCAGATTTTCCTTATAAGAGTAAAACTCATTTGTTTTAAACTGCAATTTTTACAACCAGTGACCCTCATGGACTTGGCAGACAGCTTGGGATACACATCAGCTCTAGATTTGCTATTTACAGGGACAGGAGCAGGGATTTGTGGCTATTGTATTACACTGGAGCAACACACACATACACACCTTACCTTTCAGCCACATGGAGATTTGAACAATAATGACTATATTAATAATAATAATGTCAGGGTAGGACTGGACTACTGTTTGGATTAGACAGCAACACCCTCCAGGTGTTACTATTACTGTTGCAACAAAATTTAAGACAAGAGCAGAGAAAATTAGAGAAAATCACATCTCAGCTGGCTCTGTTCATGTTGTGGACTTGGCAAATGTCATAAAGCAAAGCTAAAGCTTGCTTTAACCCTAAATCGTAGGTATTTAAATTGCAGAGGTAATCCTATACTTTGACATTCCTCTCTCAGCTTTTGATATCACATGGAAGAGAAAGTGAAGTTCTGACCTCCTGTGAGTAGTTGTGCCTTAATAGGCAGTAAAACCCATATAGCGTGTCATACTTCAGCAAGTTACACACTTAGCACTGGCAACTAAATTCTGGCACTAAAGAAAGCCCTTGGCCACTATTTAAGAATAGAATTTTGCCTCATTTAATGTTACAATGTAAAAGGCTAGACATTTTTCCTTACTCTTTCTGTACATTCACTATGTCAGTCTTACATAAATGCACACACATGCACTTGCATATTAGAAATGCTTATCCTCATTCCCCTCTTTCTCTGAAGCTGCTAAGATACCTTTGAAGTGTCTGACAGAGGTAACTGAGCTGCAGCTTTCAAGGAGTAAGTACAAGTCATAATGAAGTCAGTGCTAAAGCTTTCATTGTCCTCACTGTCACCAAGATATCATCTCAAACGTCCCCCTGCAAGTCAAATGATTACTCTGCTATCTGGGGATTAAAACTACCAAGCTGAACTAACTCATTCACAACTCCTCCAACCACTTCTGCTCAAAATCCAAACCCAGATTTAAAAAAAAAGTATAGAAATATAAAAGGGGCCAAAGGAAGAGAAGTCTTCTCTACAAGTACACCTCAAACTTCCTGTAAACGACCATTTCCACCACTTTAAACATATTTTCAGTATCTTTGTTTGCCATTCCTTCAACATCAGATCAGACTTTTTTGTTTTTTAACTGAGGTCTTCTGGTCGACTTTGTTGGGATAGCCTTTAAATTTTGCTGAAGTCTCTTGGGCAGAAATAGTGTGCCAGCTCATTTTGCTGTGACAGGCATGGATTATATGCTGTCCTGGAGGTACTACTGTACTGCAGTAATGAAAGAGAAAGATTCAAGAGCATCCCCACAAATGCAGTTAACACATGTACTTAGCAACTTTAAAGTCCAGGCAAAGTACACAAAAATCTGGAGCAAGCTCATTATTTGAGTGTTACTGTTTTAAATACAAGATTCTAGAGAACAAAGAAACATGGATTGATTTAGGTTGCTGTTGTAATTTTAGGCACAGAAAAAACCTGAAAAAACTGCGGACTGTGTAATTCCACAAAATATTTACTGTAGCATACAGGAGTTTCAGTGAACTATTTCACACCTGTTAAACACAAGAGTCCTGCTAGTCTACAGCTACAGAACTCAACCTTTCTCAGACTGATAAGTAGAAAACCATACTTTTTCCCAAGTGGTAGCCCTATTTAATTTCAAGCAAAATTAAAGTTTCATCAGTCCAACCAACTATCTCAAAAGCTTGTGTTTGTACTTTGATAACATCAGGGCTATACTACAAGAGTAGACTGCACATATTAGACGTTCTCTCTATTAGTGACTTCTGTTAAAACAGCTAATTCAGTTGCAAGTCCAAAGAAAAAGCACATCCCTCACCAACATGGCTATGCTGTAAAGTTTCAGAGATGTAAGCAGCTACCTTGACAGAAGAATTCTCAAGACTAAAGCCGCAAATCTTAAGCAAATTGTACATACAAAATCCACATATTCTATTTAAGGGGGTTTTTTTATTGCTTACCTTAACCTCCACAGAAAAAGGTGGGACACAAGCATTTTCAGCTCTTCCCACAATGACCTCTTCCAGTGGATCCCATTCATTGTATGAGCAAACAAGACAGTCCTTAGGCACAGGGCTGGCCCCTGTGGCCTTGTCATCAGCAGCACAGGTGTTCTGGGAGGCCGTAGCTGCCTGGGTGCTCTGGAAAGTTCGCTGCACCCATCCTGTAAAGACTCCTCGAAGCTTAAAATAAAAATAAGAATGAAAATTATGCTTCCCTTACAAAAGGCAAAAAGTAATAGTTCAGCCCACAAGTGGCTTAACACTGTAATCCCAAACCGAAGTACACTATTTGGGAAACATTAACAGAAACACAAGTCGTTGCAGCCATTCTAATTCATTCACAGCTTACTAGATGCCTAGAGGCAGTTTCGCCTTCCCAGACACTCTGGGTTTAGAAGGGTAGCGGGATGGGAGCGCGGCACTGAGAGCGGCACACGGAGCTCTGCGCTGCCGGGGCCGGAGGATGCCGGGGGAGCTCAGCCAGAGAAGCCCTCAGCCTCCCGCACCTCCCGGCCCCGCTCGGAGCGCCCGAGGGGCCACCCGGGATCCCCCCCGAGCACGCTCATCCCCAGCCCCGGAGCAGCGCGGCACCAACCCGCAAGCCGAGGTAATGCGCTGCCTCGGCCCCCCGGCTGCCCCCGCGCAGGCACCGCACTCGCAGCATCTCTGCCGGCTGGGCAGGGCAGGGCTGGGCTGGGCAGGGCAGGGCAGGGCAGGGCTGGGCAGGGCAGCTCCGCTCTGCTCCGCGCCCNGGGCCGGCCCGGCTGTCCCGCCGTCCCCGTGGAGCAGCCCCGGGAGCGCAGCCCCGCCGGGTGATGCAATCCCCAGAGCGGCCCCGCGGCTGCCTCCCGCACGCCCGCATTTCATTGCCGCGGAGGGCTCCCCGGCACAGCCCGGCTTTGAAGATTTCCAGTCACGTTGAAAATTCTTCTCTCTAGAAAGTGTGAAGTGCATGGTGCGGTTATTTTTAGTCATCAAATATGCGTGTTCTTCATAAAGCCTTTAGTAGACAAATTCAATTTTACCGAAAATTCCAACATTTCATATGTTAAGAATTCATATTTTTAGACCACAACCTAAAGAGTTCGTGATTCATCTAAAAATATTTTTATTCTGTAATTACTGAAGGGGCGTTTCAAGAATATCCCAAATAATTTCAAATTCTGGGTTCTCAAAATCCATATTGTGACACGATGAAAAGTCATCTTAAAATTAAAACCTAAACCAGTTAGCTCCGAGTAGACCTGTACTTATGTTTCTGTGCAACACCTCTCCACGATAAAATCAACAGACATATCTTCAAAAATACCTCTATCTCAACAGGAACTGTCTACAATGAGAAATGTATTTGCCACCAGCTCTACTCATTTAGTGTATCCCCCTTTGCCTGATACACAATTCTGCATTTTCTTAACTTCGCACACAAGTTCACTTTTAAATCATTTGGTTTTGCCTTACAAAAGTAAAAAGCAGACATAGCAAAATTACTTTTATCTGAGTTATTCTGTTTGAAGTCACAAAAAATCTCTATCTTTCTTTTGACAAGATTTTTGGGTCTGCCCTTATCATCCACATGCCTTGCTCAATACTCCTCCAGCCTGTGCTTTGCTCTCCAGAGCTCGTACAGTGGGGCATGGCTGTGAGCTGACACAATATTTAACATTACTTCCATGTGCAAGATTGCAGGTAGTGCTAGTGAACTCAGCAGACAGAGCTACAGCAGGAAAAGGTAAACATCACAGTAGTAACATATATTGAAACATAAGCTACGGTCTTAGCATACAGCAAATCAGCCACAGTCTTGACATGCCATAGATACACAAGTTTTCTTCTGCGAGGTAATTATTCATTCAGCAGTTTGCCTTTTTGGCACAGTTAAACACTAAACCTTCCCAGGACAAATAACACCGTGAGAGTTCTCCATGAATTTACACAGTTCTCAGAGAAAAGTTAATTATTTTGGTTGGCCTGATACCAACCATGCATTACCCAGTTTCAGATAAGTGCAGGACTTTCTCATAACTCGCTCAGCTTGTTAGGAGTCATTTGTAACGTAACTGCATCAAACACTACTCTTGTACCAAAAAGTACACAGGGATTATTTTTTCAAGCCTCAAAAAGGAATTTTCTTGATGCTATTTAATTCCTAGTTAGCAATTTTTGTCATCTAATTAAAAAAAAGGCAAACAAAAAAAGCCCTATCAAGTTTGTGCTAATTCTGCTCAAATTCTTGCTTTTTGATTCAGTTGATTTTGCTAAGGTCACTCTACTCACATTGACCTTCTAAAAAAATTAATCATTGGCTTGTGCCTAAATCCAAAGGTCTTGCTTCCTTTTCTATCCTTTTCAACTTATCAGCTAGTTTTGGACCTTTGGATCATTCTTTATCAACTCAGTTTACATAGTTTTTCTGACTCTGCACAATACTTCTTTCCCCACTTACTACATAGGCTTGATGCTTTATAGAGTCCTCACCATCATTGTAAGAAGCTTTTGCTGAATACTCTAAAATTTTTTTTATTTTTCTTCTGGACTGCATTTTTTCTGCTCACAATATTTTTTTAGTGAAAACATTCTTTATCATGTCTCAGATCTGTTTCTACTTTTTTGGGGTATCTTCTCCTGGACACAAGCCAATCTTCATCTAAGTACAATCAAAGCAGAAATCCTTTCCTTTTCCTAACTGGCACATGTATGGTCTGACCTTGAAGCCTTTACTCATGGTAAACAACATTTCCTTCCAGCCTTCATGCCTCTCATTTGACCCCCAGACTGCCCTAACCATCTACAATGCACTCTAAAGGTATCACTACACTTCAGTCCTCACTTGACCATCTTCTGGATCACTTGGAAAAACCCCCTCATCTGTTTTAAGCAGTTACTTATTTTTATTTCTTTGCTTACATCTTTTTATTCCTTAACATCCAATACAGAGAGTTTGCATTTGTGGTGTATGGAAGTTCATTCCTTACAGTTCCCTCTTTGGCATCAAAATGAGTTCTCTTGCTTTCTGTATAGTAGGCAGCTCTTCATACCTTCTTCTTCCACTTCTACAAGGACTTGATCTAGCAGTGTACATTTTAACAGAGACATAAATCAAGGAGCACAACACCAGTAGTGACTATTCAAATTTAGCGAAAGTCGAGTTCATTCATTCAAATACAAGAAATTTATGTAAGCATGTGGTTGTCTAAGCAGGCGCAGAGCTTTTTGGATCAAAAATCTTTTTATAAAGATCACGTTAATATTATTGCACAAAATTTCTAGAATTATTGTAACACTTTAAAAGCTCACCCCACTAACAAAAGCTTGCCAATTATTTTAAACCTATGTGCTGATTTAGTAAAGATACTTTCTTCCTGTGCAAGTCATCCTTCCTGCCAAGGAAGTCAACCTTGTCAACAAAACCAGAGTTACTGAAGTTCAAAGTATAAACTCATCTACGTTTTAGGACAGTATTTGATCTTAGCTTCACCTGTCTTCTCTCTAACACATCTCTCATAGAGAAACAGAAGTCTCAAAGGATTTTACTACTGCTTAAATGTGGATTTCCATCTGTCCAGGAATTAAGGTCCTCTATTGTTGTTTAGATTTATAATGTGGTACAGCAACACACCAGACTTGGGGGACATGATATGTAAGGTTAAGGAACAGCTTACCCTTTCTTACCAGAATTTTTGCTATACTACTGATTAAAACTATTTGGTATAAGATATCTAGTGGGAGCTGATCTTAACATTTACATATATTCAGTAGTTCTTACTTTACTTACAGAAACTTAATCTGATCAAAAATACAAATGTGAGAGGCTTCAGTTCCTTCCTTCTACTGCCTTGTCAAGGATAGTGCTTGCTAAATTCCAGCAGACTACACCCCCAGGAAGAGAATTTGGTGCTGCAAATCTTATATGTTAGCTATCTACAACACCACAGAAGAATCCAGTATGCTTCTTAGAAAGCAAGTTTCAAACTTCCTCAAGTTCAAAAGTCTGGACTGTTCCAAGTGGAAAGCATAAATGCACATCAAAACATTGGGTTTTTTCCTCCTCTAAGATCATAATTTTGTAGTTAACTCTGAACTCTAAAAACTGCCAAAATATTTTGTTACACACAACTAAACTAATTTCTCTAGTTTCAAATATTTCACTTTACCTTGTGACTTATAATAAGAGATAAAACAGTGTACTTCTTTCAAAGCACTTTGAAGGATATTTCAATTTTAATTACATAATATAAACCTTGCTTTGTCATTCTTCACACTCCAAAGATACAGTCCAATGTATCTGACCAAACAAGCTACATATATAAAATGGCAAGAAATTCTTTCTCCCTAATCCAAACTTCACCAAACCCAATTTAATCTTTAAATTTCCTGACAAACTCTACACGGTTTCTGCTTATTTTATCTTTCTTTAGTTATTGAAGGATCCTGTGGTTTTCCTCAAATGCCAATTCTGTGTGCTTCTTGTAAGATTTTCTGTTCTTCCTTGTCAGGACATCTTCCCTGTGTGACAGGCTGAATGCAAAATTCTCCATCAGACTGAACACAATGGAGTTTTGACTACAGGAGGTAACACTTACTCCCGTGAGTACAAAAACTAAGTGAAACTGATTTCCTATATTTTTGTGCAATTCATATGGTAATTGCTAAATCATAATCCTAAACTGGATGGCATTTACAATAATCACAGATCAGAATTTGTAAGGAATCTCCATTATGTGGATACACTGTTATCTAATTGTTGCAAGGCCATCTAAGGGGTCTCTTTATTCCTATCCAGCTAGCTATTATCATGAAATTCATAGAGACTTAATACCATTGAGGCTTATGACCCTTTCTCAAACGTGTCTGAAAGCAGCCAGCAGGTTCAAGTTACAGGGAGGGGAAGGAGAGAACAGACACAGACATATATGTGCACATACTCAACCCATGGTCATGGAACCTCCTGTTCTTGGAAGCAAGGCTAGAACTTTCCTTGTCTTTAAGAAACCAAACCTCCTGTTTGAAAGCAGATAACTGATGTAGATGTTTTCTCTATGAAAACTTAGGGAGCAATAAATCAAATTTTTGTAAGACTGTTAGTCCACGGGTATGAGGCAATCCTTAGTGCATTATTTTATTTTACTTATGCAAATAGTGCTCTTCATATATATTTTCAAATGTCTTTAATATTTAACTGCCAAATGCCATCAAATCACATATACAATAAAAACCCATCAATATATATAATTCAAAATAACATATCAATATTAATATGCATTGCACTAATTTTCAAGCATGTCTGATAATTTAGGAAATAATTTCACTCCTTCTTTGGGAACCAAGTAGCTGGAATAAAAGGATGTAGAGAAATACAGTTATGCAGCCCCACCCAAAATAAGGCTCAGTCACTGAGCCGAGGAAACAGTACAGGTAGTAGAGATGCTCATATGTGAAGGGCAGGACATTGGTCAGTGAGGAGATAGAAGTTGCAATTGAAGTAGAAAACACAGTGTCAGAGCTCTGGTGAGATAATTGTTAGACAAAACTTTTGGCTTAAAAGCAGAAAAAAATTGGAACTTTGAGCAAATAAAACAGTTCTTGTTGACTGACTCCACCTGATTTCAGGAAGATAAGACTTTCCACTGTCTTTCTGGCTACTCACAAACTATGTTACATCACAGAAATGACTGATTTAATAATTAATTTCCTCACTGAGTTTGCAGAAATCTACATTCTAATTAGCTGCACTGTATGTGCATATAAATATGAGTTCCACCATGGATATAAATATTTGTGTTAATTTTAGATGTCACGTTTCTATTATAGAAAGGTGTCAGAGCTGAATATGCACTTCTACGAAGGCAAAGGATTTGGTGGCCATAATCCATGACATTTTACACTCTCTCATTTCCAGAGGCAGTGCAGTGCTGATTACTGAGAAGTGCTGGAGGTTCATGCAGCAAGAGACACTTTACTTGGTGGGATAGATTTCGTTCAGCCCTGTATTTCCATGTATACAGTAACATGATCTGCCAACAATTTCTAGGGTCACACTGTGACAATACTTTCTCTCAGGGCTGCCAAGTGAACTTTACAGTTCTAGGACATTTGAAATCTCTTGAATCTCAAATATATGGTTTTGCAACATAGTCTGTTGTACATAAGCGTTTAAAATTTGAAAACTTCTTCACATCTTTCTCAAAGAATATTTATAGAAATTAATAACTTTGCTGTGCACCTGAAATAACAACTGCATCCAGTTTACTGCTCACTCCTGTTAGAGTTAAAATTGCAGCCATATCACATTATACAAATTCTGGCTCCTTTAACCATTGTGTGAGTGGCAACTGTAAGCAAACTACTGACCTCCTAATTTGAAGTGGTTTATTCACATGAAAGAGGCTGAAGTACCCACAGACTGAACCAGATGGCAGAGCTTGCCTGTTCAGTTTGCTGCTGTACCCAGGCAATAAGGCTGTGAGAGCAAAGCCTCTTTCCTCACCCCTTTTTCTGAGAAAACACAGTTCTTTGATAAGCACACCCTGTCATTTGATGGTGTTGTTGACAGCATCTGTGAATGTTGCTCATACTGTACTGCCTTTGAAAAGTTTGCTGAGTATAATCTTGCCTTGATGGTAGGATAGTAACAAATTATATAAGTAGGGTTTTATTTGAGCGTCTCCTTCAGAGGATTTAATAAATTCATGGGGAGTTTTGTGCTGGATCCGATTCAGGCTTAAAATTAATGGTTAAAATAAACAACACTGGATTTGGACACATGGATATCAATTACTCTTCCATCATAAATGAAAAGAAATAGCAAAGTCAAAATTTGGTGGCAAGGAGTAATTTTAAATTCTCAGCTAAGCTTTCTGCTTAATCCTTACTCTTTCATCTTCCCTTGGTCACTCCAGTTCTTGACAGATAACAAGTTTTCAGCAGAGGAGAGAGGAAGGAGCTTGGTTGCAATGACTGGGACACCTGTACTAACCCAAGTAAGGAACTCTGATCTTGCTGGCATAGCTCTGGAATGAGTGTTGCTGTGTAACTGTAATGAACCAACAGAAGTCAAAATCTATTTATGGGATGGAAACTTTTTCTCAACTCCATGAAAAAGAATTGAGCAAGGCTCCTTTTGGAGTGTCTTTACGAGGACAGGAAATAACTCCCGAGCTTTGACAGCTCTCTTCTCTGATCCTAGAGAGCATATCTGTTCTGATGAATCCCAACCATGTCTATCCAAGAAAGATGAGGATGGCCTCAGTGCCAAGAATCTAGTCACCATCCAACACCAGGAATCTCTCACATGTCACTGCAGAATATTAAAATTTTGTTCCTAGAATTTCCTAGCAGTTGCTTCTAACACCTCTGCAACAGAACGATGAGTCTCACTGTGACTCAGACAGCTTCATTTAGAATTTCTTTAGCCAGTCATAAATGAGCAGAGAGCTAAATCTAAACTCACTCAATCCAAAGTAGTTTGAAATTTTTAGCTTCAATAGCCTAGAATCTAACACAGTATTGCAAGGAGAGATGTGGGCAATTTTCTAGCAAACAAGTTTTTAGCCGCAAAATGTCAATTTGTTGAAAAGGAAAGAGGTTTCAGATCCACTAAATTTAGGCAGAAGAAAGGTTCCCTTTTCTTCTTCCACTTTCTCCACGAGTTTCCACACAGGCTGCTGGTAAGACAGACACACTCTGCTGAGTGCTACACGTACAGTGTGAGTTATCCGGCTCTGCAGTGAAATGGTTACAACTCCATCTGGAGCTGCAAGGGCCTCTCTCAAGGCACCATCCCCTGAGCAGTGGGCTAAACTACAGGTCATGACATGCGGGTTGGAGTAGCTAAGAGCCATAGTTATTAACTGCATCCATAGTAACAGTATTGCCATTTTATGCTACCCTAGTCTCACACCTCTCTTCTTCTGTGGAGTGTAGCAGATTTCGTCTGTCTCCACTTTTAGGTATCTATATGAGCAGCACAAAAATCTGAACTATCTATATGGTTTTGTCTAATGAGTCATGACATGTTTATTCCCAGCCAGGTTGCACCATTTAATCTTTCAAAAACAATGTCATTAACATAAAGGAACATGAAAGAGCTTGTGACAGAATGCAGCAAAGTAAAGGCACTCTGTAATGTCTAAATTGCCTGATTTTAGGAGGGACCTGGGTAATCCATTAGACAAGGCTTTCTTGGAAATTCTAGTCACAGGAGTGGCTTCCTCCTTTCGGAGACTTTTTTCGAGGTTGGTGATTGCAAAGTGTTCCAGTGAACAGAGATGTCAACCCAGCTGCAACTGGACCATGAGTCAGCTCACCTGGCTGACCTATTAGAAATCCTGATGCATTACAGG
Source organism: Climacteris rufus (assembly GCA_013398175.1). NCBI lineage: Eukaryota > Metazoa > Chordata > Aves > Passeriformes > Climacteridae > Climacteris > Climacteris rufus. The sequence continues at coordinate 921,930 of VZRZ01008593.1, forward strand.
TTTGTGAGGATCATCCCTCAGCTGTGGGGAAACATATGGAAAAATACCAATAAACTGCTGATGTTAGCACAGTTTAAGTAGTGCCAGAGTATGTATTCCATTGACCTTCATCTCCTGAACCTCTGCCAGGCAGGGAGGGTGAAAATGGAGAGGCTTGAACTCTGCCGTGAGTAGGTTTGGTGATTTATCTCTGCATAGACTATGAACTTGGTTCTTATAGTTACAAAAATTATTTTGCCTGGTTAATAGACATTTTACACTCCTTCCCAAGTGGGAAGGGAACAGAAGGAGAATTTGAGATGTAGCATGTAGAGAAGGGAGATTGAGCTGTTGCTTATTTTTTCCTCATTCCTTCCTTTGTATTAGTCCTAATATTGGTACTAATATGACTCCTTAATAAGCCAATTCTGCTCAGTGAGTCAACAGAGAGCTCAGCCCCAAAAATACAGTTTTCTGCTGGCTTTGTGAGCTGAATTCATCACTGCACTGTCAGAACAGCACCAGAGCTGCAGCAAGTGAGGCAGAGGAACTACGAGGCCACACAAGGAGGACAGGGAAACAGAATGACCCCTTTTGGCAGCCCCACTTATTTAGATCAGGTCAACCTGTCTCATGTGATTTAAACCTTAGAGAAAAACTGTGGTAAAACTGCAAATAAACCTTTAATAGAAACTGTAGTAGCTATGAATTTGAAATGTGACAGAAAGACATTTGAAACTGAAAAATTAAGCTTGAAGGCTTCAGTTTAGCAATCCTGAAAAATACACAGCTGTGACTTTCAGTGGGAAGGGTCAGGTGAAACAAATACAGAAAGAACAAACCCAGCTGACCTGTTACACAGGTTCATTGCAGCCACAAGTCATCCAGTCTGAATCCCATCTCTCTGCCATTCACCAGTAATTAGTGAAGTGCTGATTTGTGGGATGATTATTGTCACTTGAGCTAGCTAGAATGGTGCATTCTGACTTGTATCAGTATGATGAAGTCTCCCATCAAAACAGAAAAAAAGAGAGGAGGCTGTCTGCACAGAAAATGCTGCAGCCTGGAGCATCCTATGTTAGCCAGCATGAGGAGTGCTGGGCTTGCCCACGCTCACTGTCTATGTACCTTTCTCTTAACCAACAGTACACTGAGACTAAATCCCAATTTAACACAAACTTCCAGTTACTTGTTGCCCTCTGGTGACATCTCGTGGATCACAGCAAGATATCTTTGCCTCTTGGCAAACCCTACAAAGCCTTGAGCTGAAAACATTTATGAGGAACCTGTAACTGGAGAACAGTGGAAAAGATTTATCTGAACAAATAGCTTAAAAAAGCAATGTATTGTGCAAAAGCTGGTCAGAAAACCAAAGTATTCGTTGTGTGAAAAATTACAAGTTTTTAAACAAATTAGCCCTCAATGATAAGGCAGAAAAGGGTCCTTCAAAGTGTTACATTCACTATCAATAGACCTGAGGGTTTCATCTCTCCAGGCTGCTGATTACAATTCCCTACTGAAGTTACAGAACTAATACCACTTCCCATGTGAGAAAGTCAGAGATGTAACCGAAGAAGAAAAGGTTGCACAGAAAAACTTCTTCAGAAGGCCCATTGCAGGACCATAGCACAAAACTGCTACACACTCTTCTGAGCAGGAGGCTGGAATTACTTATGGAAGTTCAGCAATGCTTTGGAAAGACTGGCTATGAACCTAGCTAAGAGTTCTGCCAGGCAGTTGCCATCACAAAGAAGCTTCCAAAAATGTTCTGTAGCATTTACAGCTGTGAAGCAACTCCTAAAAATTTCCTGGGTGACCCGTTTGAAACAGTACCTCTGTTACAGAAGTGTTAAAAGCCTCTAATTTATCCAAATAGTGAAGTCTAGTGATAGTCAAAATTTAGCCTATCAGTTAATTTTCAGTTAATCAGTTAATTTTCACCTCTGCCAGCTCCTCACTCAGTCCTGCGCAGTCTAAGTCTGGGAGCAGTGTGTGAGCAGAACAGCAGCGCTGGCTGGGGCCACTTCCAACCCACCAGGTCAAGTGTCAACTGCAGCATCTCCCTGGGAGGTCTGACCCCAGCACAGCTAAAGGGGATGGATCTGCTCCCTCCCACCCTACTGGGGCATCCAGGGCTTGTGCTGTATTGGAGCTGGCCACAGCTCACCTAACAGCAAAGAGGATCTGTCTAGCAGTGGAAACAAAGGCTGCAGTGAAGAAGTTTCCTGGCAGATCAATGACCTGAATCAGCTCACCTTGTGCTGAAAAGTGTCAGGTTTGACATAAAACAGCTGCAGAAGGCTGAAGAAGAGGGAAAGAAATTGTCCCCTGGGTAGCACTTAGCAAAATATGAAATTAAAAATATTTTTTTAAAAAATGTAAGAAAGAAAAAGCCATCCTTGTTCAGAATAATGACTATTTAAACTTCACTAAGATACACTGAATCCTGGTCACTGGGTCCAGTCAGAAGGGTGAAATGCCTGGAGTTTGCTTCAAGGTTGTCTGAATAATGTTACATAGCCCTGTACAAAAGCAAGACAAGAGAGTGTGAGACTGTAAATTCCTTCTGTGTATCTAAAATACAAATAAATATGAGGGGGAGGAGTAATTAAAAAAAAAAAAAAAGTGGCATCCCAAATGTCCAGTTGCCTCAGCCACAATTTTCCTATTGGACTATTCAGCCCCGAGTGAGGAACAGCACCAGGGGAAGGTGGGATTGTGCCCTCGGGGCAGCTCACCCCTTCATCTGCCAGGAAGCCTCGTCTTGCACTGTGCCTTGGCACACACAGCCTGCAGCACTTCCCTACCTTGTTAGCTCTTTGATCGTGTGTAACCAAGACCCAGAAGTAAAACAAGAAAAAAAGAGTAAAAGAAAAAAGAATTTCTTAAAAATTTACAACATGCTTTATTCCACTAGTGATTACTAGACACTCTCAGGAGAGGAAAGGAGTCTAGATCTTTTCTGTTGGACCTTAATTCTATCTGTCCTTACTAAATTTCATCCTTTATTACTTTGCCACTTCCTGCAGAAGATAAATATTGTCTCACCAAAATCTAGCATCAAAGGAGATCCTGCGTGCTTGCACAGATAAGTGTTTGAAAGTAAGTATGCTGAATTCAATAATACAGTTTTTATGTCATTACAGTTACTTATCTCTACAATAAAATATGGATTTCAAATTTTATTGGAGGGTTATTTATCTTGGTGAGAGTTTATTGGGGGTTATTTACCTCCAAGGTGCCAAGTCATTAGATATTCGCATAAGCTATGCAGTGTGCCATAGTTATCATTAAACACCTTTTTTTTGTTGTTTGCTAATCAAATAACAGGGAATATTTGTTATATGATGCTGAAAATCTATCCATAGGGGGAAGGGAGTAAGCTCAAAACAAACCTTTCCTATTGAGGTCTGTCATCTCATTGCACACTAACTTTTTTCAAGGAAAAAAAAGGAGCTTGTGGCTTGAATTAATCATTCTTTTGCATAGTTGAACAATGGCAATCCATTAACTGACACTCTGTTAAAGTAAATACAGAAAACACTTACCTCGTATGAGCACTTCATCCACAAACCAAAAATGAGGCCTTCTCTAGAAACCAACAGACCCCTGTTCTGGGTAGTGTGAGTTTTGGGGTTTTTGTAGCCAAGATGTCCTAACCCAAGGCAGGTGACCCCCAGGTGAAAGTGTTAATGTGAGTGTTTAGAGTGCCCTCTTTGAAGATGCACTTAAGCTATTGTCTTCATAGGGGACCTACTCATAGGTGCTTCACAGATGGTTGGGATCACTGCAAACATATCAGTTAATCCTTCATTTCAAGGATAAAATCAATGTCACAGAGGTAGACCTAGTGAACTGCAGTTAGAATTTAGTAAGAAAAAAGGTGATATCAGTCTCTGTAGCACCATTAGATGACCATAAGCCAGGACAGAGAATCAGGCCCACAGTTTCCTTGCAATTTATGCATGTTATTTATCTTTGTCCTAATGGTTCAGATTTCTTTCTTGAAAGGGTCCTTGAAAGAGTGTTTTGCAATTCCAGTGTTCCATGCTCATCTTTGACTTCTACCATCCACTGCATTGCCCTCTGCACTGTATTTCCTGAAAGACAGGGAGCCAACATACTTATTCTGCATAAATACACATTCCAGTCTGTTGCTGATAGAAATGTCTTATCCTTTCAACAAAGTATTCCAAGTTCAAAAGCCAATATATATTTTAAAAGATTCTTAGTGTCTAACAAAATACTATTAAATTATATAATAAAAGAAACCATTGAAGGAAAGGGCAGGAAGTAAAGAAAAAGAGCCTTTCCATAATTTGCTAAAATTCTATCATGCTTTTGTTACTCATTAGCATGTTAGACATGTTTATATATTACAAGTGTCTGACTCATGTCAGTACTTCCTGTTGCTGAGTATAAATTTAAAGGCACAAATGCACTGCCATCCTCACTGTGTGTTTATTGCTTTACTGTGTAAACAAAAAGATTTAATAGCACTATTAAAAGTGATATGAAATGTCATTATAGATATTTTAGCAGGATCAATCTTACACTCATAATTGCAGGAGGGATTTCTTCTCCACCCAAATACCATTTTAAATACTGCAAAGTATTTGCTGAATTCAGAGTAAATTACACTCTTCAGCAAATAGTTACCACAAGGCTTAAAACCAAAATTATCATGGTGCCTGAGTTTCATTCTGGATTTCTGCATAGAATTATTTGTTCCTATCTTCATCCAAATCAAGTTAACTACTAACTGCAAGCAGATATATAGCCCAACTTGCTCAGTCATTTCTTTTCCTTTTCCATATCAAAACAATGAGCTAAACTATACTTGTGTTTGCACAAGTTTTGCTTCAGAATATGCTTAATACTTTTAGATCAAAGTTTCCTTCAGAGTTTTCCAGAAGTAGAAACTCTGCTTTCACTCTGTGGAAATGTGAATTCATTACTGTTTCCTGTTTCTAGAGAAACAATGATCAGGATCACAAAGTCAGACTTGCCACAGGAAATGGGGTAAGTGCTGATGTTTGGAGGAAATTTATCTGAAGATTTGGAAATATTACTATTTTAGGGTTTCATGCATCGACTGAAGGAAACATTTCTTTTCTTACTTACACTGGAAAAACTGGTGCAGTGGGAAGAGTAAACTGCCTGCTGAAAGTAAGAATAACAATGAAACCTGGCATTTTGTCCTTCTTGGTGAAATTTGGTGAATTATTGCCCAAGGCATACACCAGGCCACTTGTATAACAGCTGGGAAGAGCACAAGGTTCAGTTATGAATTTGTTTAGGGAGAAGGGCAGTGGTCACAGCACCAAGGCTGAGAGAATTCCAGAAGCGTTTGGCCAACGCTCTCAGGCACAGGATGTGGCTCTAGGGGCTCTCCTGTGCAGGGCTGGGAGTTGTGTTCAATGATCCTCGTGCATCCCTTCCAAGTCAGCACATTCTGTGAAATGGGATGAATTTGGCTTCTGTTAAATAGAAAGCTGACTATGTAGTACAATAAAAAAGTATTTACAGACACATTATCACTCATTTCCAAACTACACAAGACCTTGTTTTATAAGGATTAAGGTAAACCAGTGGTCCTAAGCAGTGTTTGTGTGTCAATCTGCATTGTGTTTTCTCTGTTTCTATGAGGACTGTGGACTTCCTAGTTAAACTAGTGATGCTCAAAAAGGCTGCTTTTGTTTCTCATTTTCTCCAGTCATTTACCAATATAAAAGTAGAACTGCACCCAGATGTTTCAGTTCAGCCTGAAAAAATCAGGTTGTGTGAGCAGTTGCAGGATACCTGAAACATTTTAACATACACAATCAGGAAGATCTCATTGGAAAATACATTTCCTCTTGGATTCCTTCAACGCAGTAATACAGCTGTGTTCTCAGTTTAGTGTCTCTCCTCCACAGAATGTTCAGTACAAAATAAAAATCCCTACATAAACAAAGGCTTATGAGAACTCTTTTGCAAGAGAAGCCTTAGATTTTTATCTTACCAGTGAATAGACAAATTCTAAACTGAAGTTTAACTTGAATTAGTAAAACATTTGCAAGAATGTCACTCTTACTGTACTTCTGAAGTTATTTAAAATAAACATTGCTCCTTTGAGAAAGGTTGCATATTCACTGACATGATTCCAGAGGACTAACAGATACTGTTGTGCCTCATTATTTAATCATTCTTTAAACTTTTGAGTTATTAAAAAAACCCAGCTGACCAGTTGAGGTACTGGTTTGTCTTGCCAGCACAAGTAAAGTACAGTGAGTCTTGCCCAGTCTCCATCTGCCATTTTCTTTGCTCTTCTGGGAAAAGATCTGCATTTTGTTTGATCTGAGAACATAATTAAATAATTTTCTGGATAAATCCCTTGATTTTCTCTGACTAGAAGGTGAAAAGCACTGTTCTTGTGCCTCATTCAAATAGAACAGTAAGGTACACCTGTCAGTAATGTTTCTGTGGCCCCAGTATTTCTTACAATCAGAGTAATTACTGGCCTAAATAGTTCACAGTCCAGCGAACTATCTGTTGAACACAGATAGTTTACAGTTCTGTTTGTAACATTTTGGCTTCAGTGCTGTACAGATTTTCTTTAAGTACAATTCCCTGTAAACTTGGGAAATACAATCTAATTTCCACAATTATACGCTGACATTGATGGGTATAATTGTAATTTTGTTTTGCAGAGTGTCATTGAACTTACAGCAACTTTTAAGTACTGTAAAATGCTACTAATGGAGGAGGGTTTCAATCCAGCAGTCATCAATCTTTGTATTTCCTGGATGACAAGGAAAATCTGTATGTTCAAATGACCCAGGACATTTGTAACACAGTAAAAAAACATGACTTCAAATTTTGAGCATGTAAAAAAAGTCTATTTTATAATACTCACTTTTTAAAAGCATCTGTTATTCCAACCTTGCCCAAAAGTCCTATTAGCAAATATCAGAATCTGAAGTAAAGTGTGAATATGAGGTTGTTTCAACAAAACAGAATTACTCCAGCTCTACCTGTATCTTAGCTAATGTGTTTAGTTGATGTTGTATGAGAGCCCAGACATTGTCCTGATTAACCAGGCACATTGTTTATATCACTTGGGGATAGTTGGTCTGGAAGATCCATCTGTCTGAGTGCACTGCTTTCAAGACAGGGTGACTGTAGGTGTCTGGAAACCACCACAAGGAAGGCAGCAAGCACCTAGCAGTGCTTTCCCAGAATAATGGCCTAGCAATCACCATGCTTCCTGACTCAACTGTACTGTCTCTGAATTTAAACCTGTCCTTAATGGATTTTTCTCCCCTCCAATTTTTTAAAATTATTTTTTAAATATTTTTTTTTTCAATCTCTGGCCTTTTGTAGCAATACGTTTATTTGCTGTATAAAGACCTTTTCTTCCACAATGCCCCTTTAGTTTTCTGTTATAAGAAAGAGAGAAATAGAATTTCTACTCTCTTTCCCCATGCATTTGTGATTTACAGACCTTAGGCAATGCTGAGAAAGGCCACAGGTGCCCCACAAGGGCAGCAGCTCTTGCAACACCTTGTGCAAAGCCTCCCGCAGCTGATTAGAACAGAGGGAGCGGCAGGGCTGCTGTGTTTACCTCTGGCAGTTCTAAAACTGCCCTCATGCAGCAAAATCTCTTAGAGAGGCTGCATCTTTCTTTTTGCACAGTTCAGGACTGATGTTGGCATTGTCTGCACACACAGATCCTCAGAGAAGTCTAGAGAGTTTAAGTCAAGGTATCAGAAAAGAAAAACCCCAAACCAAAAAACCATGCCTCAAATAGAGACCTAAATTGTTTATCCCCGACCGAGGCCAGCTTTGTCAAAATGCTTCCAGCCTGCCAGCTGGAAACTGTCTGTTACCAGGACTGATAAGGCAGAAATTGGCATGTTCTTTACCACAGTCTACAAAACAAAGTTTGGTATTTTATGCCTGCAAGATTTATTTGACATTTTAATCTATAAATACATGAGGTTTTCACCAGTGAAAGCACAGGAATTTTCTCAGTGGTCACTGCCACTGTTTACATATTGAACAAAAGAACATGTAGTATTGCATGTGAATAAACAAACTTTGGTTCTCTATCTAAGGACCAAGCTCTCTTACTTGTTAAACAATGGCTTGCAAAGGACAACAAGGCAGCTGAAGGCCACACTGAATGCTACACTCTGGAAAGCTTGGGACACTGTAGAACTTAATTAGTTTTTTGAAGGCACCTTTTTTGAACATCATCATGTCTTCAGGCAGCCTGGAAAGAACTCTGGTGTTTGCACGAGACTCCTTCTTGTCAGTGGCTGCTGCTTTGGGGTTGCATGGCTCAAGATTACCAGTCACTGGCACACTGGTGCAGCTAAGGGAACGGGCTGTCTTTTTCTTGCCTTGAACAGATAAATAACTGCACAAAAAAGAGGTTAACTTATGTTTAGTAACCTCTTGAACATCTTCTGGAAAACAGTCATTCAGAGGATCCCCTTGACCTTTCACCTGCTGACTAATCACACATGTACTGGGACTCACTGCTAACTTCTTAGGCTGAGCTACTGTTTTTCTGGAAGGTGTTTTGTATTTCCCTCCATCTGAATAAAGCTGAGGACCATTACTAATGGCACCAGAATTAGGCTCAACTATCATATTAGGGATTCCTGCCCCATCACTTGAATTGATGCAGTGCAACCCATAGTTCTGGCTAACAATTTGGGCTGCAGTGTGTTGAATGATGTTCCAGTCTTGCAGAATATCTTCCCTGGTTGTGAACTGAGATGTTACAGTAAAGCGAATGATGAACTTGTCATGGATGGCTGCTGGAATGAGGAAGAGCCTGCCAGAACTGCTTAGTTCTTTCAGGAGTTTTTCTGACAGCCAGTTGGGACCCTGTTTTAAATATGAATAATAAAAAAACCTATAGTTAGAATCTCCAGTGACATCCAAACATCTCTAAGAATTAAAATCATAAATTCTTACATGGAAGTTTATTCACAGTTCTTAATGTGTGGGGAGAGATCAGCTATGGTCAATTTAGACATGCAAAAGGTCCAATCTTTACCTTTAAGCGAAATACAACCAGTCCAAGATGTCTCTTGGCAGGAATTTCGAAGAGTGGATCACTTCTAACTAAGGATTCAAAGAATTTGGCTGTTTCAGTACCCTATAATTAAGGGAAAAAAGTAGTTATATATTGGTTTGTCACAAACCCACTGTAAGACACTGAACTGGGTAGTTCAGAAGAATTCCTTTCCTTACTAAAACACATCATCTCAATGCATGAATAAGAGCAAACAGAAGAATGACAACAAAGCTAAGAAATTTAAAGTCTGTCTCTATTTGCCCAAACTCTTGACAATGAACATGAGTAACTGGACTATACATAGGGATTTTCTAGGAGGTTTGAAAACAGAATGTGCCTTCTCAGATCAGAATGCTATTGCAGCAACCAATGATCCACCATGTGATCCCTTGTATTTATACTCCATTCCATCAGAAACTTAACCCTGTACATTTTCATAGTGATGGGTTCAGCTATTCATCACAGTCTGCCTCCCAAACAGCTGCCAGTTGGCCTCAAAGAAAGCTTCTACAGATGAGTAATCAGTGAAGTGCAGAAGGCAGTGACTTACCAAGTCCCTTTTCATTGCCCAGTGCTGTCAAGAAGGGGACCAGGAACATTTTGTCCATGCAGTCAATCTTTACAGATCATTTTAAAGTAAAACCAGCACACATTTAGTGTTGACATGCAAGCTTTGTGCATGAGGGTTGCTGTTACTCCTCTTGGCATCTCTGAACTGTCTAATCTCACCTCCCAAGAACTGAACATAACACATTTATGCTTCACTGGTAATTCACATACATGTCTGACATGGGCTTGAAGCTTTTTCACCCCAAATGAGCGAAGCACAAACCACAACTTCAAAGAACGAAATCGACGACTCAGTGGAATTTGCCAGTGCTGTGAAAACACAACAGTGCATCAATGAGAGCAGAAACAACAGAAAGGAGGGTTCCCCTTCCACTGCTTCATCTCTTGCTTCTGACTCAGGTCAGAAGTCTCTGTTGAGATGAATAGTGTCATATTACTGAAAATCTGCTAAGCCTAGGAAACAGCCATCAAAGAAACACTGTGTCCACATATTTGTCAATTATTTGCAAAAATAAGATTTTGGCTATTCCCCTTAATCTATGGCCTAGATATGCTTAGAATTTTAACTTAATTACCAGCTAATAACAACTTTTTGCACTTTAAGAGCATGTTCAAATTAAGATGTGGCCATTTACACTTTAGGACTGAGTGCTCATTTCAGTTCCTGTAATTTGCATATTTAAGTGCCATCCTGATGATTTTCCCAAATCGACTATAAACAGCAATCGTTGATACAGGGGTAGACCGTTCCAGACAAAATAACACCTACTGCAAGGAAAAGAGTGAAAAAACCTGGAGTATTCCAGCGAAGCTGCACAATCATGTGCAGGATCCAATTTAACCACAAGAGGGACTCAATCTCTTTTTTTTCCATCCCTCCCTCCACTCTAGTGAAAAGCACTATTGATTTCAAGACAACAATTATCTTTTCAGGACTAGGGTGAGATCATAGCAGAAATAATTGGCAGTGAATATTCCCTTGTATTACTGTACTGAAATCTCCTGTAATATGTATCTGAAGTGAAACGCCTCTTAGCTGTCCTATGAATACCTTAATCTGAAAAAAAAATGTAATTCATTCTCCTGCTGTTTCAGAGTATAGTGTTTCCATTGCTTACTCCTTTCTCTCTTTTATTACATATCAGAGATACAAGAAATCCAGCCAAAATGGCATCAGTAGGAATTACTTCAGCAATGCAATGCACAGAAATGACCCTTCTCATTAAAAAGGCATGGCTAGATCTCCGTCTGTGTAAAAATATTAAGTACTTCAATCTGAAAGCAATTTTATAATTAATCTTCAATAACCAGGGCTTACTGCAAAGTTTCGCTATTTACTCTGCATTAAGATCTCAGTATAATTTGGTTTATGTAATAAGACCACCTATAAGATAAGCACTCTCCAGTGTGAGGAATTCCGCAGTCTGAACATTTTATATGCAATATAAAATATCAATTTAAAGAATAACTTACCATGAAGTCAATTGCAGCTCCTGAATTGGCATGTCTGAGGTAGACAGGATTAACACTGAAGGTCTGATGTAACTTGTATTTATCTTTAACCCTATCAATTGTAGAAGGAACTGGATTTAGCAAAATGAGTGCAGAGAAACACTTTGAAATTTGCATGTTATACTTCTGATGTTGTTTGTGGTCTGACTTTACTCACCAAAAGCCAGTGCAGTCAAAATGAACCATCATCCATTTAGAAGGGTTAAAAGTAAAGGAATCTGCATATTCAATTCCATCCAAGAACGATCGAAATTCAGGACATACAAATGCTGTTCCTGCATATGCAGCATCAATATGAAGCCAGAGTCCCTCAGCCTCACCTGTTGCAATTGATTGTTGTTATGTAAAGGAAAATAAGGAATCAAAGTGCATGCTCAATGTCTCCCCTCTGAAAACAAGGTGCATTTTTTTGGAGAAAGCAGATATACAATTGACAGTCTAGTTTTATTCTAAATTTCTGGATCCATAATGCCAAAATATAGGATACTGCTGCAATCAGGTGGACTCTGTAATAAAATTCACTATTCTGTATTTCATGTGAGTCTTTTTAATGTTTGATTTCTCTCACCTGCCCTTTCACTAAGTGAAATTCCCCAGCACTCACTTGCACAAAGCCAGAATAAAGACACCTGATGGGAAGCAAAAAAGGACCCAGAAACAGAAGACACAATCTGACCTGAGAAAGCTCCTCAGGTCTTCAGCAGCTACTGGTCAGAATTTACGCTGGAATAGAATCTGCAACCATGTCAAATTTACCTGGTATAAAACTGGTAGATCCAAAGAATGTCCTACCAGAATCTACCTTGAAAACTCCTTTGCTAGGTTAAATATTAATGTATCCATCCTACAACAGTCCCCCACAGTCTGTATTTCCTGAATAGCCACATTAAAGATTTATCAGTTGGCAGATTTCATCCATCATGAATAGAATGTATTTTAGCATCCTAATCTAAATCTTAAATAACTACAAAGTCTTCTACTGACCTCAGCCATCCCTGATACACATCTGAAAAACTCAGCTCTCCTTGGTTTTGGCATGAAAAAGTCTCACACTATCTCTTATATACTTTCATAGTTCAAAATCAGGAAAAAAAAGACACTTACAAATTGGACCCAGTTCTGAGAGATTGTCAAAAGCACAGACACCAGTTGTACCCAAAGTTGCACAAACCTAGAAAAAAGAAACCTGTTAAGATGGATTGGGGGTTTTATAATATATGGATGCAGCACTTTAGAAGTGGACAGTTTCTTGTAGACAGTCAAAATATTAATTTTTTTTCTTTAATAAGATAGAAATTCTTGTCTGAATTTTAACCTTCAGCTAATGTATTTTAATACAATAAGAAATTTTTCATATGTAATTTCATGTTGACATTAAGAATATAACACTATGTCAATACCCCCAACCAGAAATTTGAACATACAAACACTGGCACTAGGCCTTTCTTTCTGTCTTCTGCAATGGCTTTCTTCAAAGTTTCACCTCTGAGGGAAAAGTTCTCATCCACAGGCAGAAATTTCACCTTCACAAGAGAAATTAAGCCAGCCTTTTCTACAGAGGAATGTGCCTTTAAAAAAAAAAAAAAAACAAAAAACCAATAAGAACTCAGGCTCTGAGGCTGAACAGCTGTAGTAAGTTACGGCCTTATGAAAGACAGTGGTGACAACAGAGATAACCTTATTGTAATTCATATTAATACAAGCATGAAAGCATCTTCTTTGTGAGTAACTATAAGAAATAGTACACTGTAATTCCAAAGAATGCTTCATTTATTTGGGTACTGGTCTCTAAAACATAATAATAGGTATCCTCATCTTATGTTTGTAGGGCCATTTATCAAAACTCAGCTCTTAAAGGAGCCTCTTAGAAATGAATCAACCTCAGTTTATTTCCTCCTCTCTGCCATAAGAAGATAAATCCCCTGAAGTGTGTTTACTTCTGGATAGAGCAAAACACCTTACAAGAAAAAGTCCTTTTAGTTTTAGTAAGAGAGAACCAGCATGAGTGTCTCTTCTGTAGCAATTTTCCCAGGGGAATATAATTGTTCAGTTTAGGAGCCCAAGGACAGAGCAGGTTTGCTGGCAGAGGCCTGCAGCGGAGCCCACAACCAGGAGCAGAATTAGGTAACAATGCCTGGAGCATGCCTGACTCTGAGGTGAAGGAGACTGTGAAGAAACACGAGCTGGAGCAGCATGAGATCAGCATCCAGTTCCTGGAGTAAGGCTTTGTGAAAAACAGGAAGGAACTGCAGAAATCAGTCATGTGAAACAATCTCTTGAGGACTGCCAGGACCCTAAAAACCTCGCCTCACAATGATTTAGTTTCCCCATCTGCAGAAAGCAGCAGTACAGGAACTGGTTGATGTTTGTGAGGCATTCCTGTGTTTTTCTCTTGGTACAGAAATGGACTTCACATTGCATAGGCTGAGTGAGACAACAGAAGCAAATTTGTTTTCCTTGTAATGGCAAGAACCTACTTGATCAGATGCATAAGCGATGAGGCGAGAATTGAGCGAAGACTCATCCGTGTCTGGCTCAGAAACCTTCATCTCCAGAATTTTGTTCTTCCTTGCTGCCAGCAGTGCAACCAGGGTCGATTCGCTCACAGTGCTCTGCAAAGACATTGCTCATTTACTGCATACTGCTGCTTCACTGCTATTTTGCCAGGGATTTACTGAAATCAGAGAAGTGCCCAGCTGCCCACGCCCTCTTTTATTCCTACTCCTGCTTTTCTCTGACACATGGAGTCATTAGCTGATGAGCAGCTCTCTGGGCCAGCAACACAAAACAAAGCCTTTTAATCGCTGTCTATTTTAACATGCAGGACCGAGTTCCAGGTAGTAAATAAATGGCATTTTCCTTTTGTTCTGCAGATAAAACATAGTATGTCCCATAAAACATGAGCAAAGCCCCTTAAAATAACGAAGACTCAGCACTGATTCGGGGGAACATTTGCTTAGGCCTTCCGAAAGGAATTAACAGTTCAGGCCTTGATCTTGCAACTCTCAGAGACACAAAGTAGACATGAGAAAAAGGAAAAATAATTTCTTGTACGGCTACGGACAGTGACAAGGATTCCTTCTCTAATTATATAAGAATTCCTTTAGTGCATAATTTGGTGGTGTGAAAGAGACTGAAAAAATGAAATCTGACTCTTGTTTATCCTTACAAAGGCCACAAGAATACCTGCTGTTTGTCCATAACACAATCAGCATTAAAAGCAATAGCAATTCCTATTCTATAATCATCTACATTTAACACTAAAATTTGGGAAGATAATGCCAAATTGGGATTTGTGTCTATTCAGACCCATATAGAAAATGTTGGTTTTGCCTCTAGGAAAACTATCACCCAGAGTGAAATTCACTTGAAAACAAAACATTGATGAGACCATCTTGAATCTCCCCTACCTGTAATACTCCTCCGCCCACACTGTCAGGATGGTGGTGCAGGAATTTATCTGGAAGGCCCAGCATTTTAGCCAACCAATCCATCACATTCATTTCCAGTTCTGTACAGGCTGGGCTGGAGGCCTAGAAAAATTTTAAAAAGGAGAATCAGGCTGTAAATCACCCTGGGCTGATCCCTCGTCCAACTGAGAGCTAAGAGAGACAATGAACTAATCTCATAAACTACACAGAGACCACACCCATCAATTTCTTACAGGTTTATGAACTTCTAGTACCTTCTTACACTGAGACACACATCTAAAAACCCGGGCAACTTCACCACTGGGGAAAACACTGACTTCAGAACGATACTGAGGCGTGCAAAGTCATAACCAAGGAGCGCTGTGTAGCTGCTGCTGGAGGATACAAAATTCTCTGATATTCTGGGCCAGGACACCAAAAAATTATTCTCAGAAGAAAAATAGGAAATGTGTTCTCTCAAAGGAGCAGGAGAACTGGAAGGGAGCCCAACCTAGCCTGCAGTCATGGATGGAGGCTGCTCTATTGCCTGCACTGCTTGTGTAACAGTCTTGGCACTGAGTGTAGATGACAGGGAACAATGCTCACACTGGGATATGCAAAGAATTTGAAAACAAATATTTCTAGTATATTTTCTGCATTCACTTCTTACTACTAGGTGACGTTTCTTCTCATATATTCTTTTGGTTTGGTTTTCTTTAAATGACAGTTTTCATTTATGCAAATGACATACAGTTGGTTAAAACAAATAATTATACTGACTCAGAGAACCAGAAAGAATGACTATGACCTGCCCTTGCATATTACACACAGGAGAGAAATGACTAAAATAGCCCCCAAAAAATTTACCCATGTGAATCCCAAGCAGTTAATTGCGTCAGCCAACATATCTCCAAGAAGTGAAGGCCAGGAAGTAAGAGCTGGAAAGTAGGCATGCATGTGTGGACTCTGCCAATGAACTACCTAGAACAGAATTATGTAGAAGTTAAGTCTGAAAATGTCACAAAACTCTGCATGAGATGTAGTCATCAGCATCTGTTCAAAGTGATGGAAAAGGATTACAGCAAGATAATATGTGCAACTATACATCTGCTAGCAGAAAGCTGCAGAGATAATATCAGCAGAGCAGCACTAACAGATGATAACACTGTGCCATTCATTGATAAACTGCAAATAACAGCAAAAGCATTTATCAGAATTATACAGGCAAAGATTCTGAACAGAAAGAATGTTGTGCCACGATTGATAGACCAGAGTCAGAAAGATTTATCAAAATACTTATCTTTGTAAGGAAAATCCTTGCAATAAAGTTGCTCTTGCTCATTCTGTCAAAAACCACCTTGTCTTTAGCTAAACACAGCAATTTACAACTATATAAACCTTTCTATGCACCTGAAGGAGTTTGTCTTTGGGACACCAGCATAAGCACATGTAATGTGATTGCCTCTCTTACATCAGATCAAGTTTATGCAAACATCTAGACAAAAATTTGATAACAGACTTTGAAAAAGCTTCTTATATAAAACATGTAATTTGGTAATATGAACTCCCTTAGCAGAATCTGCAGTATTTATGTACAAGAGGAAGAAGACCTTTACATTCAAAGTGCAGGAGACAAGTCTTGTATGTACATGAAGTTGGGCAAGAGTTGTTTCACCTTGCTGTGCCCAAGTTTCTACATCCCTCTAACTGAGATTATGTTCAGCGGGTAGAGACATTGTGAGGCTAATGATTTTCTGACACTGGTGAATTTGTTTCCCTATAAGAAAATAAGAGTTATATACAAAGCACTTAAAAAATACATTCACAGTCTATCCCCTAAAATTATAGTTAGGAATACAACAGTAATTTCCAGAATCTTTGTGTGGACATAACATCTATAGGATTTCCTTTATATTTGTGGGTAATTTATTTATTTAGATCAACGTTCTACAGAAACTGTGCATTCCCAGGATTTGGTGTTCACCCCAGGTAGTACTGGCTTTTTCCTGTCA
This sequence comes from Climacteris rufus, assembly GCA_013398175.1. Classification (NCBI taxonomy): domain Eukaryota; kingdom Metazoa; phylum Chordata; class Aves; order Passeriformes; family Climacteridae; genus Climacteris; species Climacteris rufus. Next base: position 938,486 of record VZRZ01008593.1, read on the forward strand.
TGATTATACTTTATTTCTTACCCCTGGCATAATAATCTTCTCTATATCTCCAAAGATGTTCTCCCAGCTGTCTGGGTCCATGGGGGCAGAATCTGGCAGCTGGGCTCTCATGTAACCTGGCTGTACATCAGGAGTCACCCGTCTCTCTCTCACATTGCTCAGGTACTGGCAAATGTAATCCACCATCTCTTTCCCTGGAAGAGGCAAACCAGTGCTTTGAGTTTCCATCATGGAGAAACTAACCAGCAGTACCAGCACTGCACACAATCTGTCATTGGCATTGGACAGGGATTCCATCAGCATTGGAATACTGCTCCCAGCACAGGCACTGGAACTGACCTCCCTCCTACACCCTACTTGTCCCATCTAATAATGCAGGGACACAGCTTCCAGAACAGGCTTCATGGGGACAGAAGACTCCCAGGGTAGTTTCAGTGTCATCACTGAATAGTTCAAATGTGCCTTTAAAACATAATCATGGTACAAGAATAGTTTGATTACTGGAAGGTTACATTTTTTTGACTACAAATCAACTGAAACTGCATTTCAGAGGAATTAAATTTTCAGTGTCCTATGCTTTGTTGTCATTACAGCATCCTCTGAAATCAGCTGCACAGCTCCACACCTTTTCTCCACTTTTTAAGGCAATCTCCTCCAGCCCTGGAACCAAAGTTGGCTCTCCATCTCCAGAACTGTCCAGGTAGCACTGCAGTCTCATGTTGTGAGCTGGGGACTGCACTGTGCATAGCCCCTTAGCACAGGTTTATTCAGAATTACAGTTTTGCAGCTTTCCCACAGCATCTTAGATGTCAGACCAAATGCTAAGCTACCCATAGACTCTAAATCCATTAATTTAAACTCAACCCTGGGACACATTTTTGCCTCAGTCTCAGCAGATCCAAGCCTCAAGGACAAGGGCACAAATAAAGAGTATATAGCCCATCCTAACTCTGGGTACCCCTCCAGCCCTACAATGTTGATCTCCATGAGCAAATGTTACCTATGGGCAAGAGCTGAGGATCACTCACCTCTCTGTCTGTACTCCTCAGGCTCCATACTGATTCCTTGGAAATGCACCTCTTCAAACCTGGGCCACAACCTTCCAGGAGCTGTGGTCAGTTTGGTCTGGTACCCTGCCAGCTGCTTCCCCCTTTATAGCTCCCTTATCTCTCACTCATGCATTCTGGAAAAGGTTTAACAGGCAGGTTATTGGTGAGTGTTTATCTAACTCCTCCCAGCTGTGGTTTTACAATCTCTCATGTTCTCATCTGTGCTCTTTTGATGTGTAAGATAGTGTATCACTAGGAGGAGCAGTCCCTGCACTAACCCTTTCCCATTTTCAATCAATCTTTCAGAAGTCTCACAGTAATCCCTGCCATGAATATAAGGCACATTAACAAGAGACTTGTGGGAGGAAAAAGCTCAAGAGCTTTCAAAACCAAATAAAAGCTAGGAGATGTTATGCCAGCACACCCACAGCTACTGTGCTAGCAGTAGCCATTAATACAAGGTACCAGCACAGAATAAATTTAACACAACAGACAGGGACTTTTTGTTTTGAGAATTCCCAAAAAAAAGAACACTCTTCCCAAAAAAAGAATACTCTTGAAGACTTGTGGGGATGTATACTTACGTCCCCACAAGACTTCAATCCTCATGCTGTCACTTCCATGCTACTAGAAGGAAGGGTTTTACAGTTATTGCCAGGTCCAGAACTCCAATATAAAGCAGCAAAGATCCTCTTTGTGGCTTTGCTGTCTTTCAGATCAGAGCAGGTTACACAAACCATGGTAATGTTCCCCCATGGATATCACCCTAGATGGCTGAGCTGGGAAAATCATCTTTTCCTCGCACTGTACTTGCTTTTCTCATATGGTATGTGCATAAGCACTGGGACTTAGTCTTGTCTGTTCAGAATTTCTCCATGTTGTCTACCTGGATTGTTCTCAATTTTAAAGAACAGCCTTATAGATTGCCTCTTGTTCCAGTTTTAGGACCTGAAAACACATCCTAACCTCTCTGTGGCAGCACAACCTTTGACACAGTACTCAAAATGTTGAGTCTTCACTTGCTCTACACTGCACCAAGCAACCCTTGCGAAAACAGAGAGGTGAAATTATTTCCCATACAATATATTCTTGCCTGTTTTTGCCATACCCTAGGTTCCTGCTTAGGGCTCACCCTGCTGGAGACAGGACACCAGGCTAGGCAGACCCTCTGATACCTGGCAGCAGTTTTGCTGTTCTTCTCACACAGGAGAGAACTGGCTGCCAGAGCAGCTCTGATTCTCTGCTCATGTACTCTAACACAATCCCAACACTTTCATAGTTCTACAAAGTTTTTACACTGTTCTCACAGCACACTGTCTACAGAACAGTGTCAAACCTTTCCTAGTTTCTGCTGCAATTAGATACTTGAGAAGGAACTGTTTTACAGATATGACAAAGATGCTCTGACACACAGAGATCAGATTAATGTACTGAAATAAAAAGAAACCAAATTGATAAAAAGGCTTTGAGAAGTGCAAAAAACCCCAGTATGTATATTCATCTGTTTTATCTCATATTGCTTTAGAAACATTAGGAAAAAAGTAACAAGCTGCCTACACACTTAGTAGGAATTTATGAACATCTCTTGGCCGTACTGTAAATGATCCCATAAAGCAGAACGAGGAAGGTAAGAAGGGGCAGACATCAAGCACAGGACCAACTCAAAAAGAGCCCAAAGCTCTCAGAAACTGCGACTGCAGCTCATTACAAGTGACTAATATGCTAATATATATGGATGTCTGTTCAAAGAAACAGATGGTAGGTAATTACATTTATGTTTTTAATTTGGAAGAGCAAATAAGGAAGAATATTTTAAACTATATTTCAGACCTAAACCACACAATAAGTATTTCATGTAACATATACCCTACACTTTAGCTCAAAGGTGACAGTTTCATTGGGTTGGTCTCTTGTGCATAAGAGAACAAACAGCAGGTCCTGTTCAGTACTAAAATAAAATAGGTGATAATGGATTAAAGGCAGGGTAAATACTACCGGTGATAAATAAGGTTTTGTTACCGCTACACCGCACTTAGAAGGATTTTGTTATGGACAACAAGGAATAGAATATTTGCTCACAGGAAACAGAATGAATAGAAGAGGTTCATTTCTTTGTCAGCTACAAACATCTGGCGTCACCAGCGTGGGAAACTCTGCACTTGGATGTGAGCGTTACCACTATCGCCGCTCAGACTAACGCTGCAACCCTTATCATTAGTAAGAAATCACAGATTGCACTGTTGTTAAGTTTGTGGCATATGAGGACACAAACATTATTTAGATCACGGAATAATTCAACTGGAGCAACACCTAAGCATGACATTTACCTTGACTAACTGGTCCCCAAATTTGCTAGTGACATAATGGATAGTTCCTGAAAAAAACCCCTAAAACAGAGAAATTTCCAGTTAATCACTGCACAAGGTTTGCTTCAAGTCCTAGTACCAGCATGATTATATCCTTGAAAATAATTCTTCTAAAACCCACCACCACAGATTTTTCATTTTTATTTTTTGATTATTTTAGATCAAATTTACCAAATATATAACGATACTAAGATATTGAGAAATTTTTCCTAACTGCCAGTTCTATAAAGCCAAGTCAAATTCTGACCTGTTTGACCAAGTTTTGTACAGTGTAATGCAATTCTTTCCCCATTCCTCCCACCTACCATTTAAGGCCATTCTACACCCAAATCTGTTTTTTCATGTTTTTCCAGATGCCTAAAACAGAACAGCTTTGACCCTCTAACTCACACACAAAACAATTGAAATTGAATTGATTCTACACTATATATATGTGGAAAAGATATTTAATTGTAAAATAGAAAAAGTAGGCCAGAGTACAGTTTTAAGGGTAATTCTTCCGTGTACAGTATAGATAAACCAGACCTTTTGCTTAAGTTTATATAAACAATTCCATAAAAGCAGTGAACATGGAACAACAAAGCAAAGCACAAAGAGTTTTATCTTACAAAAAACGAATCTGCACAGTAGTTCAAAATGTAATGTAACACAGCACTGAACAATCTTAAGGCAGCTCAGTCTAAGCACAGGACTAGAAGCCAGGAACTCCTGAGATCCATTGCCAGGTGACCACAGGTTCACGTGGTGTTAAGCCAGTCATTTCACACTCCCTTGTGTTGTACTTATGCCAGTTATAAAATTGAGACAGTAACACTCACTTACCTGCCTCAGGCAGTGCAGTAAGGGTTCTCTAAAAGATTTTACAATGCTCTGAAGATGTAACGTGCCATATAAATTTTAAGCATAATAGATCACTGCACAGACACACACAAACACAGTATCACAGTGAGGAACAATGATGCTGGGTAGGAAGAGCATCACTACAACATAAAAAAATTACTTGTCCAATTGCATAATTAAAACGCAGAAGTCTGTTTAGAAAAAATGGATCACTGAAGTAATTTCAAGGCTATTGGGGAAGAGAGATCAATAGGAATATTCTAAAATAACTACTGTTTGTGTTCCAGTGGAGACATTCTTTCCTATTCATTACTGAACTTCAAAATGTTTGTACAGTAAAATTGTAAGACACATGAAGTGAAGTTTCAATGCCTCCACTACCAAATTTTGCCTCTTAATATGCAAATGAAGATACTTTTTTGTTCTTTTTAATTACAAATTACATTCTTCCAAGAAATATACCATCCACAATAAAACTGGCTGCTAGCTTACTTCAAATGACCTATAGGCTAAACATTTTTCTCATAATTTTTCTCATCTTTGCTGAAAAATACCTATGCAAGATGTATGTGTAGAAATTATAAAAACATGCAGCATATGTACAAACTGAAAAGTTTAAAAAATATTAGCTTCATATACATGTAAATCTACTTGGATATATCTGAAATTAAATATAAAAATTTCACCACCTAAAATAAAAAAACCCCAAAAACGCTTTTGAGAGAATCTGAGACAACTACTTAAAGCTGTACAAAGATTTCCACCTGGAAATGTCTTATTCAGAGAAGTTGAGTTGTTTTAATGTAGAAATAACTGTTAATTAATTTTGTCACATAATCAATTTTCAAATTGTCAGCTTAAATCAACATCACCCTTAAAACTGTTCTGTTTTTCAGAAGTTAGATTCATACTAAAATCAAAAATTTCACAAAAACATTGGCTTTTCATGTTTCTGGATCCCTTCAAAAAGATTTATCAACTCATTTTGAAACTGTAAAAAAACCAACTATTTACAGTATTTCATTTTAAATACTTTTCACAATTTCTAAATTCAGAGTTTTTATGTTACAAGAAATTAATCAGAGCTCACGGCTTAAGTCCAGTTATCAACTTGGAGCATCTTCTCTATAATGAAATCCCATGTCTGTACCTACACAGCGTACAGTTCAAGATTGTACTGCAGGTTTTTGAAAGTAACAGGCTTTGCAGTGTGTTCATTTTTTATTAAACAGCTTCTTTATTAGTCTGGAGGCGGTTCATTGCCTCAAGCTTCTGCCGATAGGCCTCTGCTTCTTGTTCCTTCTTTAGAAGCTGCTGGCGATATTTTTGTGCTTCTCTGTTTGCCTCATCCAGCTGTTTCTGAAGAGTTTCTCTTTCCTATTAGAAACACAACCAGCAATATTTTGTCAAATAAGTATTAAATACAAGTTAAAATGGCAAATACTTTTCCTTTACATGCAGTTCAAGTGTTAGGGTATCATGTAGAAACTGTTCTTACTCGAGCAAACCTGTATGAATGCTGCTGTGCAAATTAGACACCAATTACCACACCAGACAACTCCCCACATAAGGCTGGAAGTGTGGAGACAGTAAAACCAAGTCTATTGAGCTGCAAAGGTACCACACAAGTCTTCATCAAAAAAGAGCTAAACAAAAAAAGTGGAAGCACGGTGATTAAATACTAACACAATACATTAACATTTTGCCAATGATTCAATTCCCTTTGTTACTTTATAACAGGATTGTCCCTTGCCATTGTATTTCTAATCAGACAGTGAAATGGAAAACTGTTACCTAACAGCCGTTTGCACCAGAGTGTGTCAGCAGCCCGCTGGCCAAAATATTACACCTAACTGCTTTCTAAAGAGTGACTGCTACTCTGCAGTCCAGAGTATAATTACATCTCTAAGGACACCATATCTTCACAGATTAGCAGGCAATTAGCCCGGTGAGCTTTTTTACAATTTAAAAGCAGTAAGTAAAAAATCCTTACTAAAGTAACTGCAGAAATCCTGCACACAAGTTTGTTGGGGATGGATATAAAATGATTTCCAAGCAAAATAATATGGAAAATGCCACTTCCTCTGAAGCTGCCTTAGGAACTAATGAGAATGCATTTCCATCTCCAGTGATGTAGGTACTGTTACTCTGTCTGATGTTGCAGTGAGCCCAATTGAAAAAGCAATTTGCTCGGGAAATAGTTTTGTTTTGAGCTTCAATCAAATACCATTTCATTAGAGTGCATCATATTTTCATGACTAAAGTAGTATTGGATTTAAAATCATTCTTTCCACTGTAGTTGTTAGAAGAAACAGGAAGGAAGGCTGCCAGAGAAGCTATCTCCCAGAAAAACAAAACATCAGAAAACTGAGGCCCAGTGAAAATAAGCTGTCTTTTCACCATATTCCCATCCCAGCAGTTCAGTATCACATTCCCATTTAATACCTCGAACAGTTGTTAGAAGTTTCACCCTCCCACATTCCCATACCAGCATCCCTATTCTTCACCTCTGATGCACTCACACATTTTCATGGTCAGAAAAATACAAAATACTCTGACTCCCTTCTACTTGCTACTGTTCTCAGTACTTGTCACCGTCACATTTAGCAGTCACATGCTGTGCTGAATGTGCTGAAATACAATGACAGAGGTGATCAGATCATTGCTAACAGCAGCACCTGTACAGCAAAAACAACATGTGAAGGAGAGATGTTATTAACAGATTATAAAGACTGGCTACAACACCGAGCAAACTCCAGTAAGTGCAACTTGATTTTCCATAGGGCTTTAAGAGCTGGAGGCAGCGGGCCATGGTTTGCTTCATTTGGAGCATATGCTTGTAAAATGAGAGCTCATCTGATTTTGCTTACTTATTTGAAAAGGAAGTTCAGCTTTCACCTCTGGAAATTTGGATTTTGCTTTTTAAGCAACTTTATGAACGGTCAACCCACGTAGCAACTAGATTGACAGATGCCAAATGAACAGCAGAGCCTACATCTCAGAGGATCTGAACCACATCAACCACCATATCCACCAACCATTCCAGCACCACTCCAACCCAATCATATTGCCATCTCCATAAGTTATCTCTGCAGTATGAGAGGACACACAGCTTACATAAAACAGCCTCATGGAGTGTTGGTGAAAAGACCTACAAGACAGTTCTCAGGGAAATAGTCACAACAGTTGATCCTTCCACTTGTGGAAAGCAGCCTTTCCTTTTTGAGGGCTGGGATATACTGAGCTGGGCATTATCTATCCCAGGAATTTGTCTCATAAAAACTATCAAAAATCTAATACTGGCAAGAAGCAAAGCTGCTCTATCTACCAGCCTGCAGAGGAGTAAGGAGCACTGGCAGTTCACTGGCCAGTGGTTCTGTGGTGCATTACAAGCAGCAAGGGGCCATCACTTCTGTGGAGTGTGTGCACACTGCAGACATTTGGGGGTGGAATCACTACTGTGGAGTGTGTGCACACTGCAGACACTTGGGGGTGGAATCACTACTGTGGAGTGTGTGCACAGTGCAAACATTTGGGGGGGAGGTTCTCTGACCACATCTTAAGAGTATTTCCCACAGAAGAGAGAACTAGAGCTGTGTAGCCATAAGTAGTATAGCACAGTAAGGAAAGGGTAAGAAGAGAAGGAAAACAGCCAAGTCTCCATGGCACAGCCAGAAGGTAAAACCAGTATTTACTGGACAGACTAGCAATTCAAAACATGTAGCTTAATCCAGCAGCTACCAGGTGTAGTTTCCAGACTGTCACAGTCCCAACAAACAGAATGAGTCAAGGAACTGAGGCCAACTATACTGTGTGACCAGGCAGTGGAAAGAACCCAATGTTTCTGGAGGAGCAACACATATCTACTGTGGACTCAACAGTCAAAACTGGTTCCCTAACTCTAACATCCAGAATAGGGAGAACTGTATCTGATCTATCAATTTAATCAAACACAGAAAATGTTCTTGGGACATTCTTTAGAACACAATGGAAAGTGTTCTAAAGATCTGGTGTCGTCTGTATCACCTGCACAGGTAAAAATCAAATTAGAGGATGCTCAGTGCTCTTAAGAAATCTTCCATTTTACCAGGGAATTTTCTTCATTACATGTAACTTTTATGAACAGTCTAACCACTGACAATAGGAATGCCTATAACTAAAATAACCAACCACTCTTTTAAAGAACACAAAGACCCAGGATATGAATCCATGGATATAACTAGTTTACAATCATGACTTTTTTTTAGTCTAACAAAAGTATTGTCCTGGTTCTAACACGTCACCTTTCAAACATGCAACACGGGAAAAACAGTCAACTTAGAGAATGAAAATAAAAATCACTATATGTTAATGAATTATGCATGAAAATGAAAAACAGAGTATCTGTGTGACAGGGCTTTTTTTGCTGCCATCCCATGTTTAACATACCAAACTGCTTAGGAAAACTGCTGTCACTCTTCAAAATGAGCTGAAATGTTTGAACTTAACAGACCCAGAATAGAAAATTTAAAAACATTACTACAGCTTTAGTTGTTCCACAATACTTTCACAGGAAAGTTTGTCACCTCACATGGATGGGAGGATTTTTAACTTACAAAAACTTTCGAACTACAGTTAACTGTTCACACACTATGAATTTAAAACAGTTGGAAAAAGCATTCAGCCTTGAATCAACTCTTTTAAATAAAATAAAGGAATGAATTAGTGTGAGGCAAATAAACCAAACAATAAAGGTTTTCTGTATTTCCATATTTTAATATATTTTAAAATATTTTAATGAGGGGAGGGGTCCCACTCTCTCCAAATTCAAGTATCTACCACTGTCTGCAACAAAGACATTTGAAGTGAACCAACTTTATGTGCACTTCTTTAATGTCACTGCTACTGAAGTAAGGTAGCACCACACTCCTGTGAACCACAATAAGGCCCCTAAAGTCAAATGGCCTTCACACAGAGGCAGAGGTCTGCATGTGCATTCCCAGTTGTACACACAGGGACAAGTCAGTCATCAAAACTTCCACTTAAAAGTAACAGACCAAGTAAACTCATCTAAACCAATTTCTTTCAGTATTTGAGAAATATGTCTAACATATATAATTGAAACTGGTAATCCCCTTAAAAGAATTATTGCTATTGTTATACCAACTATCTGCAATTAGGAGCAGGTCAATTTATCCCTTAACCAATCTGATTTTTTTTAAAAATTCACCTAACAGAATTATTAAAATGCTTAAGGAAATGTAATTTCCTTTATGAATAATTCAGGCAGATTTTTTAAAGTGTGAACAAAAGAAATGCTTTTATTGTAACAGTCATACATTAAAAAAAATGCAGCAAGAAAATTTCAACTGTCAGGATAATCTGTAATGACCACAAAGCTGCAAAGGTCGAAAGTATTTGATGCAACAACTTAGGGACACGAAAGCAAATGATGAGAGGTGGTAATTATTGTTATTAGACATGGATAACATACAGCACATACTGTACAACAAAAAGTATTCAATTAGGCACAATTTGATAATATGAACAGAAGTTGGAGAATACAACTTTTGATAAATGAAATATCATGGAGTTGACAAAATGAGAACTTACAGTCTAATCAAAGCAGACAGCAATTTTCATAAACTTTTGACCAAAACTGGTCAGCACAGTTAGAAGTAACAGAAAAAGGAATGAGATGGTTGACCTTTGTGGCTAGTATAAAAAAGCTACAATTTTAAACTGAACAGCTACATCCATTTGTCATACAAAAAGGAAAGCGCTCTCAACATTTTTAGGTCTTTTGCAGCATAGTTTTAAAAAAACTGGATGGTGTAAAGCTGTGTAATAGTAAACCATTTCGGAATAAAAAAAAAGGCGTGGGATGCCACACAGATAAAAACTGACAAACACAGAATCTTCCTGTTTCACACTTCCATTAACAGTTATCTAGATACCATGAATGGAAAGGAAACATTGCTAGAAGTGATCTCACAATCAGGACAAGCATGTGGCTGTAACAGAAAGATGAGGGTACAGTGCTCTCGTTCACTCCTAGCGGAAAGACTCAAGTCACTCGATAATGTATCAGTACCCATTTTTAAAAACTAGCTAGCGATCTTCAAGGAAAAACAAAAAAAATATATTCTCATATATTTAAACAAGTGTCACTTTTACATGCATGACCACAGGATCAAGCAAACAGCCCTCCTATTTTCTTTTTACAACAACTTTGTAAAAGATTAATTTCATTTACAGGAGAGACTGAACAAGTTATTGTTTCACACACTTCATTCTGTGGTAACACAGAAATTAACGTCCTGAACAATACAAAAACCACAACCAGATACTCAGTCCTGAACACTGTTTAACACAGATCATGTAACATACTCCTTACTTCTATTTCTGCGGACTCCACACGATTTTCAACAATCTCAATGCACTGTCTCTTCACTGGCGGTTCTTCACTTATCACAGTTTCTTCAGCAATGTCTGTTGCTGGAACTGTTAACACTGAAAACATAGTTGTACATGTAAATACATTTACTTCAAACAGTAGTTGCACTAAAAAGAACTTGTATTACTCCAGTAATTTTATTAACAGCAAAAAAATGCAGATACTTTCCCTTATGAAAACACAACTATGTAATAATGTGCATATAAAGTGAAAATCTATTAAAAGCTTTAGCTGCTTGTATGCTACTATAGAACTTTAAATTTCCTCATTACAGAGGGCTACAGTAGTTAGCTGTCACTCTGGAGTATCACTGCCGTTTTTCAGAGTAAACAGACATGGCAGAAAACTGCAGCAGTTACCAGTCTGTCAATTCTAACTTCTGACCATCCTTAGCAAATGGTAGCAGACCATCTTTATAACATTTCTTAAGCAAATACTAAATAAAAACCTTGCTTTTGTTTTGATTAATACACCTTAAGTAACCTAAAAGTCCAGTAGTTATTAGCCATGAGTTAGAAACCAGGGTTCTCAATAAATTCATACTCTAATTCCTCATGCAACCACCTGACATATAAACGTGACTGTCACTTCAGTTACTACCTACACCCACTCACTCCTGCTGACAATGAGCTGTACTAGTTCAGAGAGACTGTGAACCAAATAATTTGTCTCCTGTGTACAACTCTTCAAGCTTCACACTGGCAGTCCTCATGAAGAAACCACAGAAGGAATCATTTTTATCTAAATAGTGGCAGAGCATCTTTAAAAGAAACCACCCAAAGCATACACATCACAAAATAGCACTTACCACACCAGCAGCTTGTACAAAGTATGTATGGCCCCCCAAAAGAATTTGCATCACCCTGGCTGCACTGGTTCTATCACTGCTGCTCTAAAACTTCAAGCACAAGACCTGACATTTGTTCTCTGAAGGACACACTCCACGGGACTTGCACAGCTTGCTTCATGCATCGCATTCCTAAAAGCAAGCCTCACCTTTCCACAGTACTTCCAGCACGGCAACAGTGTAACTACTGTAAGAAAGCTTTTCTTTCACTCCATCTTCTAGTTTTTGTAACAAGTTTGCAATGATCAAACTTACTGAAGGCAAAGCAAATAGTTATCACTTTGCTCTTAAGTGTCCCATTTCTCCTCTATACAGTTTAATAACTCTTCCATTTTCTCTCCTAATGCAGAGACTCAGCTGACACGTGCTAACCTACTGAGCTGCGGTGGCTCCTATGTCTGAGCCTTCTCTAGTGTAAGAATTCAAAGATGTACAAAAATCGTCCAACCTATTTGCACCTAACAAGTCATTATTATTACTGTAACTAAAATAGCTCCTTAAGCTGGAATCATACCAGTGTGCACTCACCTTGCTGCCCATCTGGCATGGTCACAATGATGGGTTGCCCTATTCCACTGGTTGGAATGGAATGCAGGTTACCCAGCTGAATGCCATCTGTGACTATAGTAATAACCTGCTGCCCTCCAGAACTGACAACTTGCTGAATGGCCCCATCCACAGATTCTGCAGTCACAACTTCTTCTGTGGCCACAACTATCAACAGATTAGTAAAGGAATCAAGTCAATTTATAAATTACTCTTTATGATTTCAAATGCATTTATACAGCTGAGAAAAAATTTCTTCCATGACTTTCCAAATTTGACCCCCCGGTCAATACTTTAATACTTAATACAGATTATATTTTCAATTTAATTTAATATTTTTCATAGAGTCTTTCATCTGGCCAACATAAAGCACTCACATTTTGACATACATACATGCAACACTGTCCTGGTCTACCTTGCTCAATAAAATGATACTGATATACCCCACTCAAAATGGATGTTTTGGGCTCAGTGTTAACAGGGCAGCAAGAACAAGAGCTGCTTTTAAGAACACAAATAACTTTTGCATTGTACACAAGCAGGACTAAGTTACACTAATAGCAGAATAAAAAAAAATTTAAACTTGAAATACTACCTTGAAACTACTTCTCAACCAATGCCTTGCCAGCTGTACCTCAGGACCCAGCCCAGATTTCTCTACTTAACATAATGGTCTTCAAGATGGTAACAGACTAAAGGACCCCTAGAAAGTTTCGTCTGTACTACATGGGTAATTCAAACACAACCACAACTTACTCTTATTATACAAAGTATGAAACAAGACTAAAGGAAAAGTTCTGCAGAGCTGCTATTTTTACACCTTTGAAGAAGAAAGATAAAGCCTAAAAAATAAAACAAACATTGTATGTATATAATTTTACAGGTAAAAGTAAAAAATTCCAGCTCAACTATCCATTTGAAATTCATGATTCAATAATGAGTATAGAGCAGTGAACTCTCACAGTTCTATACTACCTCCATAAATGAAGGTAAGCTAAGGAAAGCCTGCATTCAGAAGTACAAGACATACCCCAGCTTGCACTATACACTGCAAATGGGTCTGCTCCTACCATCCTTACTTTTATAAAACAACAAGAAACTGAGACACACAGCAAGATCAGTAGTAGCACAATCCAGGAGATCCAAGTACACTACCTCTGTATTTTATTCTCAATTTGTCAAAGTAAAAGCAAAACCTTTGATTTAAATAACAAGCAGAGTGCTTTCTATCTACAGAGATGAAATTAAAACCCTATAGACTGTGTTGTGATGTTCAAGATGAGAGAAGGTAGAAAAAACTCTGAAGCTTTCATCTCTTAAGTTAATAACAACATTACATACACAGAAAAATCCCTGTGTAGTTGAAATAATGACTGCAGACATTGGCTTCTGAAGATCTGTATGTTCAGAGCTTACTGTCCTATAACACTGCTTAAATATTCACAGTGTGTTTATTCAGGCAACCAAAACAGCAAGTCCCACATGAATAAGTGGTGTTGTATAGAACTTGATTTGGCTTCCAAATACAGGCTCAGCAATAAGAAAAACCACTGTCACAAAAAAGTCCAAGCTGCAAGTGCCCATACTAGGTGCTGTGGTCAACAGCTCTGATCTTTTGGTTTCAAATTCAGTGTTAGGTTTTAGTTCTGGAAGGAAACACTGCTACAACTTCTTCAAACCTAGAAAGAAAGTGGAGATTTTGTCTAAAAAGAAGCTACTCCATATAAAAGAAAAGCAGTCCCATAAATATGGTCATTATTCCTTCCCTGCTCTCCTTCCATATCTATATCCTTAATAGTTATTATTTACCACACTACTTCATGTGCTGAAGGAAACTTGAAGTTATGTACTTTAAATGTATTGAATTAGGTTACATGACACAGCTTTCTAACCTGGTGTTTCTGAAGAATTAGACAGTGGAGCTGATGCTTCTGCTAAAGCTGCCAACGTAGCTAATACTGATGTTGATGAATTTCCAAACTGTACAGCAGACACTCCTGTTTCATCTAGAAGGATGAAAAAAAATCAGCTAATAAATTAAAAACCAGCAAAGTCCCTTTTTCTATTTTTATTGCACTGAAGCTTCTAACACACGCTCCATCTTCAGCAGCATTCTGCTGAACCAAAGTGCTATTCTGAATGTAAGTTTGTTAAGCAAATAGAACTTCTGATAATTTATTTCTGTAAAGATTGTTGTTGTAGGTATGTACATATTTACAATACACAAAAAGCGCTGACGAGGAACATGGTAACTATTCTTACCACTGTTTTTCCTCAAACCTTTTCACTAAAAGGTGAAAATCAATTAAAGTATAAAATCCCACTAGCTATCCTAAAGGCATCTAAATACCTGTTCCATTGGATGTATGTGCAGAAGATACCAGACCTGTTAGGTTCACCACCCCTCCAGGTCCAATGATGAACTGCGGTGTTGCTGCGTGTATCGTCACAGTGTCCGGACTCTCTGGGTTCGTATTGATTTGGTTCTGCATTGCAATCTGGGAGACAAAGGGAAAAACATCATTCCAACTGCAGGCAGAAGGAAGTTGTTTACCCTGTGCAAGAGTTAGAATTCTCGCACATTTCACACAAAGAGGGAGGATCTCCCTCATCATACTCATGCAATACACATACATCGTGGCACATCTCCAAGTACATAGGAAACTTCTTTTTTTTTCGGCTGAAATCTAAAGACAAAAAGTCTGTTGGAGTGACAGAGTACAAAAACACACCACTACCTCTCCCTACCATTTACTGAAAACAAAGATGACCATATAAAGACAAGGCCCTTTTGCAGATATGCAAGCTCACGTATCTAAAACAGAAGTCTGAAGAACCAAGACTGCTGGGGCAGATACACATCACAAAAATCTGCTCTGACAGCTTAGCAATTGCCATGAGATGTACGTGGCAACCTTTTTGTCTTTCTTTGAATTAACTTCTCTTTCCTATATCCTTTTTGTCATGAAGAGGAGGCTGAAGAAACAGACCAGAAGTTCAGACAGCTAAAGACATAAGGAAGCAACAGATTTATACAGTGGCATAATATTTTTCATTTGCTTTGCATTCGTTTCTCAAGAACACTTTTCACTTAATTTGCCTTTAACAACTATTGAACAGTGAGCACACATTTCCATAGAATTATCTACTATAATCCCAATCACAAACACTTCTCCAACAATTCAATCCTAGCTTTTCTAATTCGGGAAAAATTGGCATTTCTTCTCTCCTGTTTGAACCCCAACTGTGAGGAAATTAATATCAATATAGGAAGCTAGCTGAACACTAGGGTACAGTCAAAACCTATTGCCAGAGTAGGGAGTTAATTTTTCACACCTCGGTTGTGAAGAGTCCACCTAGTTCTGTGCATTCCAACACTCAAATTTAAGAAAATAAAGGACACTTATCCTTGACTTTGTAGGTGGTGAAAATGTTCTTCAGTCAAGCAATGTTTACTAACATTAATCTCATTTCCATGTAATGAACTAAACTGGAGTGTGGCATTACCAATATATGGTGCCACAGCTGCTATATGAACAGCTTTGTTTATGATGTGTAATCAAGTACTTTGCTGTAAGTTCTCCTAACATCAGGGATCAGAAGTTACCTGTAATATTTCTGCAATGTCTTCATTTCCATTGTCTACTGCAATATCTAATGCCGTTTTGCAAAATTTACTCTGAGCATGAACATCTGCTCCATACTTTATCAAGAGTTCTACAACTTCTTGGTGGTGATGTTCAGTAGCCCAGTGAAGTGCAGTCATTTTGAGCATGTCCTTCGCGTTGACGTCAGCACCATGCTGCAAACAGGATCATTGCACAAACTGTGTCATTACAAGCGTCTCAATTAAATCATGCTGGTCACAGAACGAAGCCCAAAATTGTCTTT
The DNA here is from genome assembly GCA_013398175.1 of Climacteris rufus. Lineage (NCBI taxonomy): Eukaryota > Metazoa > Chordata > Aves > Passeriformes > Climacteridae > Climacteris > Climacteris rufus. The sequence continues at coordinate 954,461 of VZRZ01008593.1, forward strand.
CTCTATCAGCAATGCCCTGTTATCTTACATTTACACATTTATTAGAAGTAATCTAATCTACCTACCAAATATATTATTTACGTCAAAAGGTTTAAAGATTCCCTAAAACGTATCTTGGTTCTAAAATGTGTTACTAAACTCAATGTCAAATTAGGGAGTAATCTTATTTTGAAACAACAGTAAATAATTCACCTGAAATTATGATGATTTTAATTACAGTCTTAATTACAGTTCAATTGGAAAACAAAGCTCCCAATGCACACAGTTTAACTATTTATATAATTTCAATCTTGGTTTCATGACTAAAAGAAAATTGCAAATATCTGATCATAAACCATTGCAAAAACCCCACCTCAGACTTGTTTCAGCAGTTCTTACCTTAAGTAAGACTTCTACTATGCTGGCATGGCCTTCTGATGCTGCCATATGCAATGGAGTTCTGTCCACTTTGGTTCTGGCATCCCGACTTACACCTGCTCGCAGCAACACTTCTGTGGTTGAGTAGTGTCCATACTGAGCTGCTAGATGAAGTGGAGATGTTCCCAACTGTAATGTAACAGAAAACAGGCAGTTCTAACAGATGCCAGCATGAAGCATTTCTTCTTATTCTGGAGCTATCAAACCCAGGTGTTAAGCCACCCCTTCAAGACCATTTTCCCTTGCAGTCTCAAGGAAATATGATGTTGGGGCTTTTACAGAATATGAACAGAGGAGGGAAGCTTGTTGTTTTCTTTTTACTGTGTTTTTTCTGTCTTTTTGAAGGGGCCTAACATTTCAAGGGGTCTAACCCCATTTTTAGCATTGGTCAACAGGGACCTTTGGAAGTCACTTAAGTCCAATCTCCTGCTCAAAACAGAGTTAATTTGAAAGTTAGGTCACTAAGCAGATTAAGGCTCTTAAGAGCTTGTAAGTGCCCTAGGAATTTTAGGTACCTGACCTCTCTATACAACCTATTCAAAAACTGGCACCTCCAAAAGACAAATCAGTACCCCTGTATCAGGGAACTCTCAGCTACACATATTAGGTTGTCAGGACCGTTTTCATAATTCAGACCTCTTACTATACTAAATGCATGAACACAGTAACTAGGAGGATGATTGCTGCTTTTTCCCATTAACCATTCCAAAGTTCATCTTAAAAGTCACCAGAATGAGCTCATTCACAGCTTGTTACTAAAATCAATAGTAGCTCATATGAAGAAACAGATTTTAATTTTGAATCAGGTATTAGATGATGTGACTTCAGAATTCCAAGAAGAATTGCAATGTAAATGCTTAATTGTAATAATACCATTTCTTTCTTCAGATGAGAAAAGTAAGATGATTTACTTTCCCCACTGCAAAAGTTTTCATTACCCAGTCTGTGGTAAAAGGTGCTCCATTTGCCATCAAAATGCGAACTTCGTCATCCTGACCTGCTCGTGCAGCTTCTAAAAGTTTCTTTCCCAAATCTACTAGTGACATCTAGTGAAGGACATAAAGGAAAATAAAGACAAAATAAGAACATTAATACTATTTTAAGTACATACATGTTGCTGGATTATTTTGTTTGGGTTTTTAGTTATTATTTCTGAACTACTCCGAAAAGTTCAAAAACTGGAGCTGGCATTTTAGCCATGAGAACAAGCTTTATTGATCACAATAAGCAGCTTGATTTTAGAATTACTTTTGCCAGCCAAACAGAACTGACACTGGGGTGAAGATCTCAGTATTACAATTCTGTAACCACAGTAGCTGTGAAGTTAAACAGAATTTAAACTGAACTGGAGGCACACTCCCTACAGGAGAAGGGGGTTTGAAAGCTCTCACCTGATACTGCAGCCTCCTGCAGCTTTGTCCAGCTTTCAAATGGTGCTACCTCGTGGCTGCTATGTCATACACCCCCAGGCACTACTTCCACTTAGCCCAATTCCTACACCTGTTTAGGAGGTACCACTACATAAATGCACTGAGGTAGATATGAAACACAACACCTTTCTGACATCTTGTCTATCACTACTTTTGTTCACCCTAAAGTATAATTTATGTATTCCCACATGGAAAATTACACAATAAGCATATTGTTGTACTATATATATCAGATATATGAAATAAAATCTTTGACTGAAAACAAATATTACTACCTGCTTCAACTGTCTACAGTTAGCAAACCATAAGCGCAAAGTTTTGAGACACGACTGAGATACTAGCTGAAAAACCTTCACATCATCATTAGGTAACATCCCTTTTACACCAAAGTTCCTTTTAATACAGAGTTTGCAATAATATATGTAGGTAAATTATAACTATCTGCTTCTGTTGCATTGAAGAATTCCTAGAAATGCATCTTTCTAAAGCCACTCTATTTCACACTTGCTATTAAATTTGTTCAGTGTAAGAAAATTAGAACTAAACCATAACCTATGCTACTAACCAAAATATACTACTAACATTTTAGTAATATGTCATGTTTTCCACTACCAGGATGCTAAAAATGGAATTGCTTTCATCAGTTTAGTTTCCAGTCACAAGCAAAGTTAAGCCTGTATTACTAATAACCACAGTTGCAAAGCCACGCAGCCAATTTCCTACACTAAGTTAAGGGTGCATCAGTTCAGGAAAGAAAGCCCATTAAACACACACATCTATCACAAAAACAGTACCTTTAGAAAAATTTCTGTCGCTGGCTCAACTGGCATATTGCTCAACAAACTGAAAGCTACTGACTTTAGAAGAAACTAGAAGGGAAACCAAAACACTGCAAATGCAGAACCCCAACGTGTATCGGTGGGGCCATGAACTAGAACAGATTACCTCTTTGTCTACAGAACTCACTGCAGGCAATATCCCTTCCACCAAAACACTCCCTTTATGTCCATCCTTCTAGTACACATGGACATGTTGATTTGTCTCCAGCCATAAAAAGGAAGAGAAGCAGGAAGGTGGCAGGACAGGACAAATACTGACAATGGGAAAAGGAAGGAAGAAAAGAGCACAGTCAGATGCAGAGAAAGGGACCACTGCTGTCTCCTCCATAAGGAAAGAGAGCAAAAGAAAAAATCTGGGAAAGATCCTGAGGAACGGAATAAGAGAAAATCTATCATACTTATTAAAGAGAGATTTTAGAAGTAACTATATAAAACATAAAACAAGAAATAGCATTTGGGAAGTGCAGCAGTGAAATGAAAGAATACAGCACTTCCTTTGTAAGGCACTTTTCTTCCCCAGTGGGGACTGCAGTTGAAGAAGGAAAAGCATGAATGCAGACACACATCCTTTTTCTGGCAGTCTAGTACCACCAAGGTCCTCAGAAGCAAAAGGAAAGCTGGAACTTAATGCACAATACTGAAGTTATGAACTAGTTCAGAAAGACAACTATCCACTTTCCTTATATTTATTTTTGGCTTACAGAGCAGTAGAGCAAAGGAACTAATAAAATCTCATTTTGGAATTGCAGAATAATTAAAGCTGATGGGGACCTCTCAAGGTCACCTAGTTCAATATCCCAGTCAGAGCAGCCCCAGGGTTCAGTCCTGTTGAGTTCTGAGTCTCTCTATGGATGAACATCCCACCACTTCTTCAGCTCATTCCAGTATTCAACCACCCTCATGGCAAGAGCTGCCTTCAGTGTATACCTGTCTCCTCCACCAACCAAAAAGACAGTCATGATAACAAGCTTATACTTGATGTCTATTAAACAAAAATAGGTGAATTAAATTAGCCTGCACATTTAACAACCTATTCAGAACCCACTGACCACATCTATACAGTAGTGAAATGAACCACAAAGCTGTTAACCAGCACTCTCTCAGCTGATATGAAGTGTTTGCCTTTTAAACAAGGACAAAGCATCACACCAGTTTGTTTATGCTTCATGATGTATAATTTTAACTTAAAATGACACTGTTAAAATGACACAAATTTATTTGAGAAATGGATTAAATTTCAGTTCTCATGGGGTACTTGGAGGCATGCTTGGGCCATCTAGTGGAAGAAAAAAAAACCCCAGCAAAATCACTCTGTTCAACTAAAATAATAAAAATTCCATTATATGTCCCTAATGCACTAACAGCAGCAAATGAAAAGGCCTTTCCAATAAAACTCATGCATGTTTAGTCACTTTTAACCAATGAATATTAGCACTCATAAAATTTCTCAAGAGTAGTCAACCCAAAGCTGATTTCTGCTTGGCAGCCCATTCCAAGGAGCAGTACTGTAAGAAACTCTTGAATAGCAATACGCCCAACTTCCCCTGTACTCATCCACAGTACTGGAACATAGGAAGAACGGTCTGCAGTGCCTCCATCTCCATTCCAGAAAACCTTTTCAGCTGCTCTCTTGAGATCACTTAGTAACACTACAGCAGTGCAGCCATACTGCCACAAGCAAGGTTCTATATATGTAATAATATATTTAAAATTGAAATGAGATTGGCATTTCAAAGAGCCCTCTGCTGCTACTCCACGAAGTGTTAAAATCAACTCCACTGAACTATGTGAGAGGGTTCTCTTCACTGTGTCATTTCCATCAAGCTCTGCTAGCATGACAGCTGTGTAACACTTTACATGAGGACTTTTTCAGAGAATAAAAGCATCACTGGCTCTGAAATAAAGTCTTGAGACTATTACAGTTATTCTTATAGCAATCTGATAATGTTTTCAGACTTCTAAGAGCTCCTCCACAATTGCGTGAAGAGAGGGTTTTGTCTACAACTAAGTAGATAAGGAAGAGCTTCTGCTGGGTTTAGATTGATCACCTCCTGAACTTCCACAAATGCATTCTGCACAGGATCGTTAGCCAGATGCCACAGTTAACTGGCAATTACAACTTACAACAAATTATTATTGCTATTTTACTTCTGTTCAATAGGAAATTATACTGCTTTTCTGCATCCATGGTAGGTTTAAGTTTTATACACTCTATAAAACCCTGAAGATCATCCTGTTTACCAGAAGGGTATATAACAGCACTTGACAGGAGTTTAGGTGGAACTGTGTGTGAAGTGGGCTCTATGGGAAGCAAGTGGAGCTGAAAACCCTGCAGCTTGGGACACCTGGGCTACCACACCACAGCCTACAGAGCAGCAGTCTGCAGTACAAAGAAAAGTTAAGTTTGGCTTAAAATGTTGCAGCACCTCTCAGACTGGTGTCCTGCCCCACGGACCCAGCCTTGTTCCTCTTCTGCCACTGTAGTGCTGAGCATCAGCTGGTCAAGATCAACAGGCACCAAACAGCTGTTGCACAACATCTGCCAATATGGAGATCTCCCAGCTGCCAGTGTTTGTCCTAAGGCTCACTCCTGGAAGGGACAGCCTTACCCCAGAGGAGCACGGACTGCTCAGTGCAACTCACCCCAAGGTAACCCATCAACACACACCGTTTCTATCATAAGGGTTTGCAATCACCAAGTTCCATTACAGGCTCATTAAAGAGGTTTCCCTACTCAAGTGATGTATGGCAGAATTGTACTTAAAGATAGCTGGAGACCCAGCATCTCTCACATCCATTACATCTGGAAAATGAATGCCTTTTCAGAATGCCTTTTTCTTTCCACTATTAAAAAAAAAAAACCACCACACTTAACCTGCTTCCCCAGACCTGACTTTCACAAATGCCGTCATCCTACTGATTTCAGCACCACACAGTATTGCTAGAAATTCAGAACAGCCTTTCTAGCTAATTTTATGTGCCTGTCCATACCAAGGTCAACAATCTTGTGAAGTGCAGCACAAAGCAGTTAGCATCTCTTAAACACTTTGGCATAATTTTACAGTACATACCAATTAGCAGTGATTATAGCAACTTACATGGGATGAACTCAAAAAGTTCCTGTATTGTTTGCTATGTGAATCAAACATCTCTTGCCAATGATTTCACATGTGATGCTTCAAATCTTAATATAAATATCATGGGCTTAGACTACCCATGTTTCTATCATGCTAGTGAAAATTACACTAATATGTTAATTGCAGTCAGCTTTCATTCCAGTGCTTTCAACTTTCCTCTATGGCTGTTGAATTTGTAATTAAATTATCTCTAGTTTGTTTGAACAGCAACATAACCTTCATCAGATGAAAAATACCTGATCTGAGAGAAGCAGGCATTGTTGAATAGCTTAGAGACAAAGACAGCCAGGCCTGTATTAATGCAGATCTGTCCTGCTATTAGGTTCACATGTTAATTTAAATAAGCACCAATCAACAATGAACTCCATTAAGTAACATAGATTGTAGAAAAGTCTTTTCTTACAAAGGAGGGCACAGATTTGGCCATTATCTGCAACATCTAAACACTGTTATTATGCAACAAGGGTGAACCATTGGCACCAAGATTTGGGTTGGCTACTGCCAACAAGCTACAGTTTTCACAAGTAAGTTTGGCACTAAATACCAAAAAGGTTAATTTACAGCAGCTATGATTGACATGAAGAATCTAAGAGCTTGTGATGTAGCCTTTTAACTGTACCACAGCCTTAAGAAGCTGCCTCAGGTTAACTAAACTTCAAAATACCATCAAATAAAAATCATCTGCCTCCTAACTACAGCATCCGTTTTATCATGAGGAATCTTCTTCGACAGTTTCTGTCTGGCACATAGGCCTAAAAAAAAATCCCAACTAGAAAACAAAGTGTTTTCAGCAAAGAAAGTGGGTCATGAACAAGAGTCTATCTAGTATATGCTGATCTGCCACGTATACTCTTACCCTTACTCACACAGCAGACTTGTGCTCCCGTACAAGTATTTCTGTGTGCATGCGAAACTCAGCTGAACGGCTTAGTCTTACTAATAGTTCAGAACTAACGAATAACTTTAATAAAATGGGCTGAAGGACTACAAGGCATTCATTCACAACTTTGAGCACATTCAACTCTACTATGAAGCATTTGCCGCTAAACTAAAGCTACCTTAGTAAGAAGGTTAAAGGAAAATACACAAACGCCTTCAGAACTGTAAGCACAGACGACTTCCTACCGGGGATTTCACCGACGTGCTACCACTGTCCCACCAACGGAAACTCACACTGCTTAGGGAGAACCGAAAAAAAGACAATCCGCACGAACACATCTTATCCCACTTTTATGCTGCCATCACACGCTTTATTGAGTCCAAAGCAAGAGTTACAGATTCCGGGCGAGGGGCACTGCGGAAGGGGA
>VZRZ01008596.1:0-35265 GCA_013398175.1 Climacteris rufus
GGCGGGCGATCGGGGGGAGGCGCGTGCGCACTGGGGCGTCCCCCGCGCGCCCCCTCAGGGCACGGGGCGGTGCGACCCCCACCCCGAAGGGTCGTCCCCGGAGTCGTGGGGCTTTTGTGGTTGTAAAATCCAGGTGATCCACAGGGGACAATTTGAATGTTTTGGGGGTAAAATGTGAGGTAATCTGTAGGGGAAAGAATGGACGTGTTGGGGTAAAAACAAGGTTAGCGGTAGTGGGCAGGAAGGAAAAAATTAGGGGGTGAAGCTTGAAGGGAAAGGGTGAACATTTTGAGGTAACCAGGAGTGGACAGGAATGGAAAATTTTGGGGGTAAAATCTGAGTTAATCCGTAGAGTAGAGGATTGACACACTGAGGTAAAACCAAGGCTATCGGTAGTGGATGGGAAGGGAAAATTTTAGGACTAAAATTTCAGATCATCTCCAGGGGAGAGAATGAACATACTGAGGTAAAAATGAGGTAATCAGTAGTGACAGGGAAGATTTTTGGGGGTAAAACTTGAGGTCATCTGTAAGGAAAAAGCAGCATTTTGCAGGAAAAATACGATGGAATTTCTAGGGGCAGAATAAACAATTTGGGGATAAGGTAAATGCAGCAATTGGATTTTTATGCTGGTAGAATCTAGGTAATCTATCGGGGACAAAATCCGTATTTTGGGAGTAAAATCTGAGGTCATCTGTAGGGGGAGAGAATGAACCATTTGAGGTAAACTGAGGTAATCAGCAGTGGATAGGCAGGGAAACTTGGGGGGAAAAAGCTTGAAATAACCTGTGAGGGCAAGTGCCCAGTGGGAACCCCTTGGAGAACGGCTGCTCCAAAGGCGCTGGGAGTGCTGGTGTGGAAATTCCTGTGTGGACTGCACCTGCACCCAGGGACTGCCAGAGCCCTGGGCAGGACTAAGCCCCTGTGGATAAAGAGGAATTGCATCCAGGGAAAATGGAACCTGGGGAGGAGGGCGCCTGAGCGAGGGTCTGGTTCTCCTCCAGGAGAGAGAGATTGAATGGAAACGATTCTCCTCTGTTCAAAAAACCCACCCCAACATTCCCTCATTCTGGGCAACACAATGCTGCTGAATTGCTTTTCTCAAATATTTTATCCTCTTACACTTCCCGCTTCAATTTGTCCTGGAAGGGGAGTCAGGTTTCATGCCTCCCTCGTTAAACGGGAGTAAATATGAGACCAGAGGGACCAACAAATAAAATTAGCTTTAGATTCAAAGCTTCCAAATCAGGACGAGCAATCAGTCAGAGTGGCAAAACTTTGTCAGTTCTTTACAGATTTGGCAGAGTGAAAATAAAACTTACATTCTTAATACTGCATAAATACATGTTATAATGCACTTCCAGAAAAAGAAGAAAGGAGGCTGGTATAGAATGGCATTCGTTAAGGAGTCAGTCTTAATGTTTTCCAAGAGTCATTAACTCAGATGGGTCAGAGTCCAAGCCGGATTTTCTTCTGGGGTGCAAAGCATTGTGGAGTAAGAGGAGCTGTCAGGGATCTGTTCTTGCATGCTGTTGCTGAAGAAATCAGGAGTTGTATCAGATACAGCCACTAGATTTTTTTTTTTTTTTTTTATCGGCAGGAAAGAGCCAAAAAGGAAAGGCTGAAGGAGGCAGACAGCAGGGTGTATCTCCAAGGGGTGAATCAGAAAGGTAATTTTGTCATTTTTATTTAAAAATAAGTTCGTCTGGTAATGGGATTTTTTTTTCTTGCCATGCTGTAAAATAACCCTCATGTCATTGCAGAAAACACTGGCAGAAATGGACTGCGCTGTGAGAGAGCAAAAACCGTCCCCTAACACCAATTCCACTCATGCACATTCATTTGAGGATACTCTAAACCAGCAATTAAGCACTTTGTCTGGGGAAGATCGGTGTTGCGCTCTCAGCGGCGAACGTGTAAACAAAGGCATATTGTCGTGCTCCCCTTCGGCTCAGCCATGATCCTCACGGGCCAGTTAATCCAGTTTTATGGCCAGGTTATACCAGCACTGCAGCACGCAGGGGCTGCACCAGGACAGATAAAGGTGTAGAGAAAGGGCTGCCTAGATTAAGACTCTGCACAGCTCTAATCCTGCCTGCGCTGAATATTCTCTCCCGTATCTCCCCATCTCACCCAAAGACTCTTCTCAGTCCTGCATGCCACTTCCCAGTAACCTCTTCCCTGATACCAGCAGCTTCTTGCTGGGGAGAATTTGCTCCCATTACCACACCTGATTTAGCCTTTGCTCTCGCTCAGCTTCTGCACACTTAGCTGGAACCCACAGCTGCCGCAGGAAAGATGTCTGAAAACACGTAGTTGCTGGGGGTTTGGTTTTATTCTTGGGTTTTTTGCTGCTTTTCTGGGTTTTTTCTGGGAGTTAATAATCTGCTCTGTGTTTTCTAATTGACCACCAATAAAGAGAACTTAATTCAGTTTGGTCACATAGGTGCTCTCGCTCTCCCTGTAAAGATTAGTCTGGATGTATGTCTGCATCCTCTCCTCTAGTTTTCTTTGAATGCATCTCTATCTGATGCCTTCCCCAAGGTGTCATACATCCCTGTGGCTATATATCCAGGAAAGCTGGCCAAATCATTAGTGATGAATAATTTATCAGATAAATTTTACCTCTCTTTCAATTGTGAGTGCCACACAGTGCCTGATTGGTGTCTTACTCACGAGCAACTTGCTGGAAATACTTGAAATTTGAGATAATTGGACACAAAGATGATACAAAGCTTAGTCCTACGAGAAGCTGAGCACTCTGGATTCATTTTGCAAAAAGACCTAAGTAGGGAAGTTGGTGGTTCAGCTGCAGTCAGTGAGCCTGGGCTCAGGCTGGTGGTGAAGGACGTGCTTACATCCTCTGCTGAAACAGAGCCCAAAGCAGCAAACACCAGGCAGGACTCTGTGATTCTCCTCTCTGACTGGGACTTGTCAGCCACGCAGAATCGCCTCTCACAGGGATTTTGCTTTAAAAAGATTTTCTGGCGGTGAAAAACAAGACAGTTTTCAAAATCAACACCACATGTAAAGGGAAGAAAGAGCATCTGAGCATCTTTTAAAGCTCTGCAGCATATCTGTGTCCATTGTTTTGATGTTGAACCAGGTACTTCTTAATTCCTAGCCCTCCTTGGCCTGCTTGACTTGTGCCCATAACCCCAAATTTTCTATGATTGTTATGTGACCTTCTGAATTTTCTGTCTCCTGCTAGAATTAATTCAGTAGTGTTTCAGAGATGATTTCTTTTTAAGGTAGGGAGGCAGAGGACAAAAGAAACACGAGGTGGGAAGGCAGGGAGCAAAAGAAACGCAAATCACAGTATTTAAGCAAAAAGCACACTGGGAAGGAACTTATCCTTTTCACCAAACAGCTCAAGTGTGTGGGGAAATTAAGAGTAAACTTATCTGCTCTGCTCCAATTCCACCGTGCCACTCAGATGTGAACCCCAGCTGCTGCTTTTCTCACACGACGTCCCCCTTCTCTCTATCCTATTTCCCTCACATCAGATCTCTCTGCTCCAGGAGGGCCTGTCCCTAGAATCACGTTTGCCTCTGCTTTCCCTTTGCTCTTCCAGATTCTCAGAGGCTTCTGCCTCCAAACACTCATTCTTTACCCCTTATGTTTTCATCCATACCTCCCCCAAACCTCTGTGCGCCTTTCACTTGGGGGCTGCCCAGATTGTCTCACGTTTAATTAAAATTATCTGTATGTTTCTGTCTGTTTCCCATTTCTCATCGTCACACACAGCCTGACAGAGCAACCTCCCCAATACAGAGTTATTTTTTGAACATGCTATCCATAGCAAAAGACACCGTGTCTCAAAAAGCTTGCAATTTAGAGAGATGGCAGGGAAAAAAAAGAGGGAAAAATAGGATTAGTACCTTCCTGATTGAGGAGGAGAAGTGAAGAAAAGCAATATGAAGGCTGTGTGCAGTCCCTCCAGTGTCACAGCCGACATTAGTGGGACACAGACTTGCACCCAGGTGCTCTGAGGCTGTGCAGTTCGGTACTTTCACCACACAGCTGTTTTTCCTTTCTCTCCTGCCTTGCTCCCCGCCCTCCTCCTGCTCCCAAGCATGGAACAGAGAGTCCACCCTCATCCCCAAGGCTTGGGACCCACCAGTCCTGTCTCTTTGCAGTATTATGCTTCTCCCCCTCTTCAGAGCTCCTTCCTACGCATCTTGTGAGTGCTGAGCACGAACAGCAGAGGAGAAATGGAGACTGTCCACTGCATACATTGGCCGGGCTTCTCCCCCTGCACACTCCTCTGCCTGCTTTTGACCAGGCTGCTTTGTAGCTTTGCTTCTGTCCCTATCCTGTTGTCTCTGCATTGGAGAAGGGATGACCCTGAATCTCTTTATTTCTGAGAGTTGTCGCCGATGCTCTGAATCTTAAAGATAATAAAATTGTAGCAGGGAAGTTGTACCATCTCATAACACTCTGCCCCTCCCAGGTGCAGCTAACTGCTTTTTCGGAGATAAGAAATGAAGCACGGACGAAAAGAAGCATGTTTTTCATTTTCATATTTAAAAAAAAACCCTGTAATTCAGAGCCTTCACACATCCTCAGGAAAGGGAGAGGTAATTACTAAGAGGACACTTATCTTTTCAGGTGGGTTTTTCAATCTCTTTCTCACTTTCTGCTGCCTTGGCTGCACTTATTTTAGCTCTAGCTCAGTTTTTTGTATGCATTTCAATAGTTGTCATCAATGCAGCTTCTGAACCTTCCAATTTTAACCAGTTACATCTTACAAATGACCAGAAGATTTAGGGGAAATTATTTGAAGATTTAGGAAATTATTGCAGTGCTTTTTTAGCAATGGTAAACTAAAGCGCAGAAATTAAGTAACTTGTGTTCAGTTCTGTGAGTCGCTGGGCAGCCCAAGATGAGCCCCCAATTTTCTCTGTTGTGCCTTGATTGAAGGACCCTGTTCAACTTGTCATTGTTCCTCTCCCAGATATCCACAAGGCTGGTTCCATCTCTACCCGTCTCTCTGCTCTGGGGGGGACAACAGTGGGGTCCTACAACTTGATTCAGATCTCTAAGGAGTGGGATTTGCAATTGCCTGATTCAAGTTGCCACTCAAAACTGCCACAGATGTGCTTTCAGTGGTTTTCTCTTCCTCCCCTTACTACAGGAAAAGCCTTAGAAATACCTGGTTTTTGTTAGGATGATTATTAGCCAAGACTTGGGGAAAGCTCAGATGCTACAGGGAGAGTGCCAGCAGTGTGACAAACTCAGAGAGAAGGGCAAATTCTGTTTTGTAGCTGTATGAAAAACAGGGCTGAACTCTTTTTTTCTGACCAGTTGTACAGCACACTTTCTGCTGTAGACCTTGGGAATGCTTTGGTGCTGCTTACATGAGGAACCAAATTGTTTTTGACCTCAGTGAAGAGGGGGCCAAGAGGGACACATCTGATGCCTTTTAGCAACCGCAAGGTTTTCTGTAGAATAGACATAGCCCATGAAACAAACACACAGCTGGAGTTAGGGTGCTTTTGAAAACATTGTCTTTATTCTCTACCTCCCTTTCTTCCAGGACAGCTCTTTGCTTATTCCCTCTTCAGAAAGGGACTTTTCTGTCACACAGCCTAGCCTGGCTGGAGATTAGGGATTCTCTCTGCCCCTTCATCCTTGAATATTTCCTTTTAATTTCACAGTTTAAATTCCAATTGTGTAATTACATTCTGCCTACCCCAAATTCCTCTGTAATTTCAATTGGACACGGTGTCCTTCACTCTCTAGGCAGAACTCTTGCAGTGCTGTGGGGCACTGTTAATAGGCTGCCACGCTCCACTCTAGTCCCATTTCATGTAAATGGGGAAAGAGAATGGACCTGGATCCCTTTGAACTAAAACTGCTGCTCCATACAGGCGAGACAGGGGTTGCTACCAGAGTGACAAGGCAGTCCTACCCCATGGCAATACACTGGGCCTCAGTCTGAACAGATTTTTGGAGTAAAAGTCTAAATCTGTCTGGAAGTATTTCTCCCCCACAACACCATACCCTTTGATCACAAATAAAGCTGTACAGGGACACCCAAAACACTACTTCACTGAATTTATGTGGCCTGAGAGTACCTGCTCGCAACGTTTAACATGGCAGAAGTGCCACAGTGATTTAATTTAGGTCCAGGGAGCTGTGTAGCAATGAGAGGGCACACAGCACAGATGCCTAGTTCAGTAAAATGCTTTACAAGAATTGGCAAGTCCCGTGCATTTTATGACCCAACCCCAATACTTCCTGCAGATTTTGCTGTGTCAGCATTCCCCCATGATCCTTACCCTGGTGGTGATCACCTGATCCCTAATCCCATTTTTTTTTTTTTCATCACAACATTCCCCCTTTTGTGTGTTGGTATCTGCTTTACATCACTGTGAAAACATTTCTGCTTCTCCTGCCTCCTTCTTGCTTTCAAGTTCCTTCTTCATTGGGGCACAGGTGCTTACTTGGGCAGCGTGCCTGTGTGCAGCCCTTCAGGTTTCAGAGACACTGACCTTTTGTATTTCCACCACTTTCTGCTGTGGTCTGCTGTGGACACTCAGGGAAGAGAAGGGAGGGAGCACGTGTGGGTGGGAGAATGCTCCCCCTTTGCCTTCTCTTGCAGAACAAACTTCCTCTCTTCATACAATTTCTGTGGCAAGCTCATGGAAAGGAGTTGTTCACCAGGTTTAGAGTGATGTTCTACACAGCTCAGCAAAAGGAATGAAGTTTACCACAGAAACTGGAATTATTTGGTGTTTAATCATCTTCAGCCACAAGTGATATTCTTTTCATCATGTGCACACCGCTGTCAGAGGAACATGGGGCTGATTCCATAAGTGGCGACAGAGTCCTCTAGCAAAGTTCATTTCCTTTCACTGCAAGAGTACCCTGGGTAGTCCTCCTAGCACAGGATGATAAATCTTACCTTGAAGTAAACATCCAGCTCCTTACTGGCAGTGCTGCATCTACACACAACCTCAGTTACTTTGAATTTTGATGGGACTTCTGCTTTCTATATTCCAGACGTTTGGTCCTGCTCCCAAGGGATCTCTTTATGCCTGCTCCCGTGTTGGCAGACCTGAGGCTGCTGTTTGCATCTCTAACAGCAGATGGATCAGGTGAGATCAAGGAGACCATATTTCCATGTTTCCTTGCTTAGCTTACACTGTTAAAAGTGAGTTGTTGTTAGGAGGAAACAGAGCATGTAATAACTTGAGTTGGGTTTTATTTGGCTTTGAGTCATAAATCTTAAAGGAAAGGAAAGAGCCATCATGTTCATCCCCAAGTTTGTCATACAATCAGCAAGGGGCAAGGCAGTAGTGTGGGCAAGAAAATGAAACATGTGAAGGTACAAGTGCCAGCGGGGGGAAGTCACTGTTGCTTATTGTCAGTTTTGGTGTGACACAGAAAGTTCAGCTAATCCTCTTAGTTACAGAGACACACGGGTGGGGGGAGATTGTTATCTCAAGCAATTTGCTGGCTCTACTCCTTTTTTCCTTCGAGTTTCTTTTCGCCTAATTGAGCAGCATTTCTTCCTGGGACTCGTTTGCAATAATCCTGGGGCCTCATCTGGGAAAACACTGAAAAATATAGAAAGGAGAAGCAGCCCGAGTGAGGCAGCTTCTATCACCGTGAGTTTCTCTCTTCAGAAAGGTATCAGGTTCGGCTCCAAGTGCCGAGGATTAAAATTAAGATAAAGATTCCAAGTGAAACAGAACAGGCTGTTGATCAGGGCAGGTGATCTCTCCGAAAGTTGTATCTCATCCGTGGGCTAGAAGGACAGGTAATTAACCACCATTCAGAAAAGGAGGACCTTGGCGGTCCGAGGGTGGAGCAGGGGGTGAGAATTCCTCTGGAGCGCATCAGAAACGCGTTGATTCCGTTTTCATTTCCAAAGGGATGTATCTGCAGTAAATCTAATCCAGAGTCAAAAGGTGAACGAGAACAATAACTGGGGAGGTTTGTTTTTATTTATCCAGGAGATAAGGATTCACCGACAGGAATAGAATGAGAAAAAGGCGCCTCTTTCTGAGCAGACAATTATTCCACCCACGCTCCCTCATCATCAAGGCTTTAATATTCTGTTACTAAGACTGTTTAGCAGTTTCTCAGCCTCAAGGCTGCTAATGTTTGTGCCGATGCTCTGCCAATTGCCACAGGTGTCTTTTTACAAAAGACCTGAATAATTAATATGGGATAGTCCTGAAGGTGGCAGTAGCCAAGAGCCATTCTTCAGCAGACTCCCGGCATTCTTCCCGGTGCTGCAGCAGGGCTGGTCTTAGCGGTAGGATACATTTGAAAACGCCATTTCCATATGCAGACAGAGCCTTAGTCCCTGAAGGCACACGTTGTTTCTAGGGCAGTAAAGGCTCTGGTTCCCAAGCCCCAGTGATTCACCCTGGAGAAGTTTAAGATATCCCTGCTCAGCTGCCTGCATTACTAAGGTGCTGGAGGTAGTTATCCCAAAGGAGAGGTGGCTGAAGGAATGGTGTGGCCAGTGCAGACTGTTTCAGCTCATAGCCTGATACATTCACTAATGTAAATCTGATTTCAGCTGATACCAATTTACTGTGATATCCTGGACTGAGAAGTGCAGACATGAGTGATTTAATCCAAGATCATATCAATGTATTTTGCTGTGATGGCTAAAGAATTTATTACTTCTAGCTGTGGAGATGGGTTACCTTTCCAGTTAGGATGGCTAAATCAAGCAGGGACTGCCAGAGCCATCAGATGAGAGAGAAAGGGCCAGAGTGGACATCAATCACAAAGCTGTTGTAAAACAAGTAGCATAGTGCTTTTAAGAGACAAGGTGTTCTGCTGATGTCCTGCTAGCACAGAACAAGGAAGTGAGGGCTTTGGGATGTAACTAGACATCCTTTTTGACTTGGCTTAAATTCTTCAGTCTCTCTCTAGGGTTGGCTAATCCAGGCCTTTGGAACACCTCTGAGCTCACAGGTCAGGAGGCCATGCCTGGACCTGGCCTGTGACACAAACATGGTGCCTGTGGCTGGTTTCCAAACAAAGGAAACCCCAAGGCTGGATCAAACAACACTCATGGTGTGTTTCACCAGGGTTTTGACTCAGGTTCTTGGAGAGTAATGGCCCCAGCATGTGCTGTGTCTTGTACCTCGAGGTCACTTTGGTGTGTTTTTATAGATAATAACTGCATTTCCTTATTTCATGGCCATATTGTGAGAATAAATGCATTAAGGAATGTCATTGCCACGTGCTACAGAGGTGAGAGCATCTTTGGTGGGTTTCTTTTAGTTCCTTTGTTTCTTTAAATACATTTGTAGAATTTGATCAAAACTATTATTTGCTTTTTTAAGCTATACTAATTTATGGTTAGAGAGTGTGTGGGAGCAGGGGCAGGAAGAAAGGGACTTGTGCTATGCACAAAGTCCTCGGACCATGAGAAACACAGGGAACGCTCCATGGTGACTTATCTGGGAGTCTGCAGTGCTTCAGAAAGCACAAGGAGGAGTAAGGACAGGGCAGGAATTGCTGGATTCATGGATCTGTCTCTTCCTGGTGCAGGTCTGCACAGCTAGCTAGTTATGTGCAGGGCTATACCATCCTCTTTAACCCTCTCGGCGAGCATTTCAGTTTGTAACACTGAAAATACATACAAAAGTCATGTTTTTTAGCCATAGATAATGCATTCTGAATCCACTTCTGTAGCACTGAGCTGCAGCTCTGACAGTGAGATAGCATTCACAGTTGTAGAGACCGTGCAGAAATCAGACATTTATAAAATGCATACATAATGGGTTAAAAATATGTTTCATAAAAATTCTTGTAGTTATATGTCAGATAGATGAGTGTTAGATTAATCAGAAAATGAATGTCTAAAACCACTGGAAGAAAAAGACAGAATTGCAGCTGAATATCATGAATGAAGAAACATTTACCATTGTGAATAGGGCCATCATATTTCCCAACAGCAGAACCCCATCCTCCCCTAATTCCCCCCTCCCTTTCCCCTCCCTCCTCAAACACACACGCATACACTCTGGGAGGAATGACAGCTGTTCTTCATGGAATGACAGCCCAGGGATATTGCATCCTCCCTTAAAAAAAAACCAGGCAAGGTACAGAATAAGGTCAGTGAAGGGAGACAAAGGGGTCTCCCAGAGATGGCAAAGGGTAATTTATTGACAGATGAGATAGACGTTACTACAGAAAAATATTAAATGGATTCTTTTCCCCTGTCTTTAGAAGGGAAGAAACGTGGGAAGGGTTAGGAAGGACAGATGCCAGAAATAGAGACAAATTTCCCAGGAGAGGAAAAAGAAATCCTGAAGGAAATTAGGATCACAACACAGAAAAAAAAAATTAAAAAAAAAAAAAAATCAGAGCATCTAAAAAGCTACGAAATTCTGTCCTAGAATCCAATATGGAAACAACAAAAAAGGGCAGTGGAGAAGAAACCCCACCAGTGTTGGCGGCCTCGCTTCAAAGGCGTTCAGTGAGGGAAGGAAGAGCTGGTAAAACACAGCAGCTGATTAAAAGCAGTGTGTGCAAAGGGCTGTCGGGAAATCACAGAGCTGGGCACGCTCCCACGTCAGCAGCGAGGAAGACTCCGGGAGCACGAATCAAAGGGAGGCTGAGGGAGCAGATGAAGCACGGGGATATTATTAAGGGCTGGAGTGAGAAAGGGTTCACATAATGGGAGCAGCCAAGCTCAGGAGATGGGAGGAAAGGAAAGGCCAGGTCTTCTGGTGCAATAAACTGGCATAGTGCTGTCAACTTTGACAGTGCGTCAGTTCTCGCTGCAAGGGAAGGATCCAAGGGAGAGGCTTCAGGAGTGGATGTTATGAATACAGCTTCTGTGGTCTAGAGAACTTGCCCCCAAATAATTGCACAGAGAAGGGCAGGAAAAGCCAGTGTACCAGTGCACTCTGGTCGGGGTTCTGTAACTCCATGTTGCCTCCAGCCAAGGACATGCTCCTCGAGATTGTAACTTCAGAAGGGTTCACGATTTTCACCTGTCAGGGCCAGGCTGACAACAACAGAGGAGTCACCAAAGAAAGTTTCCACAAAGATAAAAGCAGCAGAACAAAAGAAATTTGAAGGAGAACAGATTTAATTTGCATTCACAAGCAGGAATAGATTCAAGCCAAACAGCATTTTATTCTGCTCTTTTGTGCAAGGAACATGGTTTTCACAGTGTGTAACTCAGTCCATACGGTAGAATAAGGGAATAGGAAGACTCTTAGTGTGTCCATTGTAATGTGCCACATGCAGGATCTTTCTGATCCTGTCACTGCCTGCATAAATCTTGGCAAGACCTTTCCCTCCGAGTAGGTTCCTCTGCCCATTAGCTGATCTCACCTAAACCCCTCCCATTCCAGCAAGGCACACACGATGGTCTCCTTCCGTGTGCAAGTCCAGCAGAAGCACAGGGCATTGCACCGGCCTGTGTTGTGAGCTGCCTGCTTTCCAACCCGAGAGTCAGGTTAAAAACTGACAGAATTAATCCCAAACACAGGTTTTAAATGATCTAGATGGGGAGCATTCATCCCATCGCTGTAACTGCCCATGCTCACGGCTGAAGGGAATAATAGCCAGGCTACATTGGATTTGAAGCTTTGATACTCCAGAGGCATTTGCAATCTTTTGAGCCTTGGGAGCCTTTGAGCCTAGGACAAAGCAAAAATAAAAGCTGTCGTTTTGCTGAGTTTCACTGTTAAATGCTAAGGAAGTGTTAAATGCTAAGGAAGTGTTAAATGCTAAAGCAGGCTTGTACTTCCAGTGGGTGATTTAGCCGAGCTTTCTGCTGGCTAGGAGGCTGCTGCATGCTCAAGTGCAATCTGCCACACAGAGCCAGAACCAATCTGATTGTTTCTGAATCGTTTCTCAAACACAAAAACATAGGTAGAGCTGCCAGTTTTGCCAGGAATGTATGTCCCGTGCAGGTGGCTGGCCTGTATGTATGTTTGAAACCACCTGTACCATCAGCATGACCCAGATCCAAGAGATGATTGAAGCACTGCTCAATTCAGTGCAGAGTATTTCAGGGACAAGCTGCAATTACACTGGGTTATAATGGATAAACATGAAACTGTAATGAAGAATTTCTCCCCAGCTTCACAAACCTGAAGTTACCTTAATTCTTATGCCAACGTTTTCCACAGACAAGACACAGGCCATAAGCAGCAGGTGACAAAAGGCAGAGAGTGGCCTTTTTCAGGCCATCTCAAAAGACAGAACTTCAACTCACCGAGAGAACCTGAATCTGGGTGCAAGGAAGTGTCAGGCTCTTTCCCTGTGCTGTTGATTATTCTGTTCAAGAGTCCCAAATCATCTATCTCCTTTTGAATTGGTTATTTCAGTATTCTTTGGGCCAGAAAGGCACAGCACTGCTACTTTGCAAGGTAGCAGCCAGGAGCCAGGACTTGGGAGGGGAAAAGCCTGCACTGATGGATGCTTAACTCCTTCATGCCACACACTCTCTGGAAAAAGGCCTGAAACATCTGTCTGCCCCTCAGCAGTAAAGGCCTTAATCACCAGTTTAGAAAGTTGTGCATGTGCTCTCTGGAGGCCAGTGAGAGTTTAATTGTGCCACAGAGATGAGTGATTGCTCATGGAGAACAACTTGGTTAGCAAGATGAATTTAGCCCCATCTTTTGAGATTTCCTGCAGACTTCTGCTGCTGCAGTATCTGTGTACAACACTGGGCTGACTTTCTGGGTCTCCAATACACTGACAGATGCAATCGCTTTCTCTCAGCCTGGCTCTGTTTTGTTCATTTAACTTGCAAGCCTTTTAGGGTGAGAACATCGCCTGTGTGCTGCATGCAGCACACACTGCAGCGGGGTCCTGGTGCTAGGTAAGACCTCTGGATATTAATGCAGTGGCAGAAAATAATTATATCCTTAGCTACCACTGAGCCCAAAAGGATATTAAGAAATAATAGGTCAAAAAGGGGAAATATTTGAAAGTGTTGAGTGAGCATGGATCTAAGATGAAGAGATTCTCACCACAAAGGGCAGGAAAAGCACAGCATTCTCCCTGCAAGGTTTTGGAACGATTCTCAGGCAGAGCTCTTCCATAGTGTTGTGACAGGCAGAGGTAGCCATGCTGCTTGTAAAGAAGCTTTGTGGTCTTAAGGGTAACTATACCACCAGTTTGAAATGCCAGTTCTCTGTGTGGCATGCAAAGTGTAACAATCCTTGGGGAAAAGTGAAAAAATCAGCAAACAAATTTCTGTTCCTGTTTCCTCGTGTATAAAGTGGATGTAATGCTCCCTATTCACTTCAGCAAGCAGCACTGAAATTCTCTGGCATCTTCAGAGAGAACATGCCTATTTTTGAAATTCAACATCTGTACTTTTTCCTTAATTGGACAAATTTTTTTTTTAAACGTGGAACTGACTTGTCAGAAAGATTTCTGAAAGTCTCTGCCTTTTTCTTAGTGCTTTTGCAGTGAATAGCTATGATTTTTTTTTTTTTTTTTGCAAAATACAGACTATTTCACTGCAAATTTCAAGGACAAAAATCATTTCTACTTAGCAGTAGCATTAAAGCCCTTGAATTGGGCCACATTCTGCTGCCAATGCAGTTTCGAGGACACTTGGAAAATATTTTGAACAGCAGGGAAGAATAGCGATTACCACCTCAGTCTCTCAAAGGTGTGAATATTGTGGGTTATTTTCCCTTTGACTGTTTATGGCCTATTTACAGTATAATCACACCAAATCAGGGTTATAACGTGGCTTTCTTTTTTTTCTCTGAGTGAAAATAGAATCCAGCATAATTTTTTTTATTTACTGTAGCTCCCCCTAGTAGCTAAGGCTTCAGGCACTAAGCAAGAATGATCTCTTCTCCAAGGTGTTCATAACTGAAGGAGAGACAAGGAGAAAGGTGGCTGGGACAAATAACAGACAAGTTATTTACATTTTCTATACACTTGCAATAGCTATATTGTTGTAGACATGGCCAAAAAATGGAATTATAAAGGGTACTTAATTGTGGACAGAAGAAAGATTTGCCATAGAGATAAGGGATTATTTTACAGAGTGTAACCATCGTGAGACTGAGCTGTGGACACAGCTTTAAGGTCAGTTCAGTGAAATAATATTCTTATCACCCCATACATGCCAGGCAGTGGTACTGTGTAACTGGATTAGAAGAAAACAGTTGTCATATATAGAATGTTTTGGGTTTGAAGGGACCATAAAAATCATCCAGTTCCAACCCCCACTAAACCAGGTTGCTCAAAGCCCTGTCCAACCTGGCCTTGAACACCTCCAGGGATGGGACATCCACAGCTTCCTTGGGCAACCTGTTCTGGTGCCTCACCACCCTCACAGTAAAGAACTTCTTTCTGATATTTAATATAAATCAATCCCAATATTTAATATAGGTCTACCCTTTTTCAGTTTAAAATGGTTACTCCACTTCCTATCACTACATTTCCTGATAACAACAACCCCTTTTGTTTGTTTGTTTGTTTAAGACCCTGACCTTTCTGTGACTCAACTCCTGGTTTGCCTACCCCAGCTCATGCTAAGGCCTGATGCTGCTGGGAGCAGCACCATCAGATCAAAGCAGACCTGGGTAAGCAGGACAGATGGTCAGGAAGAGGTGACCATCAACCATGGTCAACAGCAAATTGCTGTCTCCTGCAGCCCTCATCTCCTGTCTGGTGGTTTTCTGTAAAACTCAGAGAGTCCAAACAGACTGTGATGTTTTTTATTGGCGTCAAAGTGGGATCTCTCCTGGATGTGCTCTCCTGGCAAGCACAAGGTGCTTTGCCATGCCTGTTGAAGCAGTTGGTTTAGTGTGAGTGCAAAAATGCTGTCTGTGTTCCTGTTGATTTGTGCCATGAAAAATTAGACACTGGGAGAAGAATTTGTGAAAGAGGGACAGTGAAATCACCTGTGGGCTCTGTCCTGCATCCAAAGCCACTGCAGGGATGCTGATTGTGTTTGGCAGGAGTCTTGGTGTAAGTTAAAGAGGGGAGAAGGGAAAGATGCTATGTGCTGACTACTAGACAGATGTCACAGGCTGGCAGCAGAGGTGCTGATGAGTTGAATAGGAAAAATATACAACTGAAAAAGGAAAACGGGAATTGGAAAATGGAAAGAATACTTGGGAAGTGTAAGCAATTAGAAATGCAAAACAGACTACTTGAGTCAAGCCTCAGCCCCAGACAATTGCTGAAGCAGGAGGAGGTTGTTGGAAGCTCCTGCACTAGACCCAGTTAAAGACCATTGTGCCATGCATGATGCTGATTGGGATGGGGATATCTGGAAGCAAGCAGAGCCACATCCCCTCCCCTCCCCTCAGGGTGATGATGATTCCCTGCTCCCTGCTCTCTCAGCACCACTAATCAAAACTAACAATACAGCACACCTTCACAGGCACAAAACTCCACAAGAACTCCACAAGAACTACTGGAGGGTTTACTGCCCTCCAGTTCAGAGGTCTGGGGGACAGATACCAAGGTAAACCAGGGAAAAGAGCTGTGAATGGGCCAGCATGGCTTTGGACAGTCACAGCCAACCAGCTTCACCATGCTCCAGCAGAAGCTTGATCACTGCCTTTAGGCCCAGGAATGCTGTTGGATACCACAGGGCCAGATATTACCAGTCCCTTACAGTTTGTGCACTGACCATGGTGGGAGAAGTGTGTGTGTGAGGGGGCCTTCAGCAGCCAGTCTGCTGAGTGCCCTGCTGAAACCTTTGATTTTAGCTGAATTAGAAGGACCAGCAGCCCTTGCCCCAGGGGCTGGATAACCCCTTCCAGCAGAACTGCATCCTTGGGAGGTGATTTGGGAGCCTGTACACTTCTGACACGTGTCTAACAGAGGCTGAGGGGGTGTGGAAATCTTTAGTGTTAGCCATTAAGACCGGCTTAAGTGGCAATACTTTCCAAGAGGTCCTTCAGTGTAGGCTGGCAGATTTACCACTATACATCCCAGAGGAGAAAAACCAAGGGAGACCCTTAGCTAGGGGAAATGTAAAAGAACCAGCCTGTGTCCACGTGAAAGACAAAAGGAAAAAGGGAAACTGAGAAACGTGGTCAGTTACTACTGAGTATAAGAGATGATGGAAAATGCATTTAGTGAAAGAGCTGTCTCTGAGATGCCAACTCTCCTCCTGTGGTAGTGGACAGGTTTTCCTCGTTTACTTCTCATAACCCTCTGGGACCTGTGTTTGGAGAGGGGGTGACACCATATGGCTCAAAAGGATAACAACCACGGAGCCAGAGCATGCAAGTGCTGTGAGCTCAGGGATATGGCCAAACCCAGCAGCACTAAACCTAAACCATGAATATTCAGGAACTAGGGTGGGTGCTACTCTCCCTGCTGAGGATCCCAGTCCTAAGATGATGGTTGCAGTTAATGATCCATCACTACCTTAGAACATTCCTCACTGACACAGGAACCGGGAAATCCATGGTAGGTAGGGACACTTACAGAGGGCAGCCTCCCTTAGCAAGCAGTTAAATTCCTGTTACAGGTGATAATGGGAAACCCCCCAACCACTCACTGCTCTCTAAGCTGATCCTGTCTAAGGGACAGACAATCCACCTGACCTTACTTTTAGGTGCCCTTAATATCCTGGGTATGGATGTACTGAAGGGTCAGTTGTGGGGAAAATGGGAAATAGGGACATCACCATCTCTGCCCCAGAGTTTACCTCCTGCAGATGCATCTCTGACTGCTAATCTGTTGCAAACAGCTGCTCCTTTACCCCATAGTAAGACAGTTAATATTCCACAACACACATTACCTTCTGGTGCTATTTGTCCTGTTACTGAATTGATAAAGGAGCTGGAAGAACAGGGAATTATTGTCACGTCTCATTTCCCCTACAATTCTCCTTTATGGCCAGTAAAAAAATCTAATGGCAAGTGGCAACTAACAGGAGATTACAAAGCCTTGAACACTGCCACTGCAGCTGTTCCCAGTATAAATGATACAGTCATTTTTCTTAATGAACAATCTCCTGTGCTCAACCAGCACCAGCTGGATGCTTTGAACACCTCAGTGTGGTATCCAGAAGATCGGGTGAGATTTCAACACCCATCACTTGGAAAACTCCATCACTTTGCCACACTTTTGAGGGAAAGGAATATGGGAAACTGTGGATACTGTGGGAGTGAAATGAATAACTAGTGAGACTTGGATATGATGCAACACCTAGCTCTTCTTTCCCTCACCCTAGGAACTGTTGAACTCCTGGACAAGTAAGTGAAAGCTGTAACTGAACCTGCATACTACTGGAAAATATCCATCTAGGAAGTCCATTTCAGCATTCCCTGGAACTTCATTAATGCCTTCTGTGGTAAAGTATCACTGGAGATCATGTTGACAGTGGCTAAAAATTTAAGAGCCTTCATGAGCTGGACACTTCCAACCCTCACCTTGGGGCACCTGGCATTGTTGCACATGAACGTTGATGCCCTGTGCAATGACCAAACCAACTCCACAACACTCTTGGCTTGGCTTGGGAAGATAAGCAGCTATCTCTGTAAGACAGGGATAAGGACCTAGACAGGAATATCTGGCTTTGGATTCCTAAATCCTTTTTGGGCTGTAGAAAAACAGCCTGATTTTCATGGGTGTTCGATGTCTAGGAGCCCCAAATTATGCCAATACCTTTTCAGAAATGAAACTTGAAAAGTGAACTTCAGGGGAGGAAAAAGCTCCCTTAGAATATAATGGAATAACTTTTCTCAGGACTACTCTCATACTTCTACAGCTTTAAAAAAAATCAAATATATATATATATATATATATATATATATAAGCAGAAATATTGATGAACAGTAGTTTCAACTAAGAGTTGACTTTCCTAGTGTGCTCCAGGCTGAAATCTCTGAAAAGCAGAAATGCTCACTTGCAAGCTATCTCCACAGCCCAGATCAGCAGGCAGCAATTAGTTTCCCAGGCACTCACTCTTCTTTCCATCTTCCTGATGGATATTTCATCTGAGTTTATGCTCTCCTCCCTCGCCCTCTCTTCAGCCTCTCTGCCTCTCTTTCCAATAAGGCTGTGATGTGTCACAGACTCTCAATGGACAAGACCTATACATCCCATCACTGTCATAGGCAGTTACATGAGACAGGCCAGGATGAAAAGCAGTTTGGAAGGGAGAGAAGCCGTCATGCTTCAGGGCATAGAGCTGAACTCTAACCAAGGAGGAGAGATGAAGGAGGGCTTTGGGCCAGAAGGGGAGAAGATTTTACTCAGGGCAGGTTATTCCATAATTACCCACTTAAACTTTCTTTATACCTTCTGAGATGCATCTGGTTCTGGCCAACATCAGAGACAGAAGGGGTGGATCACTGGCCTCATCCAGGAGGGGAATGAGTTTCTTCATTCCGAAACCACAATGAAATCCCTTTCCAAGCATGACCCTTGCTCTGCCAGTGCTAGCCAAAACTCCTTCCCCTAGCCCCGTCCTTCACACTTCCACAAGCAATACAGAGAGAAGCCAGTACAAAGCCAGGTCAAGATGATAAGAACAAAGCCTTGAAGGCTGCTTTTAGATACCAGCTTTACTTCGACAGAGGAGGAAATTTTCAAAGAGGTGAACTCTTTCTGTCTCTCTCTCAGGCAGGAGTCTCCTGGGAGAAGAAGAAAACAGCTTTCATTTTAGCGAGTCATGATATTTATGGCCCTTTTATGGGTTTTGTTTGAAAATATAAAAGTAGATGGACTTAAATCTGTTTCAAAAGAAAGGAGATAGGAAGGGGAGAGACAGAGCATATGAAGGGCACGTGGGTCTGAATCATCTGCCCACGATCAAAAGAAAATCAAACACCTTTGTTTTAATATGGACCTCTTCTGCCAATCATGAGGATAATGTTTGACCTTTTTTTGCATAGATCCTTTTATCCCTAATGACATACAAATTTTTTTGTGTACACTGCCACACCAAGAACCCTCACCTTGGGATGAAACATGACAACGATTAAATTATGCAACTGCAGCACGATGCAACAGTTCGGGTGCGATTGCTTCCAGGAAGCAGACTTTCAGATCACATCTCCTGCAGAACTGAAAGCTTTATACTGTATTCCTGAGGGGCAACTGTCAGCTTCTGCTTGCTCACATACCAGTCTCAGGTGGGCTTTTATCCATCCTATTTGTGGTGTCTGTTCAGCAACTGAGGTTGCACCCTTTTGAGGGCCTCCTGTTTTTCATATGTGGAATCTCCTCTGACCCTTTGCCTCTAGGCAGTACTTTTGATCCAATTCACAGACTAAGGAGCACATGCCTCACAAAATTATTGAGGGAGGGAAGTTTAAGTTGAAGCAATGGGCTTTGCATTTAGTTTTGAATATAGTTAAGCCTGTGGTCATTTTATGCGCTTTGGGAATGAACCTTCATAGGTTGTGACAGCTACTGGGATATTTCTAAGAGCAAAATGTACAAAGCTGCCCATTAATTGGCCGTTTCATAAAAGGTACTGCAGTTTCATAAAGCTCTCCTCTCAAGCAAGGAGGGAGAAATGTTCTGCCCAACTAATGGATGACTTCTGGCTAAATCTGAGTTCAGAATGGAGTCACTGCAAAGATCAAATTGCTGGGATGGTCCATGAAGACAGAGCACTCATACCATGGTTATTGCCAGCTGCTGTGTACTGCATCTTTCTCTAATATGGTGCCCTGCAATAATCAAATGAAGAGATCACAAAAAAGCAAATCTCTAAAATTAGCCATGTTCATGGCAAGAGGTGACCTGAAGCATACAGCTTTCTGGCCAGTTGGGAAAAACTTCTTGCCACCATGGTTATTTTCTTATATCACTCAGAAATCTGAAAATACTCTTAAGACATTAAGCTGCAGGTTGATGCTATAAAAATGACCAGTTCTTTTAAATGTTTCTGTCTTCTAATTAGTACCACCTACATCTTGGTTCAGTTTTATGCCCACACAATGCCCTTCTGACTGGAGTCATCCTTCCTTTCATGGTTACTTGTGCAGAGTCCTTGGTAAGTTTGAATCAGGTTTTAAGATTTATTGATCTGGCCTTGTCCATTCTGTGGTGTGTTCTTTGATTTAATTTAATGACCATAAAGCATTCAGGCATGTTGGCATGAAGGGTGCACTGGAAAAAAATAAGTGATTGATTGATTGATTGATTATGTAGGGACATTGTTCTCTTCATAGTTAACAATGAAGCTACTTTTCTGTTACACACATTTGTGTCTTCCAGGGTATAAATATCTTCACTAAAAGTAAACCAGTCTACCTGCAGGTATGAATTGGATGTGGAAGCAGTTATGCTCTTGTGTAAGGATTAAATTTGTCTGTTTTCAAGATACATGCAAATAAAAATGAAATGCACTCCACAGGGGAAGGTTCAAAGCACAGACAGGATGTCCCTTCTCCTGCTCTCTAAGACAGTTTTCACATCGCCACACTTGGATAGTCCTGGGAAGAACTGAATTCATATTGTGGCCTGCTTTTATAAGTCACAAATAATGTTTTTTCTTTATATCTCTGTGTGTGTGTCTGTGTGTGCACCCTGTGGCAGAGGAACAGCAGTCACAGGAAAACACCAAGCTCAGAAGCTACTGAGTGGTTGTAACAAGAGGAGAGATGGAAACAACATGAAATCAGCTCCTGAATATGTTGAAATGTACCAAAGAACAAAAGGCAGCCTAAGCAAAAAAAACACAAAAAAACAAACCAAAACAAAAAAAACCCCAAACCAACCAAAATGACAGGGTGTTCATTCAAGCAGATTATGCTGGTATTGGCAGTACACAACCTAAGTACATGTACTTTGAACCTTTCTCAATTTTTTACATGAAGAACAAAGTAACAAATATTATTGGCATTTAAATTATTACTCTTGGCAAATAAGTTAGAACCTTGCTGAGATGACTGGGGCAATTCACAGACCTATGCTTGCACCTCTCTAGAGAACAGTTTATTTGTTACACATACTTCTCATTCTGCAAGTTTTCTTCACAATTACAACAGCCAGAGATTTGACCCACTTTCATTTTTCTAAATGACAAGTGAAATTCCAGAGAATAGGTAGGTAGCTCTCAAACAGATTTTGCTGGATTATGTGAGTATGCAGTGTCTGTTTCCAAGCCCTAGACTATATTAATCACATGCTTTCAGTATCTCTGTTGGATTGTCTATAAATTTAGGAAGGTCATGGATATTGTGTTTCCACATTATAATGTCTCTATTGAATGTATTCCACCTAAACCCTTTAAGGAAAGGCAGGCACTGCAACATAACCTCCCCAAATAAAACTTTTTATCTCATAATTCACCCAGCTCTCCACCACAGCTAATGTGTAAGCATTTCTCAAGGAGCTGGAAAGGAAGGAAATGGTGCTAAACTCCTTTTAAAATTATCCAGTCTAAGCTAGTGCTGCACACAATAAATCACATTGTCCTGAAATTCCTGGATGGGGGAAATGGGCCATGGCCCCACACCTATCAGTATTAGGATGCAAAATTCAGCTGTTACAGTAGGAATAACATATTTCTGGCACATTTCCACTTCCTTCCAACTTGCTTGTACCACACTGAATTCCCAGTCCAGCACCAATGTCATTTTGTCATCAGTGTCCCACTAACGTCCTTCACCCTTTCCATTTCTCCCAGGCCCCTTCACATTTCTCACAGACCTGGAATTTCTTTACATCTCCTTTCTTCCCACAGAAGTTGCCTCATAACCTTTCCCCCGATTTTTATACATCTAAACAAATTAATATTTGTATCTCTGGCTTACAAATAAATATATGTTTCTATGTCTGACCAGTGGAGGTCCCCTTCTTAATTTGCCTGTTGTCTTCAGATCTCTTTTTGAACATTTACCTCCTAACTCTCTGGCTTTTCATCACTTTCTTACTTCTTACTTCAAGCAGACCAACATCAAATGGGTTTCTCTCTCATCTGTCCCTCCTTAACTCCTTTGCTTCCCACATCCTCTGAGTTTCTACTTTGTTCAAAGGACATTAAGGAAACAGAGTAGTAGAAATGAGAGGATGGCTGTGGAAAGCTGCACGAGGAGTTAATGTGACCAAGAGACTAAGATGGCAGATGAAATTCAAGGCTAATAAATGTAAAGCATTACAAATAAGAAAACTTAAAATACAAAATTATGATCTCAGAGCTGACCATTTGGTGTATATAATAAATAGTTCTGTGACAATATCACTCTGGTGCTCAGCAACAGCCAAAGAAACATGCCTACAGTAAGGAGTCAACGGGGAAGGAACAGAAAACAGAAAAAAGCAGCTCAGTGTTCCATAGGATAAATCCGTGCCACACCTGCACCCTGGATACTGTGTGAGGATTTGGTCCCTCATCTCCAAACAAAGTAGAACAAAGCAGAAGTAGAAAGGGTTTGGAGCAGAACAGCCAGGATAATGAAGAGACATGGAGCTGCTCCTGTAGGAGGAATGAGTAACTCAGAGAGCTAAGGATGGGACATAACAGGGGGTAAAATCTCATGGGACATGTAGATACTAAACAGCTGCTTCATTGGCATTGAAGGCTAGTGGGCAGAGGGTCCAGAACAGACAGCAAGGAGATGGCTTAGCATTTTGTGTACAGTAACTTGTGGGACTTCTTGCCACAAGCCATCACAGAGGCTAGTGGGTACGAGGCTGTAATGGTTGTAACTCAAAAATTACTAGGCACTTCCATGGAAGGAAAATCTATTAAGGGCTATTAAATATAAAAATATCACACCTGGCTTAGGAAGTCCTTGAGTTGCAAATGATTAGAAGCTGGAAGATCATGCTGGGGAAATAACAGTTTTATCGCTGTATATATTCTTCCCTAGGTATTCGCTGTTGTTCTCTATCAGAGACAGGATATTGAGCCAGATGGACCTTTGGTCTGACCCCATATAGCCTTTCTGATGTTCTTGTGTTTATATTCTTAACTGACCGTATGGATGCTCCTTGCACTTTCACCTTCCACTATACAATGCCAAAAAACCCCTCCTGCCTACAGCAGCAAACTGAGAGGGAGGAAAAAAATCACTCTCAGCGCATCTTTGCTGAAAAATCCTTCCCAGATAAATTTGGGTACTTATTTACTCTTTTAATCTAGTGTCAGCCTGGTGTCATTGCTGAAAAACCATTCACTCTGCAGCTGTGGTCACCTGAAACAATCTGTGCAGACCTCTCTCCCCTTTCAGCAATTCCTTATCTCCTTCTAAATTCTCATCTTAAAACCTGACTTTCTAGCCTGCCTTCAACCCCTCCATTTCTGTCTCTCCTGGTTATTGGTCTTATGACTGAATGCTTTAATATTTTCACCATGCAAGGTCTTTATGTCACTGTTTCATGTAATTTATACCTGTGAGCTGGAGCCTTTCCCATCTTGCTTTCAAGCACTGGCCATATACTGCATGGAGTCCAAAATGATCCCCACCCCCTTATTGCTTTGGGGGTTTGGCTTTATTAACAAGGATATAAGCAATAAGAAAATAAAGTTCAGCTATTTCTAAGGCTTCTCCCTCATGGCTGCTCAGCCAGCATCTTAGATGGCCTCTCCCCAGCAAACCATTTTTATCTCCTTTTTACACAAGTGAACTAATAAGCCACCTACCTCAATGAGTCAGCAGAACCCACTTAACCCTTTCTCACAAGGGTCAAAACTCGCTATCAGGACGGTTTGGCTCAGACTTGTTACAGAGCCATATTCTGCCCCTCGGTCTTGAATAATTTATTTGTGCAGCAGACCTAGATTAGTGTTTAAATCAAAATGCTGCCCAAACAAAGGCTGTGCTGTACAGTGCAAAATGAAACCAATTACTACATCATCTACCGCTCGTCTTTTACAGCGCGAGATGCCCCCTACAGTACCGCAGAGGACAGGCTCGTCTGCTGGGAGCATCCAGGCACAGGAAGCAGGAGAGGCATTTTGCAGAGGGAATCAGCCTTTGATAAAAAAGTAAATTCAGTGCCAGAAGGTATTGCACACTTCCACTTTGATCCATCGAAACTTAACATCGAAACTTTTCTAGGATGAAATTAAAGCAAGCTCCAGATATGTCTATGCAGAGCTGTTTTGCACGGAGCAACTTTACCAGGGATGAAGAAGAAAATGCTTATCCTAACACGCTGCAGAAATTCAATATAAATTCTCAGAATGTGGCTCAAGGCCTGGAATTTCGCTTCTTTAAAAAAAAATAACAATTCACAGAACTATGCAGGGATGAGAGATGCATTGTATTACGTATTATTTTGTAGCAGAAGAGCATTATAAACCTTAGAGCATCTCTGCATGCCTGAAACACTAACAAGACCATGTTCCTTATGTATTTCACAAATGTAATCTGAGTTTACTAAAAAGAACCCCAAAACAACCCACACAAGTGAAGCAAGTTATTTCTCTTATTTTTTTTACCTCTGTTACTGTTCAATCACCTGATTTTGAGACTCCATTCACCTGACAATAAGTAGCTATCATTTACCCCAGTCCTGACTGTCAGAAAGAACCATCTTTATCTTCAGAGAAGCAGGGATAATGTCTCATCAGTGAGTTATAGTTGAGAGAAATGATTCTAAGTTTAGGAAAATTGCCAGCTGCATTTTGTTATCAGTAACCATTATTTAGATAGCGTGGCTGATGCGCAGAGCGCCACACAGACAGGGACAAAGAGCAGGCCCTTGCCCTGTGGAGCTTGCTGTCTGTATCACACAATTAAAATAGGGAGAGGTACTGGCATAATGGTAATAGTGAGCTCTAAGCATCACAGTGGGAGGGAGGAGGGATTACAAGAAAAAGAAAAAGTTCCTGTGAGAGAGCACTACTGCATCATCCCTCCATTGTCGTTTTATATTCAGCTCTGCCAGAGGGCTTTGTTGTTTCAAAATACAGTCTGTACAGAAGAGGGGATTGATAATTCCAGAGTCAAAGTCAGTAGAAACTGGCCTGTGTGTTTATAAGAGAGAGGTGGAGGATGTTGATGGTGAGAGTTGGGTGCTTTGGTGTACAGACACACAGGTGATGCGGTGGCAGGCTGGTGGATTGTGTCACACAAGCTCACAAGGCTCTGCAGGGCATGGAAAGACCTGAGGCTCTTAACCTGGAGTACTCAGTTAATAGAGAGAGAGAGACGTGCTTCTTCCTCTGTAGCTCATGATACAAATAACACTTGAACTGCCAATTGAACCTACCAGCACCTCCTGAAAACAAGTTTCCAGGTGCCACCTTCACAGACACACAATTTCTCCTTCGCTGCCCTATACCCACGCTCTAATGAAACAATTGTATTATGAGGTCAGTTTGTGTATTGCTCTTTTCTTTTGAGGCAATCATGTTGAAAATTAATCTGTCTATAAACACAAAAGCACAGACTTAGTTGAGCTGCATATGTAAACCAAAGTGAAGGCAATAGTCAGAAACCCAGCCTAAACTAACACTAATCCTAACTCTAACTCCATCTCTTTAACTACATCATAAAATGAATTTTAGGTGGTTGCTAATATTACTGCATTTTTCCTTTGTTGACCTGAAGTTATTAGCAGCAACTAACCATACTGGAGCAGAGGTGACTCCATCTAATAGAAAACAATGGTACCACAGGAATACATTCATTACTGCACTGAACTTCTAAAAAGAAGGCATCTTCTTTTTTCTAGTATTCCACTTTGCTCCTGCTTCTAAGTGAAGTAAAACAGAACATGCATTCCCCTGAACTGTCTTATTTCTGTAGACACTCATAAGGCTGGTGCTGAAAATGGAGCCTACCTGGTAATATCTTCTCAGTGGTATAAAGCAAAACTGATTAAGAGAAAAACATTTTTCAAGTTCCTAGAAAAGGCTGTTGGCTTCTTCCATTTATGATCAAAAAGATCCTAGAAAAAATATGTCCAGTCTTAAAAGGCACTCGGAAATTGAAATAACCAAAATGGGATGTGATTGGTCTTTTGACTTGAGGTGCCACCCTTCCTTGCTTTTGCTGCTGAAACATTGTCTGGCTCCTAATGGCTTCTAACATTGTGTTCCTACCTACATTGATCATTTAATACCAGCATCTTCTTTCTGACAAACCACAAACACTTGCAGAACTTGACCTCTTCCCTTCATCGCTTTTGATTAAGAAGAGAACTATCTGCAGGAAATGCCCTGCAAACCACAAAGGATTATCAAAAATATAATGATGAGTGAGTGATTCAGGGACTCTGGGTCTCTGCTTGTGTTCCTATAGTCTGATCTTGGTCACTCTTCCCTTCTCCGCTGGAGCTTTGCTGTGGTTTCTTCCAGTCGGCTTCTCCAAGCAGCAATAATGGCATCATCATCCATCTCTTCTTCCTCTTCTTTACGCGTGCTTCGCCTGTACTGAGACACCTGCCTAGATGCAAACCTTTCTTCACTTTGCTCCACTTTGGCCTCCTTCTTTCCATCCTCTTCAGACTTTGAAAAGCTCTGGGTGAACTTTCTCTTTGCTCCAAATTCTGACACGTCTGACCTGGCCTCCTCTTCACACGCCTCCACATGGTGAGATCTGACTCGGCTCTGTGTAGATGGCTCAGGGGACTCAGAGTCAAAGGGTGGTTCAGGTGATTGGCTGAAAACATGCAGCTCTGGGCTGTTTCCTCTGGAACTTGTCTCACTGACCCTGGACCTTGTGAACTTGTACATCCTTTTGTCCTCTTTTGCAGAAGCGGAGGAGAATCTCGACATGGTTCTCAGTGAATCTCCTGTTGACTCATAGGAAGAACAGCTATCTAGCTCTTTCCTTTGGGATCTGCAGAATCTGTAACTGGATGTTTCAGAATCCATCTGTCTAACTTTGGATGATCTGCTATATTTCTCTCTGGCTTTCTCAGTTTGATCATAATACGACGGTGGTTCTCTTTCTGCTTTCAGGCCATTGAGCCACTTGGTAATATCGGTCTCTGTCTCTGCCTTTGGAGCACCTGAGTTTGCAGGTTGACTGGACAGATCGAAGACTGTATCACTTCTGTCAAAATCTGCTTGCAAGGGGCGCCTGTGGCTGTTTATTGTACTCTCTGTGTCATCTTCTATTTCATTTTCCTCTCCTTTGGTCACCTTTTTTTTAAATAAAGTGCTGCGTTTATTGTCGCTGATCACCTTTTCAATTTGATAATCGGACATTTTTTCTCTCATTTCCATTTGCATCTCCTTCTCCTTTCTCCTGAGTTTCTTTAGGTCAACATCATCAGCAAAGAGGCTGTACAGTGGCTTGCTTGTCTGTGCTGTCTTCATGTTTGAAGCGGTCCCTTCTGTCCTTGCGCTCGCGGAGGTGTTGCAGGACAGCACGGACTGAGACTCGGCCCTGCGTAGGTCCTGCTGGCGGAGCTGAGAGGCAGCGAGGGACGAGCCACTCTGGGCACTGAGAAGAGACACCCTGTCATCCTCTCCACGCCTGCCAAGCTCTCCTGACAGGGAGGCCATGGCAGACGACGGACGGGACAGCATCAGGATCTCGTTTTGCTTTTGAGCAATGGTTTCGCTGACCACGTTAGCGATCCAGTTCTGAATGCTTGCCATGGATATCGTGTCACCTGGGCCAACTGCGAGATTGGGAAGGGGTATACTTGGCATCTGAGGCTGCATTGCTCCCATGCTACTCCTGGTCTGTGATAAAGATGAATGATTTGTCTGCATGCTCAGGGCAGAAGCTGCATCGTCAGCACCGCTCGCAGAAGGTGCTGAAGGCCAGAAAGCTGACAGGGGAATACTCCCGCTCATGGTACTCTCTGTCTCCCAGCTGCACATGGACTGGCTTTCTTCTAAAATTTTCCTTGAACGTTCAAGGAGCTCCACACGCCTCTGCTTCTTTTTAGCTGAAGCAGAATCCTCAGTTTTGGCAAATTCCACAAATTCCTCCTTGCTGCTTTCGCTGCCCACCTTCTTCTGCCGCTTCATTTTCCAAGCCTGGTAAGCAGTCAGATCAATATCTGACAAACTCTTCCCTTCTGTTTCCTCCTGACTTGCCTGGCTGCCGTCTTCTGCTGGAGATGGTGCAGATGATGATGATGGTTCTAAATCCTTCTTGTGAAAGCCAAACTGGATCCTCTTGACCTTCCACCTTTCTAGAGGAGTCAACTTGTCTTTGTTCTTTTGGCAGAAATTGTAGAAGGAGCTACAGGAGGAGTCTGAAAGCACACTCTCCTCATCCACATCCCTCTCCTTTCTTCCCATTGCTGGAGATTGTCTCTCCCCACAAGTTTTATTCTTAGAATGATACCTCTGAGCAGCTTCTTTCTCAATCTCCAGAAGCCTCTGATTCCACATGTCCCAGGTGCTCTCAGAAGACATGGAGCCTGTGCGGCTCCTCCTCATCCTACTAAAGCTGCTGGCTTCCAGCTGCTTTTTTAGGGTTCGGATCTCAAAACTGCTCACACTCTCAACATCACTGAAGTCACCTGATGGGTAAGGTCTTCCTCCCATGCTGCATTCACCATCCTCCTCCCTGGCTGTACCCTCCATTTCATATTTCTCATTTCTGCGCTGCCAGTCATGGATCCTCTGTTCCACGTCCTCATCAGATTGTTCCTCTTCCTGATCCAGATGCTTTGGAGATTTTCTTCTTTCATGGTGGACTCCTGCTTCCGTTACAGATAGGCCTTGTTTCTTCCTCCATTCCTCATACAACTGTTCCTCTTCCTCCTCACTGATCAGGGTGGAGCGTTTGGAAACCCAGCTAGTTTTTTCCACCGATGAAGAGCTCATAAAACTCCCCAGCATGCTGCTGGTGTCCTCTTCCTCTACTGTGATGGAGTGGGCTTTGGCTCCCTTGATGCTCCCTGAATCCCCATCTCCAGACAGCCGGGAAGAAGCCCCTGTATAGGCAAGGGGACTTTGGCTCGGAGTCACTTCTCCATCCCCAGAATGCTCCAGCTCTCGCTCCTCCAGCAGCTGCTCGTTGAGCTCCCGCAGCTGCTTCAGGAAGCCATCGTTGGGGTAGATGGCTCTTTTCTTCCTCAGGGTCATCAGAGCCTCCAGGATGGTCATGTGGTGGTAAATCATCAGGTAGGCAGCCACCAGCACTGCGGAGCGGCTGATCCCCATCTCACTGCTGACAAGGATTCTGCCTACAGGTATTGAACAGCAAAGGAATCAGCTATTTCCAATAGCAGAGAGGATGCTGTAAAACATTCTTTGAATAGTGTGAAAAATTACACAGATTATATGTTTCAGTGACTGAAGCCAGCACTAAGTATTTGATAGCTTTACCTTAATAAAAACCCAGATACATATGAATAAAAAGCACATTCGTTTCAAAAACTGTAGGCAGGCACATTTCAAAACAATCTAAATAGTATTTGTATTTTTGCCTACACACTTGACATACTCAAATAGTCAAAAAGCTTATTATAGGTATTAGAAAGGCAAATGAGACATTCTTGACTTGCTGGCTGACACAGGGTCAGGCATTTAAGCTTTCCATGCTTGTTTCTCAATACTTAGAAAGGGAGATATTAGCATTAGCCTCCAGGAAGGCATTGGGAGGACAAGCAAGCAACTTATTTTTTTCTATAAGGCACATTACAGGACTTGAATACCATCTTCTATTAATTTAATTGTATTTTTACCAGAATCCAAATCAGTTTTGCAGTGTACCCTCAAACAGTTACATGCAGACTGGCTGGAGGCCCAAGTCATATCTTAGAAGAGCAGAACCAAGCAACTATCAGAAAAGAGCTGATTTTGACTTTGACAAACTGATCCAGCTGGTTCAAACTTCTAGGACCCACTGTCCTCTAACAGTGACTGTATGAGCAAGAATCAAAACTGAGCATCTGCTTTATTTTATGGCATTTACTCCCTCTTGCACAGAACTAAGCTTTGGCACAGAAGAATTGTTTGGGGTTTTTTGAAGTTACTTTTATAGCAAATCACAGCTAAAAGAAAGGCTTGTAAATACAAAGAGAGTAAATGAAGCTTTGCCAGCTTGCAAACAACTGAAATTACTGTTTCTAAATGTGTGATAAACTCCAGTTTAATCAAACTGAAAAGCACCACCTTTCTGACTGCTGGTATGTTACTGCTAGTGTTTACCTGATGAATCTCTTCCCACAATCCTGAAATGTCTTTTACACCTTTCTTAGCACCACAAGTCTTTGTTGCCTTCCAAGTGTTTTAGCAGCCAGCAAAGCCAATCTTAACAGCTCACCAAAAGGAGATCTCCTTCCTCTCTTTCCTTTCAAGGCTCCTCTGCCTCGGTGCATCTTTTCCTGTGTGGGCCCTGCTACTCCCCAGGCCCTTTAACAAGCCAGTTTAGATCACTAACCCAGGAGAAAACCAGCTCTTCCCTGTTGGACTGACATTTTTGCTGGGTTAGTGAGTTGAAGGGTTGATGAATGCCAGCAGCAGGAAGCACCTGGACTATGCCCAGGATAGTAATGGGAGTTAGGAGAAGAAGAGAGATGGGTGAAGTGTTCCTCCTTGTGTTGTTGAGCTATTAAAACTGGCTCAATATTCCTTGTATACAAACAAAACTTCACACTTTTCATACTGTCACCTCTACTAGGAGGTGATCTGTTGTCTCTCTACAGAAATTGAATTAATTGACTACATATATGAAAAATATCAGTGATATCACAGATTCTGGTGCATTTCAATATTGAACTGCAAAAAGATACTTCCAACTGTCCACTGAAGCTGCAGCAAAATGACCAGTGTGCACTGGAGGTCCACAGAATAACAGTTGCCATGGAATTGAAGTCCAGCAAATCTGACAGTAGCCTGGGTGTAGACACCCAGAGGTTCAACTCAGCCACTTGGATTGTTCTAGTAAATCAGCCTGTTTTTTTTGCATCATGGCAAAAAACGTGCAAGGTACGAGACTATATCTATCTATATATAGTATTATATAGTATGTAAATATGTGTTAGAGCAGGGCTTCTGCTCTTTGCTGCAGTTGGGTTCTTTCAGTAAATGCCTCACAGGCACTCTAAGTCTGAAGCCATGGGGCTGGCAGCAGGGGCTGTTGGGCTGCCCCCTCTGCCCAGTTTGCTCCCTCCTGCTTTGAATGAGGCGTGGCAGAAATGGGCAAGAGGTGTTCACTGTAACTGCATGCAGAGAACAAAGGATCTGCCTCCTGCCCATTGCAAATGTGGCAGCAGCTGTTTCTCAGAACAAGGCTTCCCTCTGATCATTGCCAAGCATTCTGGAAGCACTGCAGTCCCCTCCTCTTACCTCTGTAAGTCAGCAGCGCTTCGTCGAGGAACTCTGCAGCTGGGCGGAAGTGCTTGGAGATATCCATGTCTGGAAAATCATCTACTTCAATGCCCAGGTACTGGATATTGAGCCCATTGTAGAAACTTGGTCCTGTGTAGACACCTGTGCCATGGGCTGCATTCAGGACATGGGTGATCCCCAGTCTCTTCAAACGGCTTTTGTTCACTGCAACGCTTCTGCAGAAAGGGACAAGAGGTGTTAGATACCAGTGCTCCTGAGCTGGGCAGGAAGGAAGCTGCATGCTGCAAGGTCTACAGAACTCCCAGCCCAAGTTACTCATTCAGCATGAGGCACCACCCAGACCTTAGTGTCCTTTCAGAGTTCTGCAGGTATTTCTTTCCAATACTCACTGGAAAAAGAAAACAAGAAACCTGCATTCACTTGCAGAGCCATGTGCTCTGTTTCCATTCCAGCTTGATTTGAAACACATACTGCCATCCTAGGCTCAGGCTGTGTACTTATTATCAATTTTTATCTTTCCACAACAGGTGCTTTACTCTCTATGCCCTTCTAATTTTGTCTGGTCACTTACACAGGTGTCTCAGACAGAAGAATAACTTCTACTCAACATTTGCAATGGCATTTCCTTTTTAACTCCCTTTTACATAACAAAGGCCGTAGTTCCAATTTTAGGGCCAAATTCCAATCACAACAGTGGAATTTGGGCTCATTTGTCTTTTCCTCTCGTAAACTGCTGAGGCATTGAAATAGCATAGGAAAGCTGCTGATTCTATTCCACAAGTATTTACTTTCCAGTGCATAGAGATTTCTGTGAGCACAGTCTGAAAAACACTTTAGGCCTCTCTAGGGATGAAGGGTATTAGATGCATGTAATACATGTTATGCCTTCAATGGTTCCATTTGACCCTTTACTGGGAATCTCATGCAACTTGATGACAAAAGCTGACACTCACTTTTCTGCTATGAAGACATTAGGCCAGACTTCATCCACAGCATCCCTGGGGGTCTCCAGCCTGTCCTTCACCAGTGCCCTCTGCAAGTCCATCACACAGGGCGTGTTAAACAAGCTGGTGTCATCAATCTTCTCCTTAACTCGGTTGTACAGGTCTTCCACCATCAGCTGCTGTGCAGTCTCCAGCATCCTGGGACACACTGAGTCCACCCTGACATCCTTTGTCTTCAGCTCTGGAATAAACTGACATTGTAACTAAAAGCATGTAAAAACAATGCAAATATATGAGTTGTCATGATTTGTGCCTGGGACAAGCCTTTTTTCCCCCCAAAACCTCAACCCCTTCTGTCTGCAATGTGGGCATGGATGTGCTCAGCTAGAACTGCCTCAGGGCAGTGAGTGATGAGAAGAGCACATTGTACTGTCCTCTCTGTCCCACACTGACCAAAGGCCTGGGAGCTAAGGGCACCCTTATTCCAGGCCCAGGAGAATGCAG
Organism: Climacteris rufus; assembly: GCA_013398175.1. Classification (NCBI taxonomy): domain Eukaryota; kingdom Metazoa; phylum Chordata; class Aves; order Passeriformes; family Climacteridae; genus Climacteris; species Climacteris rufus. Next base: position 32,557 of record VZRZ01008596.1, read on the forward strand.
CTGCTGTCCACACCTTCCTGAAGGAAAGTGGAGAGGGAGATGCAGAGCTCTTCCCCCTGGTATCAGTGATCAGATGTGGGAATGGTTCAAAGCTGAGCTGGGGAGATTCAGACTGGACATTGGGATGTGTTTCTTCCCTGAGAGGGTGGTCAAACACTGGAACAGGCTTCCTAGAGGGGTGGTTGATTCCCCATCTCTGACAGTGGTTAAGAGGCATTGGACAGTGCCCTCAATAATGTGCTTGAACTTGTGGTCAGCCTGAAGTGGTCAGATAGCTGGACTTAGATCATCATGTGTGTCCCTTACAACTGAAATACTCTATTCTGTTCTGTTCTATTCCATTCTGTTCCAATTTGGTTTGTTGCAGCAAGCAACCAGCACTCAAAACTGTATTTACCACTGCAGTACAGAATTCTGCCACAGATTCACTGCACAACTTCAAAGGAAGCCACCAAACCTTTCTGTAGATTGTTGTTTCATTCTCTACTTCAGATGGAGTTTTCTCCTAAGGGCTTTTTTTATCATTTAGGGTCTGTAGATGAGAAAGGCAAAACAAGTACAATTCAGGTCTGTATTACTTACACAGTTCCCTTACCTTCACTAATGATTTGTTTGGCAGCCACAGCAGATGAGAGATGGATGGGCTCCATGAAGATGCTCTCTGTATCAGTGTCTGATATCACTGAATACCTGCCAACCAAGCACACTGCCTGTGAGGCAAATGCCCTCCACTGGGATCCCATCCCCAGGACTTTAGCCCTTTTCACCCATTCCAGAGGGGAACAGCAGGGAGCTGGAGCACTGAGGATCCTTTCACTGTAGAAGGGAAGTCCCAGCTCTTCTCCCACCCCTTATTCCCACCCTGCTCTTCAGCATGGCACTACAGGCTTCAAATATGCCTTGGCATCCAGAGTTTGCAGGATGTAGACATGGGGAGAATGTCTTCTCCATGGGGAGAAGCTGCAGTGGGCTGGGAATGCAAGCAAACTGCCTGGTGGAGGAGCTTAGGGTAGAGAAGATCAGTGTCAGCTTTGAGACTGAGAGGGGGATGGATCACAAGAAACAGTCTCACAAGTAACTCTCACTTAGACAGACAGACATAAACGTGGTCCTAACCAGATTTATTGAATAATTTGAAACAGATTATGCTAGAAAACTGCTGGGTTTTCTTTCTGCCAGTCAAATGCCTACAAGCATCCTTTGAGTTAGCACAAGCTGCATTGAGATTGAAGCCCATGAATCTCTCCCTCAGTACTTAGTACACAGCATGAAGCTGTGGTCAGTCTCTCCACTCTCACAGTGTTGTGTGACTGCAGGTCAGACACCACCTGCAGCTGACACCCACAAACACTTCTGAAGGGAGTTATTTGACGTAGTGTAATAACTTTTTGTTAAGCAAAAAAGGGCCACAATCTTAAATTTATTTCCATCTGGGTCCACCCATACGGTCCAAGAAAACTCATTCCCTCGTCTTAACAAAATATTTTACAGAGTTTTTTCCTGATCTACACCCTCTATACTTCCTTCCAAAAAGATGGCACAAATCATTAGGACAAGTCTGCTGCCATCACAGAAGCTCTGTGGCAATGCAGGCTCGCACACTTGCACTACACTGTTTGTCAAGGCCAAGTTAAATCAAGAGAGAGAGGGTGATTAATATGCAATAAGGATGCAGCAGTGTCTGGAGAGCTGAACTGCTTTCATGCTCCAGAATCAAAACAGTGGCACAGCCATTGGAAACCACTTAACAGGCTCATCTAGGTCATTTAGTGGAGTTCCAGCACTTGTCAAGCGTGACTGAAAGTAATCCTTTCCTAGTTCTTCAAAGGAGTTTAGGAGATGAGCAAGGGGAGTCTCAGTCTCATTTACAGGAGCTGACACAAATTTGCAGCTTTGCCCTGCCTTCAATTCCTTTTGCTGCAAAGGCTGCCTCCAAGCCCAATAAAAAGGTAACAGATGGTAATAATCTGCCACCACAGCCTCAGCACGTTTTACCTGTAGCTGCCCTGAGCATCTGAGAAACACACAACTCCCCAAGTCTGGCTCCTTCAAGGACCCCCTTCTGGCTGGGAAGGATCTTGGGAAGGGAAATGAACTGGAGAGATGCTTCTGTTCGTTTTGAGTGACTGATGAGCAGTGGGAGAGAGCTCAATACATAATTTTACAATGCATAATTTTACTTTCTGTGATCTTCCTAAACAATTTTGAAATGCATGTAGTTCAATGAAATAAGTACTCCATCTTAATTTTTCTGCACTGTCCCACAGTTAGCAGGAAATATTTCATAACCTCCCACTTCCTGAGGGCCATTGGGGCATGTTCTTGTCAAACTCCATCCCTACTCCTTGCTTTCAGCCAAAGCATCTCAAAGGGCACAGAAAGCCCTGCAGACCATTTTGCTTTAGGAAAAGAGAACAAAGGGGTGTATTTTTCCTTGTATTAGGACCAAACACATCTAGTCACGCTTGTTTTGCTTGAGGTAACTCAATTTCTTGTGCTGTGACAGCCTCCTGTTCAGTGCCTGAAGCCTGTAGCTAAAGTTGGTTCTGAATCAAACCCAAATCCCAAGACCCCTGGTCTTTCTGGAGCTGGGGAAGCCTAACACAAACATTAAAAAATCTGCAAGTCCTTATAATGGATATAAAGATGAAGCTGAGTTGAAATGGGATCAGAAGTTTCAGCATGGGAGTGGATATGAGAGGGAAGACA
>VZRZ01008596.1:35388-70303 GCA_013398175.1 Climacteris rufus
CTACACTGTTTGTTTTTGTTTAATTAAATCAAGAGAGAGAGGGTGATTAATATGCAATAAGGATGCAGCAGTGTCTGGAGAGCTGAACTGCTTTCATGCTCCAGAATCAAAACAGTGGCACAGCCATTGGAAACCACTTAACAGGCTCATCTAGGTCATTTAGTGGAGTTCCAGCACTTGTCAAGCGTGACTGAAAGTAATCCTTTCCTAGTTCTTCAAAGGAGTTTAGGAGATGAGCAAGGGGAGTCTCAGTCTCATTTACAGGAGCTGACACAAATTTGCAGCTTTGCCCTGCCTTCAATTCCTTTTGCTGCAAAGGCTGCCTCCAAGCCCAATAAAAAGGTAACAGATGGTAATAATCTGCCACCACAGCCTCAGCACGTTTTACCTGTAGCTGCCCTGAGCATCTGAGAAACACACAACTCCCCAAGTCTGGCTCCTTCAAGGACCCCCTTCTGGCTGGGAAGGATCTTGGGAAGGGAAATGAACTGGAGAGATGCTTCTGTTCGTTTTGAGTGACTGATGAGCAGTGGGAGAGAGCTCAATACATAATTTACAATGCATAATTTTACTTTCTGTGATCTTCCTAAACAATTTTGAAATGCATGTAGTTCAATGAAATAAGTACTCCATCTTAATTTTTCTGCACTGTCCCACAGTTAGCAGGAAATATTTCATAACCTCCCACTTCCTGAGGGCCATTGGGGCATGTTCTTGTCAAACTCCATCCCTACTCCTTGCTTTCAGCCAAAGCATCTCAAAGGGCACAGAAAGCCCTGCAGACCATTTTGCTTTAGGAAAAGAGAACAAAGGGGTGTATTTTTCCTTGTATTAGGACCAAACACATCTAGTCACGCTTGTTTTGCTTGAGGTAACTCAATTTCTTGTGCTGTGACAGCCTCCTGTTCAGTGCCTGAAGCCTGTAGCTAAAGTTGGTTCTGAATCAAACCCAAATCCCAAGACCCCTGGTCTTTCTGGAGCTGGGGAAGCCTAACACAAACATTAAAAAATCTGCAAGTCCTTATAATGGATATAAAGATGAAGCTGAGTTGAAATGGGATCAGAAGTTTCAGCATGGGAGTGGATATGAGAGGGAAGACATGGAAGAGAGAGGAGGGAAGGGAAGGGAAGGGAAGGGAAGGGAAGGGAAGGGAAGGGAAGGGAAGGGCCCCTGCACTCACCGGCTGGGCGAGGGGCTGCGCAGGTACTGGGCCTGCACGGCCTTCACGTCCGGGCCCTGCTCCTCCTCCTCCTCCTGAGGCACCGCCCGCTCGCTGTCCGAGTCTCTGCCGCTGGCCATGGCAGCTCTGGGGGGATCTGGTACAAGGGAGCAGGGCAGGAGAGAGAGCCATTCCACACTCAGCACAGGAGGCCGCTCCCTGGCCGGGGGCATTAGGGCAGGGAGGTACAGCAGAAGGGGCTCCCACATTTTGCTCCTGCGAGGAGCCCTTTGCACAAGGGCTACCCTGGCTCCTCCAGCGGGGCGCCTGCCATTCCCAGGGCCTCATGCAGCTCCCTGGCTGCTGCCCAGCAAGTGCCAGTGCCCTTCTTGCCTCTGAGTAAGGGTGCAGGAAGGCCAGGAAGGAAGAGGTGGCGGGGCAGAAACCCAATACTCCCCTGACCGCGCGTGGTGGCTGGAAGGAGCTGTACGCAGCCAGAGCTGGGCTGGAAGGAGGCTCAGGGGCAAGAAACATGAGACCTCGTCTCCCCAGAATGAAACACTCCTAAACATGAAGGCCAAAGGAGCTTTAAGGCTTGGGATGTTGTCCTTGTAATCCTTTGTGTGGAGGCTGCTGTGCTCACCCTGGGTGTGGGAGAGCGAGGGGACCACAGGAGTGTGGAAACATCAGCCAACACTTGCCCTGGCCCAGGCAGAGGGGCTCCTGCCTGAGTGCCACAAGAGCTGGTGGCAGCCCCAGGGCCCGGCAGCCGGGCTCAGGCCGGAGGATCGCGGCCGCGTGGCCGCTCCGGGGCGGTGAGCAGGGCAGGGAGACAGGAGAGCAAGGAAAGGGAACTTACCCCCTGGGCCTGGGTGACTCCACTGGGGGTCCCTGCTGGAGGCACAGCAAAGGAGTCCACTGAAGAGAGCAAGGAATGGTACTGGGGGAAGCAATCAGCTGCCCCCTTCTCGCTCTCTCTGCAGCTCCTTCATCGAGGGGCAGGACAACTGTTGGCACCAAACCTTTATCAGCTTTCCAAATATAGCTGTCCTGACACTGGCTGCTGGATTGCACGGGGAAGGAATTCAGTGCCTCATAGACAGCAGCTGGTCAAGCACTTAACTCCTTCCCTGCTGTGGGCTGGGTCCTCTGACATTTCTCAGCTGCAGGAAACAGTGCAGAGCCAGTGAGGGTGGCCCTCTGCCTGCAGAGAGCCTCCACGTGTGTGGGATCCCACCAGGCACAAACTGAGATGCTGGTATGACCTCTGATATCCTTGGCAATGCAGTGCAGAATGAGCAGCTCCACCCTTACTCAAAGTAAGCTGCCTGTCAACTACCTGGACTTCTGGAATGAGTTTGACGTGGTCCTACACAACGTTCTTCCTCTCATTTGGAGAGAGATGGATTTGATTGAGGGGCTGTTTGATGGTAATGAAGTGGCTGAATGGGATCCAGCTACAGTCAATTTGGCTCAGCATCCAAATGGAGATCAGCAGCAAGTGGTGCCCCTCAGGGTCCCATACTGTTCAATACCTTTCATAATGACACAGACAGTGAGACTGAGCCACCCTCAGGAATTCTGCGGATGACACCAGGCTGAGGGGTGCACTGGATTCAGCAGGGGTAGGGAGGAGTGGGCACATGTGAACCTCATGAAATTCAACAAGGCCAAGTGCAAGGTCCTACATCTGGGTCAGGGCAGTCCTCAATATCAGTAGAGGCTGGGGAGGAATGGATTCAGAGCAGCCTGGAGAAAGGGGGATGTGGGAGTACTGGTGGATGAACAATTGGATGTGACCCCACTGCACTTGCAGCCCATAAAGCCAAACATGTGCTGGGCTGCAGCAGAAGTGTGACCAGCAGGTCAAGTGAGGTGATTGTCCCTCTCTGCTCCTGTGAAACCCCACCTGCAGTTCAGCATTCAGCTCTGGAGCCCCTAGCACAAAATTGGAGTGGGTCCAGAGAAGGGCCAAAAACAGTCAGAAGTTTGCAACACTTCTATGAAGAAAGGCTGAGAGAGTTGGGTCTGTTCATCCCAGAAAAGGTTCTAGGGAGACCTTATTGCAGCCTTTTGGTACTTAAAGGGGATCTTATAAGGAAAAAAAGAGAAAGACTTTTTACCAGGGCCTGTAGTGACGGGACAAAGGGCAATGAATCCAAACTGAGAGGGTAGATTTAGAATAAACAGAAGGAAGAAATTCTTTACTATGAGGATGGTGAGGCACTGGAACATGTTGCCCAGAGAAGTTGTGGATGCCCCATCACTCCAGTGTCCAAGGCCAGCTTGGATGGGGTTTTGAGCAACCTGGTCTGGTGAAAAATGTTCCTGCTTATGGCAGGGAGGTTGGACTAGATGATTTTTAAATGTTCCTTCGGACCCCAACGATTCTGTGGTTCTATGGTTGCATGATCAGCTGAGTTTTGTTCTTGGAACAGCGAGGACTGAGCTACACTGTGTCTTCTCTGATGTCTTTTCAAAAAGGAAACCTCCAGTTCTCAGCTCTTGACTCCCCAGCAAAGCTCATGGGCCAAGCTGGTCCAGGACAGAACCAGATGAAAGTCTGTGTGCTCTTTATGTGTACTGGGGGCTCTGAGTCATGCCATAACATCCCACTGCTGACTCCCTTTGCAAACAAACAAGCAGGGAAGGAAGTGGAAAAGGAAGCTCACCTGTCTCACACCACAGATACCTTTGGTGCTGCATCATGCTGGGCAGGGCCTGCATCCCCCATGGGGGTGGCACCCGTGTCTGTAGGGCTGCCACATCATGGCAGGGAAGAGCTGTGACACAGCCACTCAAGTCTTGGTGTGCTCACAGCCCAGACTTGTGTTAATGCAGTTACTGGGGTGAGCAAGCAGGGAAAAGAGAAAGTGGGATATTGGATCTTGGGTGTCATAGCAAGGGGGGAGAGGGATGACGGATTAAAGGCTTGAAGAGATCCCAACAGTTTCATGCACAAAAAGAGGATGAATTGTGTTGATCCTGCAGATGCCTCCTCTGAACAATGCCATTTTTAGCTGCTTCTACAATGCAGTGACATGCGTTCTTGTTAATTACTGCTAATTGAGGCAAGAAGTGATCTAAAGATGTTTGCTTTCAGACTGCCTTATATCGTGGAACAGAGCTTTCAAAGAACCTAAATGTTGTGGGAGAACATATATCACTGGCATCCAACAAAACCAGATGCTTTCAGGTCACTGAGCTGCTTCTGAAAATCCTGTTTGTGAAACTTTAGGATACAACTGCAGCAGAGGGTGGTGAAGACCCTGCCATGCCTGCCACCCTTCAGATGCAGAGATGCCAAGAGGATTCCATAGGCTGCAGAGTTGTGGAGAACACTCAGAGAAGGCAGCCTGGCACCTCCTCCTCACTGCTGGCCACAGGTGGTTGGTTTTTGGGATCCAGGTGACCATACAGAAGAGAGGGAAGGATGACAGAAATCTTTGCTAATGAACACATGCAAACATAGCAAAAAGAGTTGTAAGTGGTTGGGCATCTGTCACTGGTGATCATTCATAGATGAACCTGAACTGAACATGGCCAGGTGCTGCCCTCTCAGGTGGGATCTTGAAGGAAGGTTCCTCTTTCTCTTACCTGACAGGAGTTACAAAGATTTATAGCGTTAGCACTATGCGTATTCCTCACTGGCTTTTACAGGCAAGCCTTATCACAGTGTGTATTTTTGGCAACAGAATGAAGTCACCCTGGTTTCTTATTAAAGCTTTTCATGTCAATGGCAGTTTCATTTAAATAACCTAATAATATCCCCTAAAAATCCTATGCATCAGCAAAAAGGGCCCCCAGAGCTGCAGCCATCAGCAAAAGTAAGACTTCAAGGGTTTGCACTGCCCACAGGTGAGGGGTGAAGAAGCTGATATGCAAAGCTTTGGCAGTGTTGCCAGTACTTATGGCAGCTCCTTTAGCTGTGGTGCCAATGTTTGTGAGTTTTAGCAGCTCATGCTAAACAGGGAAAGAAAATCAACTCAGAAACAAATATAAAATCTCTTAAAATTGCCCACATTAAAGCAGTCTGCTCCTGAGACCCCCAATGAGAACTGTCAGGGAAAAGTGACAGGATAAAAGTGCCTAATTACCTTTTCCAATCTAGGCTTAAATAACCGACAAAAGCAATGAATATAGTGCATCTAAACAAGCATCTTAATATCAGATTTATGTAAGTATCAGGTGTTGAGGCATATGCTCTCCACAATACCTAGGAAACCAGTCTCAGTGAAGTCTCCAAAACAACAGAACATAATCCATCTCAGTGCAAACTGACTTGTGATGCAACAACGTGGCTGATAGAGGCAGAGCAAAAATCTTCCCACCAGCAAATACTTCCACACCAGCATGAGATAAGGCAGTCCCTGGGACTCACCCTAACAGATTTCCCCATCTGCCTGGCTGCACCAAAGATGAGACCCATCCTGGCTGCATCAGTTGTGAAACCACAGATTCTTGGAATGGAAGACAATTATGAATGCCTAAGTGGTACCATTAATTTAGATTTCTTTCTTATCCCAACTGATTGGGATTGCTGATTTTTATGAGACTGGAAAAACTTTCCATCTTTAAGATCTGTCTGTCAAATTTAACTGAAATCAGTCAAGTGGGTTTTGAAGTTACTGGGAAGAAGAGAGGAAAGGGAGGTTGTATAAATGATCCTGTGAAGAGGACAACAGCAAGCTGACCAAGTTAGTACAGTGCAGAGACTGTAAGCAAATTCTTTTGGTTATGTGAAGCTGTTATGTGAAGAACTGAGAGTGAACACAGGAAGTGTGGGCAGATGGTGTACAGGGATAGCATTGCTGTCACTGCCTCTGTTCATCAGGCTCAAAATACTAAATGGGAGCAAAATCCAAAGTGTGGAAGCTAAAGATCCTGCATGTCTCTCCCTGGAGGCTGTGGGGTAAAGTCACAAAGATACTGAAGTCTTTAAAGGATGTAAACATTTAAAAAACTCATCCTCCTGAGGAACCTCATCCTTATGAGCTCCAAAGAGAAGGGAGCCTACTGACCTTGCTCCAGTTTTGTTTACATCCTAAGTAATTTGTAGTTAACATTTTGAGGTTAGTTAGCAAGCTGTTTCTGGAAGATGGCTCTCCTTCTCTTTGCAGGGTCCTTGCCATCTCCTAATGCCTGCAGCCTATCAAAGATCACACACATACAACAGGATGAATTTTTCTACTGGCTGTCCTCATTTGGAAGATTCCTGAAGAATAAAGTTTCTGTACTTTTATCTGCTTTACTTTGTTTTGTGCTACCAATCTGAAGAGAACTGAGGCTGTGCATCAGCACAGAAGTACAGATGGTCCTTTCCATCAGAGGGATTGGATTTCCAGTCACTCCTAAGTTTCATTGTCTTGGAGGTATTTTGAACAAGTGCCATATAGATGAAAAGACAATCTTCAGCGTGGCTTTTGGCAGGTTTATCACACAAGTCTGAGGTCAGCACAAGAGCAAAATACAGATGCACTTCACAGGTCTAAACACAGATATCCTGTGTAGACAACCGGAAGGAAGGAAGGAAGGAAGGAAGGAAGGAAGGAAGGAAGGAAGGAAGGAAGCCTCCTTCAAAAACCACAACAAAGTTCATCAGTAATACACTGCACTGTATGACTGATTTCATCTGAAAATGATGACTAAGAATATGAGGTCCCCATCTCAGATGCCTAAAATGATCACTCACACCCTAAAAGTGACTTTGTCCCTCAAATGGCTAGAAATAGAGCATAGATGACTGTCCCAGCTGGAAACATCCCTTGCTGCCTAGTGGCAGTGAAGAGTTTAGAAGACAGCCTAACAAGCTGCCCTCAGTTAAATGCAATGTCAGATGTTTGCCTCAGCTGCCATCAGTCCCCCTTTTACTCTCCAGTCAATTATAGCAGCAGTTATTTGTGCCTTCCCAGTGCCTGTCCAGAGCACACGAGCAGAGCGGGCCCTGCACTGCCCATGGCTCCACAGCCACGTAGCCAGTGTGCTGCAAGCCCTGGGCTGGGTTATCCAACCAGGCTGGGTTATCTCCTTTCCAGGAGAGAGGGAGAAGTGCCTCTGCTACCTGCAGACCGCACACTGGGCAGCTGAACAGGAGGCACAAGAGAGTAAAAACCTGGCTGAGATGCATCTCACTGATATTTAGATAACCCACTAGTCATCAAATTACCACAAATTGCATATTCTTATGAGTATTTAAAGAAAACAGAGTTAGGCCCCTCAGTTCCTTAAAGCCTGGATGTGGGCAGCTGCCTGCAGTGTGAAACATTTTAATACCTTTCTAACTCCATCCCTTAATAAATAGATGAGAAAAATGAGGTTCATCCTCCCCTGGTTCCCTGTGACCACAGGCCTGGCTTCAGCTGGGCTGCACTCCCGGTGCCACCGCACCCTTCGCTCTACGCGCCTGCGCCTTGGGAGCAACGGGGAAAGGCCAGTAATGGTGGGGAAAGTTCAGAACTGGGGAGGGAGTTCTCAGGTTCACAGAGAGCAGCAAGTGATGCCAGAGCCTCCTGGTGATGTGGCTGGGAGGGGAGTGGCAGGCTGGGGCACAAGCACTTTAAAAGAGACTGAGGAAGTGAGGCCATGATGCCTCTGCACAGCAGCCCTCCAGCGAAAGCCGGTTACTCACCCAGCCACCCAGAGATTACAAGCAAGAGCACCTCGAGGTGAAACAAAGGACACACGAGGGGGACAGCAATGAAAAGACTTGGGCTGTTCATTTTCAGTGCAAGTGAGTACTAATTTAGTTATGTCCTCAAGGGCTGGGTGGAAGGAAACAGCACTACAAAGCAAAAGGACTTTGGTGCACTTTGTGTGTTGCTTTTTTGTTTAGTGAAGGTTCCTTTGTGTTTATGGCCAGACAGGTGTGTGAACCATCTCTGTGTTGAATGTCCAGACACAGGCACCCCCTAAAGCTGCAAGGCAGTGTTAGGAATGGGGAAAAAATGCTGTTCTGCATGAGGCTGAAAAATATGAAAACCCAGCTTTATTGGTTTCTGTTAAATACAGTATCTCTGAAGAAGGAACTTCCTCCTCTTGAGGTCTCAGTTCCACTGCTTTTATTCTGCCTCCTCTTCTCATACCAACGTTGCTACACCTCATTCCAGGCTTCAGACCAAGCTATGCACAGGGAAATTGATTGGGTTTTTTTAACTAAAAATCCTGAAAACCTCACTCCAACAGTAAGACCCAGAAAAAGGAAATTCATAAAGTTTAAAGTCATTAGAAAAAGTGGATGTGCTCCATATGCTACAAATGTCATGATTTATGATCATTATGTAAATTGTGTAATGTCATTGGTATTCACTCTCCTTTTTCATTATTCTCACCTTTCATGCTATCCCAATTAAGTATGGGGAACTTTTCAGAGCAGAAAAATGTATGTAGGATGCACGTGTAAGAGGTCTTCTCTCTCCCACTTTGGAATTAAATTTCAGCTAAATTCTGAGGTAAAGAAATTAAAAATCAGAGCATTTCCCTGTAAAAGTGAAGTAAAACAGTTCCACCTTTTCTACTTTTCTTACTGGCCACATCTACCGTAAGAAATCAGCAATAATAATGTTGCTTGATCAGGATCTTAATTTTTTTCAGCAAACAAAATATTCCTCTCATTGTTTCTAGCTGTATTAATTGCCCTTCAGTCTGTTAACACTTACTCAGTGAGAAATGTGAAAGTAGAAATGGCACTTTGCTTTTCTTCTGCCTTTGTACAAGTACAAATCTTTAAGTTGAGCAGAGGGAGATAAAACCTTTCTCCATTTCTTAAAATGTTATAAACATGCCAATTGATAGCACACAAAGAAGTAATTCTAGAACTTAAATCTAGGTGACATTGACTCTGTAGTAGTATGTAGGCTATTTGTCCTCCCTCCTTTTCTGGAGTTCTTTCAGAATTGGCTTCCCCTCCCTTCAGCCATATTTTGAACAGATTCTGTTTTCCTTCAGAAAGAAAAAAACCCAACCTTTGAAGAATAAACTACAATTTTTAGACATGCTGACTATGAAGTAAAATGTGAGAAGTGGGAAGGAGGAAATCAGCCTGAGTAAATGACATCCCAGTATGAAACTGTGCGGCTTCCCTGAGAGAGGGAAGCTCTTTCTGGGATGCAGAAAGGGATGTGGGTGACATACAGAAGAAGTGGGACATGAGGGTGACAGCAAGAGATGAGTAAATGTGTTACAGACTGTCTCTCACATGCAGAGTTGGGTTCAGCTGCTCCCCAACTCTGCACTGAAGACATGTTTGGAAGAAAAGAAAGGAAAGAAAGTTTATTGCAGGATTTGAGTCATCCAACTGGAAGAAGGAAAAGAAGTCTCAGGGTTGGATGGTCTCTTCTGTGCCTCAGGGCTGCGTTAGTGACCTGTCAGTGAACCCCTGCCCAGTGGAACCAGTTTCTGAGTGACAAAAAGATCAGGAAATGGGTTTTGCTCCATCTCCTAGTACAGACAGTGGTGCTTCTCACCTAAATGCAGGAAACTGTCTCTATCCAGTCACAACAAGCAAGGAGAAAGCTTTCACAGGCGTCTCCCATATGGAGGAAAACGGCAGTCAGAAAGAGCCCCGGGGCTATGCAAACATGGGCCTTGCCCCGGGTGCTCCAGAGCAGGGAAAGATCTGGGAGTGGCTGCAATAAAAGCAGGTTAGAAATACTTTGCCCTGGTTTCCTTCTCGTAACTGTCAGCAGTTGTAAAAGAAATAATCCCAGAGAGAGCAGAAACCACGCCCACCATGTCACAGAGGAAGAGGTGAAAACACCTCACTGATGATCACAGAACAACTCAGTCGTGGGCAGGGCATGCAGAAAGATGGGAGCTTAGGCTGAAAGCAGATCCTGGTGCCAACTGTCCCCTGTCACCCTGTGCAATTACCTGAACGGCTGCCACAGGGTCTCAGGGCAGTGACAACACAACCTTTTGGGTCCCTATGCTGTTGTTTTCTAAGGGACACTGTTGTTCCCTGTTAGTCAAGGCTCTGGTGCTCAGCTTGCCCATGGCTCTCTCTAACTGACCCAATGCACGTGGCTGTGGGCTGCTTCTCCCTAAAACAGTGGGTATTCACAACCAGTTTGCAACTCAAGGTGCAATCTGGACATCCCTTGCTCTCTCCCTCATACATTACACTTCCTTATAGATCTAACCTGGACAAAGATATGGCAGAATAAGGACCCAAAGTTTGCTAGGTGGCAACTTTTCAGACAAATCCTCTCCAGGGAACAGCGACTCAGCTTTCAGGAGCAAACCTTCACCACCACATGCAGCATGCCCCTCGTGGGGGGAAGCCCTCCTCCTCTTTCCTCCTTACTGCACCACGTTCTTCTTTGCCATGGGAGCACTTCTGAGCAGCACTTCCTCTCTTGCCATTTACATTTCCCCCAAATGATTCCGTTTGGTGCCACTGAAAATAAAGAAACAACCCCAAAACCTCAAACCAACCAACCCAGATGCAGAACCCACACAAAGTGTTAAGAGAAAGCAGGTGAATTCAGCCATGGGTTCCCAGAGGCATGAAGGTCATCCATGGCAGGGCAGACATAAATGTCCAGCTCAGCTCTGACAATAACAAAGACCTGCCCAGTAGGCAATGCTCAGATGTGATGAATGAAGAGGAAGTCAGAAGGAACACAGCATAAAAGGAACACCTGCCCTGTGCCCTGTGTTCTTCCCCAGGGCACAGAGTGATTTCTCTTTTACTCAACTCTCAACTATTCCTGTGCCCCAGAGGCAGGAGCTGGAGTTTGCGGAGAAAGGTGACTACTACCTTACTCATTTAAAAAACAACTAATAGCTATTCTTCCCTTGTTTCTTTCAATCACTCTTTGCTTTTCTAGGTTTTTCTGTTCTCAGGGATGAAAAACATGAACAGTTTTGATTCCCTAGCAGAAAACGTCACACTTTTCTTAGGATTTAGATTGAGGCAAGTTATTTGACAGTTTTCCTGATCCTTGAAATTTGACAATATCAGTCTGTTAGTTTAGCCTGAATCCTTAACACTGCTGATGCACTTGTAGTATCTGTTTATCTGTCTCCCTCTGTACATTCTGAGCTGTCAGAGGATGTCAGTCACACTGAAGGAGGGCTCAGGAAAAAGTAAAGCATCTTTCTAAACTCCATGGCAAGGCATGTCTAGGTGAAGAAGAGGGAAGCAAAGAACAGAGAGCAGAGTTTAGCTCTAAGCCATCCTAGAGTCAATCAGCCCCAGCATACATCACCTCCTGCTCAGTGGGAAACGTCCTGCATGACAGAGGGAATGTGGGGTTATTGTGGCGTGTAAGAAAGCCAGAGGGACTAACCTGGAATCCAGATGTTGTTATTCTTGCTGAGTGCAGGATTTATTCTCTTCCCAGTTGTGGTGTGTGCTCATGCCCTCACTGTGGAAGCCCCTGACAAGCAAATCCAGGTGGCGAGAGGCAGCAACGCCACTCTGCGCTGTCATTTCAAAACGGACGTGCATGTGGACGGAGGAGACCTGGTTGTCTGGAAGAAAGTCCTTAGTAAGGTAAATCAAGCTGCATAGAGAAACAGGTGAGAAAGGATCCAAGGGGGGAGAGAGATGGAAGCTAGACTGTGGGTAGGAATGCATGCTGGAAGAAACAGATTGCTTCCAGACTTTTCAAAATCTCAGAAGGTGCAAACAGAAATACTGATCGTAGATGCCATTTATGCCAAACCTACTGCACGATGCCAGGCAAGCACCCACCCTTCTTCTGCCTCTCTCTTGGTCTTACAACTGTGTATTGAAGATACATCACTGCATGTACTGTGGGATTTACAGCTATTATTTACACCTGTGAGATTTAAATCTATTAAAATACGTGAAACACTCATATATCTTCTAAAAAGATGTGTATTATACATATACATTTATATATATGCATATCTTTGATACTATATAAAAAGTTTTAAGTTGATGAGATCATTACATAGATTCTTGAGCTCTCCGCCATCCAAATGGAGTACTTGAAGGTAAAGAGACTTCTGAAGTTCTCCTTGACTTCTGGGGAATCAGTGAGAGGGGAAACAGCCTTTGGAGATCCCCTTGCAGGAAGTGCCAAGGGTTTCTTTTCTGAAGATCCTTGCTGGGACAGTTTGTGTGATCATAGGGCTGGATCTCAGCCAAGCCTCACGGAGAGGAAAGGCGAACAAGCCCCTGCAAAAGAAATCAGTTGTCTCTGATTTCAGATAAAGTGGGAGAAGGGGAGTCCAGATGGGAACGCAGACCCTTTGGAATTCTGTGTTTTTCATGGCTTTTTCTCCAACGGGTGCAGTTTAAGATGCTCTTTTCCACGAGCGGGCTGAGCCCACCCAGGAGGAGCCAGGCGTGACCCTTGTCCCTCCCCGTGCCAGGACGACGCCGTGACGCGCTACTTCGACGGGCTGCTGCAGTACGGGCAGGGCTACGAGCAGCGCGCCTGGTTCAGCGGGGACGTGGCCGCCGGGGACATCAGCCTCACCCTGGGCGCCGTCACCATGCGGGACAACGGCACCTACGCCTGCAGCGTGCGCCTCCGCAACGACCCGCCCCGCCAGAGCGCCCTCCTGGCGCTCCACGTCCTCGGTACGCCCGGGCCAGCCACCTGCAAGGCAAGGCCGCCCCTCCTCTCGGGTCCACACGGCTTCAAATCACAGGTTTCCCGGTGGAACGACAGAAAAAAAGGAGGTGTCATCCACAATTCCACCTGTGGTTGTTTCCGCTTCCTCCGAGAAGGCCTAGAGCACACGGCTCCCTGGCTGCAGGCAGCAGAGATGTACAGCTCACCTCCCTAACAATGCACACCTCCTTGCAGGGCATTCCTCATCCCCACTGAGGCTTGTCATAGTCCAGTTCTCAAAGGATGAGTTACCTAACACCACTATCCCAAAAAGCATCTTTGGCTTTCCAGTGCCAAGAAGAGAGAAACAAATTAGATACAAATGAGATACAAATACACCGAGTTCCTTTGAGAAGGTGGTAGGCGCAAGGCCAGCCTCTGTTTACAAGACTAAAAACCACAGGTGCAGGCAGGCTGAGACAAGACACTACTTCTGCTTAATAAAATTCCTTTTTTCTTCCTTCAGTTGCACCATCCAAGCCCGAGTGCAAGATTGTGGGGACAGCCCAGTATGGACAGACAATCAATCTGACCTGTGTTTCTGAGGAGGGCTCCCCAAAGCCCAAATACACCTGGCAAAGCTTCGATGTGCACAACGAGCCCCGTGCCCTACAGAACAGAGAAGGTATGGGAAATTCACAGGCATCAAGTCTTGGAGCTCTCTGCAGATGAGGGATGGAAAAGATTTTGAAATGCAAATACAAACTCTTCAGGCTTTTTCTAGGATGTTCTCCGAACAGGATTTTGAAAAGCTGTGCTTTTGATACAAGATATGCTCATGAGTAACGTAGCAGGGGAATAAAGTATTGTTTCCTGAAGTAAGAAGAGTCAGAAAGATTTTAACTTAAGGTGGCTCACTCTGGGAGCAGCCAGAAATAATTATTTCTCAATTGCTGGGAGTAAGGGGGGCATAAAATGAGGAATAACTTTGAGTTTTCTAGCTGTTTTTACATCTCAGCTTGCTTGACAATGAGCAGATCTCTTTCTAGAGTGAAGGAAACCAAAGCTGGCTCTGGAAGCTGCTTTCCTTCCAGAGATGATCCCTCACTTAGGGGAAGGCAATATGAGAAAGTTACACCATTCCTGCTTGGAGCATAAAAGAGGCTCATGGTTCTTTAGGACTGACACACAGGCCCTAATACTTTATTTACTTTCGTTTTAAGTCAGAATCTAGAAAGAAAAAGGAACTGAATTTCCACAACAGGACCTTGACAGAATTATTTATACAGAAATGAAGATTTACTCCTCTTTTAAGTGTAGCACTGACAGAGAACTCAGATCTATTTCATTAAACAACTTTGCTTTTTCCTGGCCTGTCCAGCTTCAGGAAGACTGAGTATCTGTGCCTACCCTTCCTGCTTTAAGGGAAGGAAACTGAACGTGATGAGACTCAACAGGATATTCAATATTCAGGAGCCACAAAACATGCAAAGGACCAAGCACCACCAGGGACACGAAGCTCATTCACTTCACTGCCACTGAGTGGTGCCAGCGCATCACACAGAGCCCCGAGCACAGCGGGACTCACAGCAGCAGCTCCTGCTGTCACCCTGCTCCTCCCTGCCGAGCCATTGCCACCTCAATTCTGCCTTCATCAGAGCACGGCCAAGCAAAGTCCCGACTGTCCCCTTGTGCCCCGGGCTGGCTGGACGCCCTCCTGTCCCTACAAGCCATTTCTTCCTGTGCTAAGCAAGCCCCACTGCTGCAAAGTGCAGAACCCCCTCAGGAGGCACTCCTGAACTGACAGTAGCTGACCCACGTTCTTCCCCGTTTGACTCACTCAATTACTTTTAATTACTCACTCAATTACTTTAATTTAATTTAAAATCCAGTTATAGGCTGCAGCTTTGAGAGCTACAAACATCACACACACAACACACAAAAGAAAAAAAAAGAGGGAGGCAATTAAGTAGGAGCAGTTTGTAGAGACTAAAAGAAAAAAAAGAATAACAACTCAGGCATGGGATCTGTCATTTCTCAGTCTGCATGCTCTTCTACTCTCTGGCACTAGATGCCAGCAAATACTAAACAGAAAGAAGGGAGATCTCAGGGAAAAGAGGAAAGTCACTGAAAGTATTCGGTCTTTTGCTTTCAGAGCAGGGATCTGGACCTTTCTCCCAAGCAAAAAGCATGGACTACACACACCAGTATCAGCTGGAGCTGTAACAAACAAAGTGACTGCCTGAGCAGACAGAGCTGAGCTTCAGCCTGGGGTTCTGAGCTGTGTGAGGCTAGACAGAAAACACCAGTATCACAGCACTCACGTCACTACAGAGCTTTTCCTTCATTTATTTACACAGCCTGTGTGGCCTCTCCCAGACTAGAAAACTTTTCCCTCCACTGCTAAATAATTCATATCTGAAATCCTAAGAGCTGGAGGGTCGAAGAGCTTTGTCTTGTTTAACAAGTTAATTCATTAAGATGGCCAGTTCTCAAAGCCAGGTGCTGGTGTGGGCATCTTATATTTCTCAAAATCCAATTTAAAAAAAAAAAAAGCTTTCTCTAAGCACAGACACTTCCCTACCCTCCACCTACAGTTTTCTTTCTAACAGGAATGTTCAAATACCACATGTTCCCTGTAATCAAAACAGCACACTTCTGTTTATCCTCCCACAAATCACACTAAAACCTAGGGATGAGCATGGCAGCTCTCCCAAGCAAGGCAGAGCAATCCATCAGCTTTAATAACCTCTCCTCACTCCAACTTCCCTGGGCTGGAACTGAAGGGCTGCTGTCACCACTTCCTTCCCTGCTTTAATTCTTCTCTCCTTTTGGCCTGATTTGTGTCTCACAACAGGGCAACAAGTAACTCTGAAGAACATCTCAGCAGACACCTCTGGCTTTTACATCTGCACTTCAACAAACGTTGTGGGAACGGAGTTTTGCAACATGACAGTCAGCGTCGTGCCACGTAAGAGATGGGGCTGCTGAGGGGGGAGCAGCACCAGGGGAAGTGTCCTGCCTCAGAGCCAAGGCATTCATGGAGGGAATGGTGTCATCTGCTTTCTGCACACCTTTAAGAGACCCTCTCCCGAGAGCACTCACCAACTCATAGGTTAGCTCAAAAATGACAAATATAGGTGTAGAGTGAGACAGGACTGAGTCTGCAGTGCCTGACACTGAACTTTGACATAGCAGAGCAGTTGTTCAGCTGCAGGGGCTCCCCCGTCACTCTCTAACCCCTTGCTCCTGCAGACTGCCCCACTACTACCCAGAACAGAACGATTTCCAGTTGCTGTAGTCAGATAAGGGTGGCTTGCACTGGGTGTGGCTCTGGGTGGAGCTGTGAGCCCTGGCGGAGGGGTTTGGAGCGCAGTGCTTGTGCTGCTCTCCCTGCTGACCCCTCCCTGCCCCGCAGCCTCCATGAACATCGCGCTGTACGCCGGCATCATCGGGGGCGCTGTGGCTGCCATCGTGCTCATCGGCATCCTGGCCTACTGCTGCTGCTGCCGGGCAACCAAGGACACCGACTACGAGATGACGTGAGTGCCTCTCCCTGCAGGAGCCAGGGGAACAGGTGAAGGCTTCTCCTCTTCCCTCCAGCACCAACAGATGGCATGGAAAGCACAGGAGAAAAGAGAAGCCTGGGAAAGCAGGCACTGCTTTCTCCTTTCAGTCTCTACCCCATCTCCTCTCATGGGACATGCCCAGTACTTCCAGATGCCTTTGTGGCTCTGGGGTAGAACCAAAACAGTCAAACCCTGGATCTGAATTAGCACAAATGCTATGAAAAAAAAGTAGCTCACACTCCTCTTGCATCACCAGCACGACTGAATTTATGGACTTCAGTTTGGTAAAGTTCCAGATCAGCTTAGAGCACTGTCAGATTATTCTAACACAAAATCTCTTCAGTGAGGTTTCTAGCTGGTTTTAATTAACATCTCTACTCCTGACCAATGTTCTAGGGTGCAAGAAGACAGACAAGAACCCTCCAGGGACATGCCAACGAGGCATGAGGGAACAGAGGAGGATGTGGAGAATGTGTGAATGAAGAAGCCAATGCCATCTCCAGGATCTGCTGAGGCACAGACATCACTGTAGACAAGAAATCAATCTCTTTCTTACTGCAAGAAGCTGAATTATAAAATGAAAGCCAATGCATTGCTCTGCCTTCAAGTTCTGGGAAAGACCATTCCTGTTTCCCTGGAAAGAAGTGCCTTATGTACACTGAGCACTACTATACAACACTACTATACTACTCATGGCAGACAAATGCATGTGGAGCACTGCTGCACCCAGTCACCCAAAAATAACCAATCTTCCAGACTTCCCACTTCCTGAAAAAAGAAACCACTCAGGTCTGTTTGGAGAAGAGAAAAACAGAGTTGCTGATGTACCCCCACATCCACAGAAGGTTTCAAGGTCACCACCTGCAATTCACCAGGGAAGGGTGGCCTTGTTTACTGTGTCATGCAAACATCACAGCTTACAGCATTGTCCAACACCAGCTTTTTTTATGGAGGTTGAAGCAAGCTGATTTTTAAAGACATTTTATCAAATGTGTTCTTTGTATATATTATACATGCACACATGAATAAAGGTATGGAAAAAAAAATCATAGATGACCAGCGAGTCTCCTGTTTGGGACAACAATGCAACTAATGTCTCAGATAAGGTAAGAAGTTAGATGGGCAGCTGATAAGAACTAGAAAGAGTCTCATAGCCTGTGTACTGTCAGACTCCTGAACTGCTGAGTTCCAGCTCAGAGTTCCTAAACACTAATTTTCATTACACTATTCTTTCCTCCTGTTTGTTGCATGGGAAGTCAGAAAGACTTCACTTTTGCACCCCTCCGCTGCAAAAATAGTGTGAGAGAATGTACATGGCAAGGACAGCTTTAATTAAACAATGAAGGCGGGAGAAAGGGGAAGGAAAAAGGAAAAGTAACTTTTTATTCAAAACTGTAGCAATGTAATCAAAAGCACTGTCTGTGCAAGATGTGTGCACACGTGGAGAGAACTCCTGCCATTGGTATCTTTGGAAGAGAACGGGCTGTCTGTCCCCAAGGACTGTCAGTGGGGTATTCAAGCTCATTAACAGCTGGTTTGGGGTTGGTTGCCTTTTTTTTTTTTAGGACGTTTGCAGTAAAACATTTATCCTTTGAAAACTCCTTATTGCATCTTCAACTTGAGGAGTTTCAGAAACTTACAGCAATGCCTCCCACATACCCTTTACCCTCAAACAGTTACTGTAATAAAAACCTAAAATTTAACTTCAAAGAAGAACCAGCAATCCTCCTACACAAGACCAGCGTTTTCTAGATTTCAAACTATGAAAAACACCCTACCAGAACTGTTATTCTAGCTGCCTTTGTTTTACATAATATTTTAAATACAGTTACTCATTTGTAGTAATAACAACTGCCAAGACCAACAACAGGAGCTCTTTACAAAGAGCACACAAATCCAAATCCCTCTGGCAACCAACAACCTGAAATGCAAGACATTCTGAGGCCCTTTTCTCATGATGCACGACAAAACATGGCAAAAATGGATGGCTAAAAAAGAATGTTGCACACAGAAGCTGAAGGCAGATAAAAGATGAAGTGCATGCCTCAGGAACAGAGCTGGGATGTATTCTATTCTCATTGTAACAAGCAAGTGTAAGTGTGAATTATCTAATTAGCACTGTAACACATTTTTACCATGAAACAAAAGCTATTTCTTTTATAAATGTTACAGACATTAGCCAGCACTACCCGTTTCCTCCACCAAAACCCTGTGGCTGAAGAAAGCTTCTGCTGAGGCGTAATAGTGTGGGTTCTAAAAGATCTTAGCTGGAAAGACCAGCAAAAAGACTTGACAATTATCAGCAGAATAAAGCCAGAAATTTCCTGTGGCCGTTGTAACACTGTGCTACCTGTTCCACTTTTGGGATATGTGAGGCTTAATTGCTGTTTGTCAGCTGAAGTCTTCAAGGAACACTTGCACACTGCTCATTTTAGGCATGAAGAAAAATGCACATTAGCAGACCTGCACTAAATTATCTGAAGAAACCAGCCACAAAATAAAGAAGAGTTTACATAATGACCCCCAAACCCATGGATTTAATTCTCTGTAAGCAGATTCCATCAGAACTAGCAGAGGAAAAAGCAAGAGAGTCCAACCTGACAACATTTCAAACAGAACTACTTTAAAACAGAAGTTATGCAACTCTAAGCACAGTTCTACACTGAGAAATAAACTAAGAGATAGCACAGGGAGATAGGGCTGAGATCATTCAGTGCTTCTCATCGTTTTCCCCTTTTTTTAAAAATACCTTGGAAGTAGTAGATTTATCAGAGTGCTTTATGTGTTTTTCCTCGACCAATTTGTTAAGCTCAGTCAACCAGAACTACACAAATACACATATTCAAACTCCTACCTTACTCCAAGGACATCCTGTGCTCTCTGTGACCTTGCAAAGGTGAGAGAAGAGCCTTGGAAAGGAGTCAGGGAGCTTTCCCAGCATCCCTGGATGCAGCCCATCTGCCTCTAGGGACCTGGATGGCTCTAGAACTCCCAACTGATCCCTCACTCTTCATCCACTTGTGCTGTTCTGCTCCCTGAACCCTTCCTGAGAAGAGACTGAAGAGACCTTGTTGGAACAGGCTGAAGCACCTCAGCCTGCTCTGCACTGCTCCAGTCGTGTTAATAAATCACTCACACCACTCAGCACTGGGACCACTTCTCCCTTGTTCACTCTTTCACCACTAACAAAGTCAGAAAAGCTCTTCTTGTTGACCCTGATCCCTGGCAAGCATCAACTCCAGATCAGCTTTGGCTTTCCAAACACCATCCCTCCAGGCCTGGCCAGCATTTATGGATTCTTTCTTTGTAGCCTCCACCTGCTTCTACCTCCCTGACACTGCACCAGGACCAGGATGCAGCCATGAGATCCCTGCAGAGACAAGAGGGCCCCCAAATCCACTTACCTGCATTTGTGTTTGGGAGACACTGCCCTTAATGAACTGCCAGCCTTAATGAACTCCTTTATTCTACAGAGCTGCCCCCGGGGACTCCAGCCCTCCCCATTTCCAGCACAACCACCAAGATCTGCTCTCACTGCCTTCCTCGCTCTTCTCAGGATCTCGAGAAGGACTTCCAGTATCAGGCACAAAAGCTGCTGCTCCCACAGCCCGTTTCCAGATTCAGCACAGGGCACAATTCACAGCTCGTCAGAAAGACAAGAGTTAATTATCTCACCATTCCTGTTGCTAGAGCAACAGCTCTCCTTTCTGTTTATTTGTATCGTCTGTTGCAGGAAAGACACTGAGGAGTGTTTGGCTGATGAAGTTCACAGTACAATGATCAAACTGCCAAGATTAATTCTGGATGTGTTGGAGCTGGTACTAAATTTATTACAGCCCAACAGAAGGGAGTTTGTAACTTCTCCTGCACTTCACCTGTTCAGTAGGGATTGAAGGGAATTATTTGAAAGTGGCAGTCGGAGAAGTTTGTGGGAGCCTGGAAGACAACACCAAGGAAAAGTGAGGGAACAGAGATAACACAGGGTTAGATCAATAGCAGCGTTTGCCAATTTCTACATTTTACTTATTCACTGCAATAAAAATGATTGGCTGGCCATTCTAGGGTGACACAGAGGGATGATAATCCTGCAGAAATCATCAAGAGGGCAGAAACTAGATAACAAACTTGTTTTTCTCCTGCTCCACTACAGTAGATTTACTCTGCCAAATGGAATGATATTGTTAAAGCCTTTGCAGTCAGCTGCAGCTACTTCTACCTATCAACCAGAAAATACACCCAGTTTCACACATAAACTCGAGTCACTTCACTTTTGGGCACAGTTTGAAATTCTTTTAAATTCAATTCTTTTAAATTAAATTAATTCAATTAACAGGACCAAAAGCACAGTCCCTCTGTGATAATTATGCAGGTTTTTTAAAGGTAACTAATAAAAAACCACAACAATTTCATAAGGACATTGAGACAGGGCTTCCTTGAATAGGGGTTTTCATTCACCCAAAACAAGTTTTTATTCAGAAGAATCTGCCCTTCAGCACACCACCACCTCCCTGTGAGTGCTCAAGACCCAGAGTCCCTGACATGGCAGCAACTTTCCCGGTTGGGAATGGCTCAGCACCGACCTCCTGGCACAGGACACAGCCCATGGAATGAGTATCAGCTGCTGCTGCTTGATCCAGGATCACAGCACTGCTTCCTCCAGTCTGACACGGCCCAAACAGCCCAGGCCACTGCCTGACACTTGGCAGAGCCTCCACCCAGAAAAACCCACAAATTACTGCCTTGCTTCCCTCCTTTAAGCTTCTGATGGCTGCTGAAGATGGAATAAAGACTTATCTTACCTTAGACACAGCACACACTCCCTGGTAACACAGGGAGTTACAATGCAGATCCCAGAGCTGGCACAGGCATCAGGAGTCAAGAGATGCAGTGGCTTCCCTTCCCACACATCACTCGGTGCCCAGCTTCTTCCCTCACTCCTGGGGGTGAGGAGGGAGAGTTGCCCTCTCTGTGAGAGCAGCTGGAATGCAGAGCTCCACCTGGGAACACACAATGAGCCAGCTGGGAGCTCCTGGGTTAGAATGGAGGGTGGCAATGTGGGTGACATTCTAGGGGATGTCTGCTGCACACGGTGAGGAGGGAGCTCCCAAGGCCTTCTTCAGACACCTGCAAGGAGCCTGACACTCCTGACAACAGTGACTGAGGAGCCAAGAAGTGCAGGCGCTCCCTGCTGGATCTCATCCTTACAGAGAAGAAATGGCTGCTCAGGGATGTGAAGGCCAGGGGGCAAATTTAGCTCTGGTAACCATGAGAGAGTGAAGCCCGAGGGCCAAAGAGGGAGGAAAACAGCAAAAAGCACCAGGGCAGTCCTGGACCTCAGGAGAGCAGCCTTTGGCCTTGTTCAGAGATCTGCTTGGAAGACTCCTGTGGCACAGGGTCCTGCAAAGGGGTCCAGGCAATCCTGTTGATTTCTCAAGTATCACCTCCCAGATAAACAGTAAAACAAGCAGAGGTTGACTGAAGAGCTCCTGACAAAACTCACCCATGGAAAGGAAACACACAGGAGAGAGCAGCAGGGACAAGTGACAGGGGAGAAATACAGAGGTATTTGCTGTGAGGGTGTGCAGGCATGGGGAAAGCCAAAGCCCAGCCTAAGCTGCATCTGGTGAAACACCAGGAGGGCAGGCAGGATTGCTGTGGGTGCATCTGAATGGGAATGAAGGACAACACTAAGGCCACCTTCACCTTGATTTTTACTTCCAAAACAAATTTCAAATTAAAGATGTCAAAACCAGGTTTTACTGTACCTACAGTATATATGTGTGTGTGTAAGAGAATGCTGGAGCAGAGACAGTGGTCAACAGGAACTTCTGCCACATCCCTGGTTTCTGCAGTTGATTGAAAAGAGAAGGGGAACAAGCCAGCAATGCACACGTGTCAGTTAAATTAACAGAAGCAGCAACTGCTGCTTACTCTGTACCAACATGCTTTACTTTCCAGTATCAGTTACATACTCTAAATGGAATGTAAAAATGTGATTACAGGTCAATATGCTGATGTCCCAGACTAGACCAGCAAAGCTGTCACCACAGTCCATGGTTTTCATGAGCCTCACACAACCATTCTAACCAAAACCTTTAGAGTGGCAGTGCACAATTCAGCCATTCATCTACTGTTGTAACAAGGGCAAAAATACCTGGTAACTTCCCAATGTGTATGTTAAATGCTGTCATGGCAATGAGTAAGCTACACTGACAGGAGGGCAGAAAACCAGGTCTGACAGAATCTCTCAGATGTCTCATTGACAAAAACAACTCTTGAGGCAGCTCAGCACGTGTGGCACAGGTTGGTCACTGTCACTTTTTGCCCTGTGGAAGGTACATGTTTAAAGCTCCCAGCCTGCATCACTCAAACTCTGCTCAAGAGCCATTCTGCCTTCACTTGCTTTTATTTCCCCTGGAGAATATTTTCCATGCAAGTGGGGAGAATTTTGTCCTAATTTTGACACAGTTTGTGCCTTAGCAGAACTACTCCTTGCACTTTATTTTAAGAATTCAAGTCACCATCTTCCCCTCACCTTTACTTCACTTAAAGAAGAGAAGCATTACTTTATTGTGCTTGTTTTTATAGAATTTATTTTTCCAGAAATCAAACAGAGCTACAAATTGCAGAACAGCCAAGGAAGCAGAGCTCCAAAAGGAAAGAATTTTCTACCATCTTTCAACAGCTGTTAGGGTTCTCCCCTCCATAAATGCAGAGTAATGGTATGAAATGGGCTTCATCAAGTTAGTGTGCTCATTGTAATTACACAGATATTATGATTTTCACTACAAAAAAAGCCCCAGTACAGTTGTTGGTTATTACAGTAAGATAGTTACTGCCCCAGTTAACAGCCCACAGCATATAATTAGATCTTCTACAGCCTCTGTGCTGTTTTAAGTTCCAGGTGATAAGGTACAGACAATGCCATGGAATCCTAATGGCATTTTCCCACCTCTGCTCAGATTCTTTATCTCAGTCTTGGTATACAATGCATTCAATAAGTTTAGTAACAAATATTCTTAGGTTTGTGTACTTAACACAAAGTATTTTAATAATAATTTTTAATAAATTCTCTCCTACATAAGAACTGAAACTTTTATTGCAACACTGAACTCTGAAAATAATTCAAAGAGAACACTTCTGTGTGCTTTGAAATGTCAGTGCAGCAATGGCTGTCAGGTAAGGAATGTGAAGAACTCTCTAGCAAGCCTTTAGCACTACTTGAAAGACACTCTCAGTCTCTTACAACATCCCCAGGTGCTTCACTGGTAAATTCCAGCCTTAGAGGTTTATTGTCCCTCATTTGGTGAAAATGAGCAGGTAGGACAGCAGCCTCAAAGGAAGGAAATACAGAATCATTGGAGGAATTTCACTAATAGTGGTGAACAGTTAGCCAAGAATAAAAATGCTTCAGTGATCCTAAAATACTGGAAGAGAGGCCTCAGCTGACCTTACAGCAACTCTACCAGGCTTCCAACTAAACCAGCACTTGGCCTTTTCTGACACACTGACCTGTTATTTTGGCTGGGTTTGGGGTTTTGTTTGCATTTGTTTTGTTGGGTTTTTTCCCCCTATTGAAGAGAATGAACCACCTAATCTTGAGTTTCAATACCTACCAGGAATGAAATAAGCATCTTCACCCAGATAGTTGCTATGGAAATAGTATTTCAAAACTGGTACAAAATGTAGAAACAACTAAAAAAACCAAGCTCTCATTTCTGAGAATCAGTTGCTTAGAGAACACATGGACTAAGCACAAGGCTCAGGCAACTTTTTGGGGACTAGCCCAAGCACTCTACCTCCATCAAATGGAACATCTAGCTTCCCTGCAAAATGTCAGGCAGTCTCCCACTTTATGTGCCCCCAAATAATTATGGCTGGTATCTACCCAGCCTGACTAAACTTGTGAAATGTATCAGTTTCAATTTTATACTCCTTTCAAAAAAAAAGACAAACCCCCTAACACCTACACTTGTCTTCAGTCTAAGTTTGAGGGACATGCATTTCTTAAAAAGAAAACTGATGCAAAAATTAAAAAAAAAAAAAACAAACCAATGCTGTGCTTGTTCCTATGTATATAACAGAGCCTGTACCTCTAAGAACATTAACAGATGAATAAATTTGCCACAGTATTTCTTTCAAGGCACTTTATATCAAGTCTGCTTTTTTGCCTTGGAAGACCACTCAAACTCTTCATGGCCAAAACTGATGTATTATAGCAAACCTTCAGACTATTGACCTTTCCTCCCCCTAGGGCAGCCCTTCATGCCTTCAATGCTTTCCCCCTGCACCATTTTTTGGAGCAAGACTGGTACACACTGAAATCCTATCTTCCACATGCAGGAGATGGAAAGATTTTTAAAAGAGAAATAAAGCAAAAAGTTTAAGTGTTTAAAGTCACACTCGTCACTAAAGGATTCTTCTAATCCAATTGTATTGATTAATCAATCTTGAATTTGCACTCCATTCCTTAAGAAATAGAACTAGTATGGCATGCATTTTTAAAGATGTGCCTGTCATGTCCCTTCAAAATAAGTCTTCCTGGAGATAATGAACAAGATTTTTATCTTCTTTAAATCCAGTCAAGTTTCATCATTCTAACAAGAACATGAACTGTCACGGTTTGCACAGAAGATGAAAAGCTGCAGTCTGCAGAAACTATTAGTTATCTTAGGGAAATAAAGAAAATGAGAATTTACAGCTGTCCTGGATGTACAAAAGATTCTCAATTACTGGAAGACCTGGACAGACCAGCTGCACTTCTCAGCAATTGAGTAACTCCTCTTCCTTGTACAACACTTGTTCCACAAGGGGAAGTCTTCACACCACGTGGAGAATCACCTATTAAATTAAATACAGTTTGCAAATCAAATCAGCCTTGAAAGCTTGCATAAATTAATAGAATTGTTCTTCATAAGCTGTGGAGCTGAACCTATTCAATGGCTCCAATACAAAAAGCCAGGCAGGTTGTGTCCTCTACAAACACCAAGCCCATAAGATCATGATTTCTAAGGGGAATAGTCCCAAAATATAATTCAATATGAATCTATATGCAAAAAGCAAGCTAAAACCTCAGAATTCTTAGTTTGCTATCTTGCAAATCTGATTCTCTTCCTCTGAAGATTAGCCATGAACTGTCCAGAAGAGCTGAGCTCACAGGCCTTCCAGAAAAAAAATCCTGCTTCCAAAAAGACAACTTCAAATGAGCAGCCTCTGTAACTGAGTTGTGACAGAATATTTGCAACAAGGACCAGCTGAGCCTGCACATAAAATTATTTAAGAGCATGGAGAGTATGTTAAAGATGACCCTGCCTCAAAGCACCTGGGCATGAGAATGCCTTCATGTAGCAGGAAACCAAAAACCAGAGAGCAACAAGAACAACTAAATTTTGAGAGGCCTTTTTAACTTTAAGATTCTGTGCAGTAAGGGCAGCTCTTCATGCTTCTGTCTTCAGAAGTTCAGTGAAATCCATACACAGCTCATGCAGAGCTGTGCATCACTTACAGGCAACATCTAAGCCCAGAAGGTTGAAAAAGCAACAACTGGATTTAGTTTAAACATCTCTTTCCTCTTTAAAAAGTGTGAAAGTTTCAAACTCACAATTAGAAGGGAGAAACTCTTGATCCTGACTTGGGGAACAAAAAGGTCTGCCACATCCAGAACTCTCAGCTTTCATTTTCTGTATGAGAAAAAGAAACATTCAAAAGAATGTATATGTGTCTGCTAACATGCAGTTTGCACCACTGTCCATCAAACCTATGAATTATGGCCAAAACTCTGCAGCGCATCAGGACACGGCACAAAGGTCAACATCCAAAGAGAAAAGAGCTCACCTGAAACAGGCAACTGGAAATAAATCAGGGTGACAATTGAAAGAATCTGACCTGCAAACATCCAGCATCCAGCTTCACAATCCTGGCATTTGTGCTTTGATCACAGCCAGAGTCTTGCAGAGGGAGGTGAGCTGCTGTTAGTGGGACTCCATACACACCGGCAAAACATTTACTGAGGCAGTAACTTGACCAAGAAAAAAGGAAAACAAGAAAAGTTTGCCTAAGAGGGCTGTAATGCTGATGTGTGCAAGCACAGCATTTGAAATTCTTCAACTGGCATACAAAAGCAACCAGAGCCTGAGGTGCACAAAGCAGATGCCAGGGGGAGAAGGACTTGATGGCAGCATCCCTGCATCCTTCCAAGACCACCAGTGTTTTCTACAACTGCACCTGAAATGAAAACAACTGGTTGCCCACGTTACCAAATGCAGCATTTAGTGTGAAAATCAACTTATTTTTTCAGGGCACAGCAGTACATGATGGTTTTTGAGTGAAAGACTATTCATTATTGTCTATCTCAATGCTATTACTGCTGTTGACTGAGATCATAAATGGCATTTCCTCCTTTCTCTTTACTTTTCCTTTCTCCACCCAAGAAAGATCACAGCACCTTATGTATCTACATTATATGGAAGGCAGCATAGAAGTTTCCAAAGCTGAGAATACACTGAGAATACCTCTGAAGCAAAACAGTGAATTCTCATGTAATTAAACCCTTTCCTCAACACTGCAATCCTAACAAAATAAAAGCCATCATAATGGAGAGAACTCCTTAGCAATACTCACCCCATTTTCTTACAGGATGCCAAAGCACAGCAGATGATATCATTCTCCTCATGCCACTTGCACCTACATGAAATGAAGCTCAGGCTTATTTCAGAAGCACCTACACTGTCAATCAATAAGAACAGTTGCTCTGGTCAGATGAACAGGAACAAATATTAAAGATGGTATCTCTTTGTTGCAGTGACCATGTAGTACTTTCAAAATTTCACAGAGGACCAGGTTCAATGGCTTTGCTGTAAGCAGTTTAAGCAAAGTCCTGCTTTTATCAGGCAACCTGCTCCATGCTGAGGTGGAGGGCAGGGAGAATAGAGAACCCTGAGAGACAAATGGAATTTAAACCATTTGAATCATTTGAAGTTTACCATTAATGTGAATTAGTTCCTCATGGCATAAACATCCTCACTTTCCTCTTCAAATGTGTGTTTTAAAGGACATTCCTCCTTAAGGTCTCCCTCTAGTCTGAAGATGCTCATGGAAATAGAAAACTGCCTGACTATAAAAAGACAAAGTGACACCAATGAACCCAACGGGTCTTAAAATCCATATTCCAAGCAGACTTCCAAGAATAATTTTTATGTTTTTTCTTTTTTTAATCTACTAAAATTTAAGATCAAATTACTGATTCTTTTCTTAAATCAGCAGCAGGAGAAGCATAAAAGTCTATTTCTAAATTAACTGCATCATCACCCAATATGCTACTGCAACACTGCAAGCAAAGACCACTTTTTGTACAAACCCAGAAGAATCTGAAAGCAGGCATACCTACACAAAGAACCACCCACCATACCTGGTATTACTGGAGAAATCCCACAGGCAGACATCCAGTTCTCTGTGCACCCAGGTCTTGGATGGCTCCTTTTGGTGTTTCTTCTGGTACAGTTGCATCATCAGGTCTTCTACAGCAAAAAGCTCCCAATGGCTCTCAGTGCCTACAGCTCAGTGAAAATCCAGGCCAGGAGAACAAGAGTCAGTAAAGATGCTGCTCAGCTCATTTCTCAGTCAGTCCCTGTTCACTGCCCAGCCTCTTATCACAGCATCAAAGCTCAAAGTTATTCCACCAGTGGTTTTAACAGAACCTGGCTTCCTAGAAAGTGGTGGGAGAAGGGAAGAGGAAGGAACATGCAAAGTAATTCTAGCTACCAGCACCAGCTTTTATGAAAGCTTTGAGACAAGCTTTTCAGACAAAAACAGTTGTCCATGATTACACAACCCTTATTTTGGGGGGAGGAAGGGACAAGGAAGGACAAAAATGATGCATTTCCTACCTGTCATGCCGGCCATTCGACCCAGACACCAGTTAACCCGGAACCTGTCATGAGACTGGGGCAAAGGAAACTTCTGTCACCTCAGGGGAGTACAGGGTATCATTCTGACTAGGCCTGAAATGTCACCTCCAGAGCAAAACTGTTTGTGGGACTGAATGCACAGTCTCCCTGAAAGCTAATCTTAAAGAGGACCCAAATTTCATGCGTATTTCTTCAGAGTCCTGTATGTACAGATGGAGCCCAAGACCTTGTCCCTCCCTACCTTTTTAAGGATAAAGATTAGGCTTGAATGGAATTGAAACATAATATACCTGCTAGGAAACTTAAACACCTCTGAACCCATACATTTTGTTTTGTTCCTTGGAAAATGAAAAATTTGAGCAAAAATTAATGTGTGTTATTCCCATGGGAAAAGAGTAATGAAAATGTAAAAGCACCCCTTCAAAAAAAAGCAGGATTTATGACTATTACTGAGCACAACCAACTCAAGTCAAATCTTAGAAGCTCTTAACATGAGTCAAAACAATGCCAGAGAACAACAGACCCTGTTCATCAGTCGACTAGAGCCAGAAGTGCAGGCTGAAAATAAGAAGGCAGAAAATTTGCTCTCTGCTTTACAAAACGTTTGGCTTCTGGAGGCCATTCCTTCCTGTATGGAACTGGGACGCTTTGGAAGGAGTGTCTTTTCCCACTTATATGCACACTGAGCAGGTTTTAGAGTCAAGTATCTCCTTAGTCATCCAACAGCAGTTGAGATTGAGAGCATCTTGCTCTGCCCTTGGCCATACCCTGCAGAAGAAGTGAGGCTGAGCACCTCTGGCTGGCTGGGCAAACTTCAGAAGCTCCCGCAGGACAACGGCGTAACAGGAACGAGGAAGGTGAAATCCAGACAGAGGGATCTTATGGGTTTCATCACCTAATGGAGGGGGGAAGGGAGACAGGGAAAAAAACCAAAACACAAAGAGTTATGAGAAGTCCAGTTCCCTGAAGTGATGCAGTTCTCTCCCCTTTTAATCTGTTCCTATGCATGTAGGCATGCACACAAGCACACACACCTCCTCTTCTCCACAGACAGGGCCTGTGATTAAGCTACCAACCCCTTGCTTCTGCCAGCAGAAGCCTGGCAGGTCTGGGCTGTGAGCACACACACACTCCTGCCCCTTTTCAAAGGCCATTCTCCAAGTATCTGACATAAGAAAACACAGGCCAAGTTTGTTCCCTCTGTACACAAGCGGAGGAAGTGTCCTAACAGAAACAAACTGGAATCTGCAAACATTACTGAGAGTCACAAAGGAAACAGGCAGGCCAAGCCAGACACAACAATGTAAATACTTTAATTTATTACTATACGTAAAGCTGCAAAACACAACCTTTAAATATAAAGCAGTATCTCTGAGTTACCCTGTTATTAATTAGCACTTCATGCTGAAGATGCACACAAGGACTTACAGAACTTTTGGACAGAGATCAGATAAGCTGAGTCTCAAACTGTACACCTTTGCATGCCATCCTTTTTCTCCATTAACACTCACCAGCAGCCTGGCAGTGGTACCTAAAGCCACGGGGTGGTACTTCTGCAAGAGACAGAAAAGGTACAACCATCATCCAACACCAACCAGGACCTTAGATCCTCAGGTCCTTAACTCTCAGCTACACACCACAGTTCCAGAGACAGAAAGGAACAGCTTCATCTGCGCTTGTGGCCTTGCAGAAGTGCCACAACTGTTTTCGAAAAATAAACTTCTCTTAATACCAGACATCTAATCTGGGCAGCAGTGACACCAGAAAGCCTCCCTCTCACCCCTATAGTTCTCTAACTTTCTTGGAAGTCACCTGGATCTATGAAGTGGTGGAAATCAGCCAGGATGCCATCCTGGAGGGAGTACTTGACACAGCCAATCTCACAGGGAAGGAAGCGCTGCTCACAGTAGGCTGGCAGTTTGCCATAGCTGTAAATGTCCAGGAAGTAGAAGATGTCTGCAACCACAGCTGAAAGCAAGAGGACAAAACCATTTTCAGGCAAGCCACCAGAGGTTACAGCAAACCACCCTGGCCTCACCTCATCCAGGGAAAGCTTTGGTGCACTCCATATGGCTGGTGAAGGAGAGTAACAGCCAGGTAAAACTTCCTCTGTGTACAAGAGGACAAGAAAACAATCCTCATGCAGAAGCCAGGCACACCGGTAGTGCTCATACAGCTTTCAGAGATGCTACTCTGTGTAGAGATCAGACAAAAAACCCAACAAATAAAAAAACTAAAAGAAAAAAGCCAACACCCAAACCCACAAGATGTTAAGAGGCCTGGAATCCAACAGGAACTACTATTCCTTTTAACCACAGGTCTCTTTGCCCTTTCACAAAATAAGGTTAGAAAAAAAAAAAACAGTAGCTGCAAAAGAGCCTCACAAGCTCAATTTGGCAGCTTACACAACTTAAATGAGTCGGTAGTAATCTTGTGGGGCAAGATGATGAGAAGTCTGCTAATTAAAAGGATTGCTTCTCCTCCACCAAATGAGCTCCCAAAGAAAGCTGCAAGAATACCCAAGACAAATTAAGAAACAGATTTATCATTTACTAATTTAAAAGGTATCCAGCTAGGAAAAATATTTTACAATACACCTTAATCCTTCTCTCCATGACTATCACACTGTCCTCACTGAGGTTTAATGTAGCTATTTAATCCTTACTCTAAGCTTCTGCCCCTCATCAAAAAAATCCTGCTTGCTCTGCTGAGTAATAGAGATGTGTAACAGTTTTTACACAGAAACAAAAGCTGTGTGCCAGACTTTACCACATTTAACACCACTTGCCCTGAGCTTGAATGGTCGTGGCTCCCTCACATGGGTCTTAAACTGTACAAGTTGTGGGGTCACAGGAAAGATGCCTCTCCCACCTTACGAAAAAGTGGATATAGCTACAGGGAACAACACAGGACTTTAACAGAGAAATACAAAGAGCAGCATCATGAAATGTATCTCCGCTATTCTTTATCATTATCCCTCTCATTCAGCTGAAAGATCCATGGTGTCAGCTCAAGCCAGCATGATCAACCCAGTCCAATCTGCATCACAATGACAGCAGAGCACGACCCCTGGCACAGGGGACACTAATAAGGACCACACTTTTCATGGAGCTACTGGTTCTTGTTCCCCCATAACCATGACAACATGAAAAGAGCCCATGAGACTGAGGTAAAAAGCTGGAGCTGAGACTTAACCACACAGCAGATGCAGTTTATATGACCTGGCTTCTTGGCTCACCTTGTAAGCACTACCTTTGATCATTTTTCAGAATAACATAATATTCATTAGGTAGAAGATTGCAAATGTGTTCACTATTCAACTCTTCCTAAAACATCCATTTGAAGACTGGAAAACTAAAACTTTCTTACCAGTATCCTGAGTTCTTTCAATAAGGAAGCAAGTCAGGATGTTATAAAGGCACTGACAGAGGTGCATATTCCCCCTTTTATTCTCCCAATGAGGCCAGGCCCTTATTTTATTTAATTCCTCTTCCATACAAATTTGGAACTTTGATATCTAACAATTCTTTACCCTTTAAAACTGCTACAGTATTCTTTTATGTTGAACTTGGGTCAGGCCTTGTCAAATCATAAAAGCAGAACTTGAAAAATTACCTTTTTCTTAAAAACCTTGAAATAACTCTTAAGAAGCTATGAGTGGCTATACCCCCATTGTGCTAAAAAACAGAGAGTAGAATTTTTGGAGGTTGGGGGGAAGGGGTATTTGCCCTGACTTCTCTCTCTACTGCCTTTTACAGCAATAGCCCAGTAGTGTAAAACAAACAGCTGACACAGATGGCTGTGCAAAATGCAGCAAAAGCAACAAAAAGCTTAGCAAAATGTAAACAGTCTTTGTGTAGGTACCACTGAGAACATCCTCAAAGGGCAAGCTTTCTTCTACCAGGAACAACTGCTTTCAGATCACCATACCCTGGTCATTCTTCCAAGACAGAGCACAGGCATCTGACAAAGGAGTAACTCTGGGTACCACTGTGGCCAGAGAAGCAGGAGCTGGATCAACCAGGTTACATGTCTGCAAAAGATAAGAAAGTTAAAAAAACCCCACCCAACAAAAGTCTCTTCTCACCCCAAATACAGTCCTTCACCTCCTTGTATCAGAGAAAAATGCAACATCCACTAAGAGTTATGGTTAGGTGGAGCAGTTTATGTACAGAAGTGCAGGCCAGGAAGCCAAGATTTCTCTTCAGTACCTTTGTCAACCCATTACAACTTCAGAGAACTACAGCTACATTTACAAAATGTATATAAAAAAAGAAATTTGCTTAGGTTCAACCATTTGTCACAGGCAAGAAATTCTTCAGTTTGGAATTTTAAAGTTTTTTTCCTTAAGTTTTATGAAAAACAAGAACCTGGCACACGTGTTAGTTGGCTTTGACTGGGAAACAGGTTCATGAAAAGCTGGTAAAGCCTCAAGGAAGTCATGGGATTGCTCTGGTGCAGAGCAAGGAAGAGGGGCATGAATGCTCATGAAGCATTGAAAATCCATTCATGAACAATAAGCTTTTAATAGGATGGGAAAAGAAACCTGGCAGGCTTACAGACTTTGATCATTCAAACCCAAATCGGGACCAACATCCACACCCAGGTACACTGATTGCAGATAACCATCTTAGCCGAAGTTAACTGGTCATCAGCTTGAGCTATTTAAAACTAAATGAGGAATTATTCCCACCTAAGCAAGCTTTGGCCATCTCCAGAAGAGGCACGTGACCTTTCACTACACAAAGTCACTGGGCTTGTGTGTGTGCAGGGCTGTGATTGATAAACTGAGACCACAAATAATCTCACGCATTTCCCTATTTCCACTGACAAGCAGTAAGGACGGTAAAGCAATTATTCCTCTCCCTGATTACAGTCCTCTAAAATGCTACAACTTGGGGAAGCAAATACAGAAGCCTTCATTTATAAGTTATTTCACTTTGTTCTCTGAGATATAAAAATGGAGTTTCTTTAATTTTATATCCCCTTAGCCTGCTAAATGACATAACGATGATCACATTTGAAGCGGTTTTTTCCCAAACATACAGGCCCCCAAAATCAGAAAACACTGCCTGTCACCTCCCTTCTAGTCTAGGGTGACTAACTTAGCTAATCCATATTTACTAGTTACTCCAAACCACGATCATTCTGTCATTCCCTCTATCACCACCTAAGTGTTTTGAAGTCCTGGAATTTATCCTCACCATAAATTCACAGTTCAAAGTCATTATGTAGCAACAGAGCATGAAGAAGTAAATGCAGTGTTACCCATTTACTCAGTCAGGCCCTCTCCTCTGACACACAAGTTTTTACACTACCAGCAAAGGCTGAAATAAAAGCAGCTTTCTGACACCTTACATAACTCAAAACCTGAGGTGCACTCTGATTCAGGGAAAAGCTGGGAGAGAAAAAGAGACAGAAACAAATAAAAGGGCCCACACACCTTTTGAAAGCAGTAAATAGTAGAAGTGATCTGTGTAGCACTATTTCCAACCACAACCACACACATTCAGCTTAACCTGCCTGCTTCAATACTGTCCTGTATTACTACTCTCTCCTTAATCCAACCAACCTAAAAGTAATGGCAGGGTGTAATTATTCTATTTGGGCACAGGCTGCAACATTTCACTCACCTGGTTCACCACAGAACAACAAACCAGCTGCCTCTAAGATGTGCTTTCAGCCCACCAGACAAGAACTACCTAAATTAGTAACACCCCCAAAACAAAAGCAACACGAACCTAGGACAAGAAGTAACACCAATTTAGGGTAGAAATTAAAAAAAAAAATTAAGTCACGCACTGAAAAATACTGTTAAACATAAAACTAGGCCGTTAGAGAACTACATTATAGCTGGTAAAAGAGTCCAAAGGAACAAATTGTGCTGGTTTAAAAAGGTATAAAGTATTTTTACCTTCAATTCAAATCAAAACAATTATCTGCATAACCTTCATAATGGTATGAGCTACTACTGCAGCCATAAATTCCAGAGGCCGTGGAGAGCAGGTGGAACTTCCATAGCACCCTGTGGAGCTGACCAAAGCCCACCACCACTTAATCGCCTTTCTTTTACCGAGGGGTGTTCCATTCTCAGCATTTACCTCTTTCACTGTCTTCTGAGAGGGTTTCTTTCTATTCCATGTACGAGCCTTCTCTACATAGGTCGTCTTTTCTTCCTGTGTTAGGGACTTGAAGGAAAATTAACTGTTAAATAAAGGTTTCTACCACTTCCTTCTAGTAGTCCCACAAACCAACACGTAAGAATTCACTCCTGCATTTCCACAAGACATTATCGATGGCTGCCAAGACCACCTCAAACACTCCCAGCTGCTTTTTTCCTAAAGACGCCGCAGCTCTTGACTCCAAACACCCAGCAAGGCGAAGGAGCTCCAGGTGAGGGCAAGAACCTCCTGGAGCTACTCCTGCCAGCCAGGGCTGCCCCGGCCCCACAGGAACCAGAGCTGCCCCGGCGCTGAGGGGAAGATGGCGCAGCCACCCGAGGCCGTGAGGGCAAGAACCTCCTGGAGCTACTCCTGCCAGCCAGGGCTGCCCCGGCCCCACAGGAACCAGAGCTGCCCCGGCGCTGAGGGGAAGATGGCGCAGCCACCCGAGGCCGTGAGGGCAAGAACCTCCTGGAGCTACTCCTGCCAGCCAAGGATGCCCCCACCCTGAGGGGAGGATGGCGCAGCCACAGCCACCCGAGGCCGCTCAGGGGGCCGCCTTCCAGCCCACCCTCCGGCAAAGGCCCGGCC